>JANSVA010000218.1:8796599-8807476 GCA_025504915.1 Erythroxylum reticulatum | reverse complement strand
TTGGGAGTTTCCACGTAAATTCTCTTGTGTTGTTATTTTCTGATATTTTTGTCTATTAAATATCCTTGGGTGTGGTTCGGGAGGTCTAAATTCCCAACACAGGATACTCATGGTTCTAGCTTTACACTTTCTTTGATTGTTATCGGAGACTAACAATAGCGCCAGAAACAAATTGAAGGAAATCTATGGTTTCTTGTGGTTTAATAGTAGAGAAGACAAGAAGAATTTCTTTTTGATGGATTGAAATGTACTCTTCCAACGCTTTTTCCAGAAACAGTAATTTAGTCACTTCAAGATAGACATTTAATGTATCACGTACCAGCTAAATTGACCCTTGAGAGAAAAAAGAAACAAAGGCAGCACACGCTTTCCGAAGCAAATGTTTAGTTCAGGGATGTGAATTTATCTGCATCTTGTTGAGACAATGCTGAATTGTCCTCATTCACAGAATGAACTTGAAATTTCCGTATGAAATGAAAGATGGAGACAAGTTAAACCACTTTTTGAATTCAAAATCGTCAAAAAGAAGACAACGTGGAAGCTAATGCTTGGGTCCAAGCAAAGTTCCTATAGGACAGAGACATGCCTTTGTTCTGATAAAATGCTTCAGGAGATCGATAATATTAATTAAGCAGCAGTAACGGAATTTTGTCCAGGATTATTCGTCTGTTAGGCCGCTGCTGTTTGGTTTTGGTAACGGTGACTCCATTTGGGCTTCGAAGTGCGCAAGTTCATGATTGCAGATCTACTTTTCCAAGTTTGTCCCGTGAATTTCAGCAACAAAGCCACAGCCATCCAAGAAAATAAGAATGGAATATAAATTAACAGAAGAAGATGGTCAACTTGATGATAATAATTGAAAACTTCAACTCTTAAAAATTCCTTTTTGTTTTCCTTAGACTAAGCCGCTACATATTAAAAACCAATAAGCTACTGTAAACGTTAAAAAACAGGTTTGTTACTGAAATATGCTGCCTATTGGCAACAACCAACAACCACTTATACCCCATCAGGGCATGGATAACCACCATCTTCACTTGACCCTTGCCAAAAAGGAACAATTGAAAGGTAGCAAAACAGTTCCAAGTGATTAAAGAGGCGGCAAGGTGCTTGGCATGTTCTTGAGGAGTGCAATTAGTGAAAGACGAAGTTGCTTTAAAGTCCTAATCATATAACCAATCTTAGAACTTCAATATTCATCAATAGTGGAAATAATCATGACTAACCCAATTCAGGGGGAAAAGAGGGGAAGAAAGAAAGGGATTAAAGTAAGGTAGGCACAGACGTAGATCATCGTCAGAGTCTAATCTTGCAAGATAAAAAGGTAACTTTTTCAATGAGTGATTACAGGGGAAGGTGAAACTAAAGTGCACATTGTGTAGGGAATCATTATCATATAATTAAGGTATCATTGGTGCCGAATCCACTAGAAACACTAGTTTTCGCAATTAATTACATGGCTGTGGGGACAAGAAAATTATGGCTATCGATAAGTCTTTACGAGAAACTAATCCTCAACTTTTTACAGGAACCGTCTATGTCTTCCCTTGAAGAATCAAGTTTGTCATTTCATAATCATAAAAAAGCAGCCCAACAACACCCAACATAGCAAAGAGTTTTAAATTTCTAAATAGATTGCTTATGTTGGAAAATCGAGGCAGAATGGATCCATATATAAAAGATAAATATAAAATTTTTTTGTTTGGATTTCTTGAAGTCAAAATTACTTTATATTTTATAAAACAATTTTATATATAAAGCATAATAAAGTAAGAATTATAATTCGTATCTTTTTTTAAAACATGCTCTTTTCTCTTTTTGTTTTCTTTGAACTATATCTGAAATCAACCATTGCAAAGAGGTTTAGACAAAAAGTGTTAGCTCCCTTGGAGTCTAAGCCTATTTATAATATGTTTTGAGCATTTTAGTAAATTAATTGAAATAAAATTCTAATTTCAGTTAATCTTTAATTAGAATTACAATTAATTCCAAATAAATATCAATTATGTCCAAATAAGATATAATATCTCATATTTATCCTTATTTATTAAATATCTTATATTAATCATAGAGTTTTTCAAACCTTATAATTAAATCCAACTTTGAATTAAAACACTTTTTTCTCTTTAACTCATTCTTTGTAAGTAACCTATTAACTTCCTAAATATGTTAGCAATAGATATAAATTATAGCTCTAAATCATACTTAGGATTAGATAAATTAAACTCCTTTAATTTATCTTTAATTCTTTAATAAAATAATCTATGTCTACAGATCAAGATTGACGTCTAACAATAGATCATAACTACCCAAATATTTAAAAATGTCAAAGTAATTTTAACTAAATTTTTTATGCATGATTTTTCTATATAATTCAATTCTTTCATCTACAATGTTTCAACTAGACAAAAAACATATAAATAATATTTACACCTTTTGATTTCAATCATATTAATCCTCTACTATTAGTAAATAATTCAATTAGTAACATTTGGAAATTATTTTCAAAGTATTATTTCATCTTGGTCAAAGATTTCTCGAATCAATACTGATCGAGAACAACAAAACATTCTCTCTAATTACTTTAGAGTGATGAATCTTATATTGATCACTCAACTACCTTTATATATTTCATACTATATCTAATGACTACCGACTGACCTAACCCTGATGAAGATAGGTCATAAGTAGCATTAAAACATAACAATCCCTTTATAAGATAAATATGGAGATCTCATATCAAGGGATCACTTATACAATCACAGTGAGAATTTTTATAGACATACAAGTCACGTCCAAATGGAATTCTCATATGAGGTCAATTCAGTAAACTTGTTGTCTAACAAACATATACAATTTTGTTTAAGTATCTTCATACTTTAGTCTATAATATCAAATTCCTTCATAATAAAGAAATATAATTTGTGTTAATCTTTTTACGATTTATTAATGTCTTATCTTAATAGAACAATAATTAGGAATAATTTAAGTATAATACATAAATGCAATATGAGTCTCACAATTATAATCTCATTATAAATTCATTTGTAATGTATATTTATCTTATGGACTTTATCATATACATCTTAACACGAATAAGATAAAGAATGCCTTTAAATTATTTTTTCACTAAACTACAACTAACTGATTGGTTGTTGGGCATAAACCAACAATATCCTAATTGCACTAAGTCAATTGTTTAATTATCTTATACCATATTACTCTATGATGATCATGTTGTTGCTGACACATTAGTTTAATGAGATAATTATACAAGATTCTTTACAATGAGTACTTGCTTAAAATTTACAATTTTTAGCTTAACTATCATCATAATTAAGATAAATGACTTAAATACATACTTGGATCTTTGATGAGACTTTAGTTCAGTTTACATGCCCCAACAAATCTAATCTTTTACAATAAATTATTGTTGGCGACTGCTGTCGCTTGCAACTAAATATAAAAAGAAACCAATTTCCTGCAACACAAATTAATGTAGTAGTGAAAAGTAGGGATCGTTCTCACGAGGAATTCAGGCATTAGTAGTTACGCAATAAAAAGGGGGGGTTGTAATTGTGAACTAAACAGAATTTAATTTGAATATGAAATTGAAAATAACTAATAACAAAATAATGAGAATTTAACAACCAATAGAAACAAATCTTGGTTTCCAGTCTCCTTCATTATTGAACTTGCATTGATCATTGACACTAAAAATAACCAATTTATTAGTTAAGCATTCGTTGTGGTCAATTTCTTTACCTATTTTTTCTTTTGTTTAGTAAACCAAAACATGTATTTGAACTAACCCTTATTAATTAATAACCTGGATATGATCTCAGATTTAATTAATTAATAGTTTTACGATTCAAGAAAATCGATGAACTAGACAACATACATATGATGTATATTTAACCTAGACAATTATTTTTCCTAGAATCATATCCCTAACGTAGTAGAAAAAAATTCTAGTAGCTACTTTTGATTAAAAGAATTGAACGTCAACTTGTTTAATCTAGCGATTGATTGAATAAAATCACAAATTAGTTACGCACCTAGCTGTAAAATCAAACAATCAAATAATGACCGAGAAAAATAATTAATACTTGGCTAATAACTCGATTAAAATAAATAACGAAAGTCTCACAACATGTAGAGTTCAATAACTAGGATTCCGTAAATCAAGAAATAAAAGTTTAGTTACCTAACATTACAAATTTTCCTAACTATTTAGGACTATCATGGGCGTCAAGAATGTCATGGGCGTTGGTTTTCAGTTCTGCCACCAACCCTCTTCTCTGTTTGCTCTCTGCCATAAGCCCCTATTCTTCTCTTCTCTCCTCTCAATGTAGGCTCCACACTATTCCATGATGTGATAATTTAGATGAGGGGTTTTTTTGGTCCCAGTACACGATTCACTCCCATGTTAGCTACTCTTCACGCCTCTCTTCTGCCTAGTTGTCGCCAGCCCTCTTGCTTTGTACCATACTATTCGATGGGATAATTAAAATGCGGCCCTATTAAAACCTTCTCCTGATGCGCTCCTCCTGGGATGCTCCTAACGTATGTGTTTAACACCAAATGCAAGCATTTCACTCACGCCTGCTCATTGTTTATTTGATTGGACAATTTAAGTTGCTGGTCTATTTAACTGTTCACACACAAAACCCTCGCTCCTGATTCACGTTTTTGTTATCGTTTTGGTCTTGGGCTGTCCCACGATTAGCACATCGTTTTGTTTCAGACTTCCAACCTGTTGTGTTTAAAGTTTTTGGTTGTTGCACGATGCCATGTCTAAATAGAGTCAACGTCTAATTAAGCTCTTTTTGTCCCAAATTTGTACCAGTTCTTTCTATTTAGTTCCAAAATATACCTTGATATAAAACAAGATTAATTCTCATTAAGTATAACTTTAAACCTCAAGAATAAAGAAAATTAACACACAAAAAGACAAAAAATAGAGACACTAACAATTGTCAAAACAATGCAAGGAATTATACTAAGTTCACTAAAGAACTTATGATCCAAATAAATATTTCCACTAAATGATAAATGTATTTTGGCTTATTAGCAATTAGTGCTTCATTGGAACCTTTCTAATCTTATAATAATATTATTCCATGTAAAATATACCTTAACCAAGATTTATTTCTAAAGTTAATATCCATATAAACTTGAAAACATATATCAATTCGTACATAAAATAACAGATATCTTTAATACTTCACAAGTATTTTATATCTCAAATACTTAACATCTTTAGTATATTATCAATGTATTTGGACTAAAATAGGTAAATAACTTTCATATCTATCTATATAGATCTAATTCTCATAATTAAGTTGCTACCTTTTCATATTCAACAAGAGTTGTTCTTATATATTATATTTTCAATAATTAAAAATATGAATTATTGTTTTCTTTGTGAGCAATATATCTCTATATACTCTCATTAGAGAGGACAACTATACTTTTACTAAACTTCTTGTAGATATGATAAAGTCACAATCATCTTTAAAGAGATTGTTTGAATCACCATGAAAATGGATATTTCAACATCTCATAGCCTTTAAATTATACATCAAATATATCAATAAAAGTACTAGTTCCAATTAGATATATTGTTATGAAATTTGAACTTTTCAACCATTATCTTACTACCATTACTTGAGAACCATTACCCTATAAGTATTTATTGAAACAAATAATTTGTTTAATAGACTTGTAAGATTATACTAAGCATTTTAGATATCTCATAACTTTCTATTATCTAATTTTGTTCTAAACATAGAAGATAATATATGCTTCAACCAAGCATCACATCCGTAAATCACTAACTTTAACTCTTTCAAAGCCTTGGGATTTTATATCTCTTATGAAATCTTACTAATTGATTTAATTGGAGTTATTGAATGTAAGTTGTAGTATTAGGCATAATTATTTGAAATAAATATTGCATCATATAATATCTCACTATACCTCCTTGCACAAACCTGTATTATTATGAAATTTAGTTATTGAGGTACTCACTAAAGAATCTCATTTCTTATAGATAATTAAAAACTTTATATCTCAACATTTCAAATTCATCAAGGTGCTTCAGCATTCTTAATTCTTAGTTTCTACTTAGATTTAAACACTTTGAATTTGTTTAAAATTTTAAATCAATATTTCATTTAATACAAATGACTATATCACATAAAATTATTAGTAGTTTAATGAAATACAACTAGTATCCTTTTTATGAATTGTTATCACATCTAACACATCCCATCTGTAAGATTTAATAATTCAACGTCATCTTCGTTCTTTCACTAAAGATTGATTTAGTTATTTTCGACTAAACAAGTTTCATATGATTTATAATCAAAAGAACACATATAATCTTGTATATAACTTTATGATTCTTATTATGTTGATTTAACCAACATAGTATGAGAGGATAGTCTCGGTTATCCAACTTTCTATTATTGCCAGTTATGTTAAACATAATTATCCTTTGATCCAACACATAAAATTAATTGTATAAACTTGGATCAACTACTTTTACTCAATAATGTATTTCTTATCATGCACTGAACATTGTAATAATATTGAATTCGAATTAAATATCAAATACTTGTAAGCATAAATTACAAATACATATGATCTATATTATATTATGTATAGGCAAAAAAAGTCAAGCAATCATTTGTTTTAATGAAAACTATTATAATTTTATAGCAGATGCCTTCAATTGTTGTCCATGTTTATGCTTTTAGTAGACCAAATTGAGAGGAAGAATTCTATCAAGGTACTATACCTTTCAGCTATACTTTATGCAACCTTTTACACTGTTCTATCATAGTATTGACATACATCTTAAACATTGTCATCAAAGTTTACTAAATATTAGTCAACTCAAAATATCAATATATTTTTTCATCTATATGATGATAATATATTTATAAGACTTTGTTAACAAATCCTCAATAGGAGATAAAACAAAATTATATAATCGACATATAATTTTTTTAAACTTCATATAAATTTTTTAATGTTGTGTCAAAAAAATTTGGTTCACAAATTTAGGATCAAGTATACTAAACAAAGTAAATTTCAATTAGAATAAAAAATAAATTTAGGAAATAAGTATTGATTATATGCCATAATTATAAAATAAGATTAGAACTTTAATAATATATTTGGTTACTCTCACTATTTTATTCGAAATAATAGCCCTCAATATGATTCAGAAATATTACTTTAATATCTTTAGTGGATCAAGATTCCATTTAAATTAAGTTGAACTTGAGTTATTCAACAAATAAATTAAACTTAAATTAAATAGATAACATCCTTATCAATCACATCTTATATAACTCCTATATCTATTAGAGGGCAACTCTTGTCAAAACATATCATACATGTTATTGATAACCTTGCCTTTAAATTTATATGACCATGAGTCACTCATACAAATCATAATAATTTAGTTAAGTAGCATCTATTAATTTAAGATAAAATATATTTGAGTTAAAGGCATCTTGAGTCACTCAATAAGCCTTGTAATAAACAAATTTTCTTTTTTATTCTTAAATAATACAATATAATAATCACGCTCTCATGTATTTAATAGTTTAACAAGGGATTTAATTTCAAATAGTCTCATCGAACAAAAAAATTCATATAATAATATCACATATATAAACCGTGCAATTTAATATTCATCAAATACATATATGTATAAAAATATATTATCATGCCAATGTAATCAAATTATATACACGAAATATTAAGCTTCACTGCTTCACTTGATTCTAATTATTGATCATAATCTAAAATAATATTTCTATCTCTTTAAAAAAATTAATTAGATTAAACTCATTGATTCCTTGATAAATTGAATTTCTATTTCAAATATAAATTTACTTTGAAAATTGGAAACTATTTACAATTTAATTGAAAATAATTTTCAATAAATTATGCTTCTTACTTATTATAATTTAGAAAAACTCTTTTTTCAAAATTACATGTAAGAAATCGTAATCAAATTAGAAAATTATTATTTTTCCTTAAAAAATATTTTCTAATATTAAAGGAAATGACTTTCAAATTAAATAAAAAATTTTAAATTTATCTAAGAAAGTCCTTTATATTTTTTATTTAGAGATTGATTTCTTAATTAATTACAACATCTTTCTTTAATAAATTAGAAAACGAAATTTCTAAATATTAAAGAAAGCTAATTTTCATAATTAATAAATGAAAATATATTTTTCAAATTTAATCTGAAAAATACAATTTCTAATAAATCAAGAAACTTATTATTCATAAATAAAGAAGCAATTTCTAAATAAATAGAATAATAATTATCTAAAAATAAATCAAAATTTTAATTTATCTTAATTAAATTGAGAGAAATGAACTTTAATTAAGAAACACCTTTCTTAGTTACTTAAGAAAATGCTTTTCTTAATTTTAAGGTCTAATTAATCAATGTCAATTTAATTAAAAATAACTAGTTCTAATTTTAAAAACTTTTTTAAAATTTAATTAGGAATCAATTTTAATAATTATTCTTTAATCTAAATCTAATTAAGAAAATAATTAATTTAATATTAAAATTAAGATCTCATCTTAATTAATATAATCTTAATATATTAATTTATCTAATATAATCTAATCATGAAAGATAATCTTTTTAATCTGGGTTTCTAATTATTGATTTGACATCTAATTTAATTCAATAATTCAACTTTTTAAAAAATTAAGCTAAATTCTAAAGATATTCCTAATAAAATTAATCTTTTGAAAATAATTTTCAAACAATTAGAAAATACTTTCATAAATTTATTATAAACTTAAAATAATTTAATCTTAATTTAATTAATTTAAGTAAAAGAAAGGCTTAAAACACATATTTAAGTGGGACTGTCTGGCACATTGTCTAGGGATGGCAAAACCGGCTTGACCTGATTTTGGCCCAATTTGAATGGGTCACGGGCTAACTATGGTTGGCTCGCTCTAACCACAGGTCGACCACAAGTAGGCCATGGGTCAGGACTATTTTTTCAAAAATGACGTAGTTTTTAACTTTTTCTTAAAAATATATATATGAAGAGCCAACTATCCATGGCCCTTCGGATCACGGGTCGACCCGTCCTGACCCGTCGGGGCTCGAGCCACATGGGTTGGGGGTTGGGCTGGGTCATGAGCAGTCTAGGCCTGACTCGACCTATTGACATCCCTAACGTTGTCTGGTGTGTGCATGCCAAATGTGTCCCCCCAGTTGCGATGTCCTACTACACATGCCCCATCTTCTTTCTCCTGCTTAGGGCTTCTGCCGTCTCTATTCTCTTCCATTTCCTGCTCCCACTCCTCTGTCTCTTGGTTTTGGTTCCTCCTCTCAGTTTTTGTTTAACTGTCACATCTTTATGTGCCTGAGGCTCCTCGTCTTTTTTTGGCAAGTTTCCCCCTCGCTGCTAGTCTGCGCCCTTCTCACCAGTGGCCATGTTTGCCGCCAGTGAAGGCTTAAAACAGGAGGCATTCTCCTGTTGTTCCTTCAACCTGAAAAAAAATGCAACTAAAGCAAATCCAGAAATGGCACACACAAAGACTAGAAATGCAGAACCTTTTTTCGATTAATAGCAAGCAATCGTAATAAAGGCATGCTTCAATCGACTTCTAAAAAACAATCTATAGCTAAGAAGCACAGACACAGACATAGACATGCGACATGACATGGACACGGACACGAGGACACACCAACTTCTAAAATTTGGTGGACATGGACACGGCATATATATATATTATAAAATTTAGAATTGAGAAAAAAATTCAGAATTCATAAAAACATGGAGCACATATTTCATTAAGCAATTTGTCTACAATCTCCTATTCAAAAGTAGAATTAGTCATTTACATAGGTATTTACAACCAAAAAATCTAACTAAAGTATCCACCCTCTAATCACTTTACTCTTAAACATTGGCATTGCTTTCATCAACAAAAATCATACTCTCCAACTCTGGTTCATCAAGTGAAAGATTGGCAGCTTGAAGGATTCCATGATCATCATCAATTGGTGAAAACTCATCTTCTATAATATCCCACATCATTGCTTCTCCTTATTTGTATTGTGACGATTTTATTGAAAGGAGTCGCAAATTAGTATGAATATATACTAAACTCTCAGCACGCTTAGGTTTGATCTTGTTCCTTTTAAGGGAGTGAATAAAAGAGTAAGTACTCTAATTTCTTTCACAACAAGATGAAGACGATGGTTATCCAAGTAACTTGAGAGCAATCTTTTGAAGAATTGGAGCATGAACACCATGGACTAGCCACCAAGATTTTGCATCCATGATACCTCTATCATTTATAGAGTCATAATCATCAAACCATTGTTTACTATCCGAAAAATTAGCAAACTCAATGTTCACTTTTCTCCGATCTTCTACATCAGGAAAGTACCCCTTCAAACATTTCAATCTCTCATTGGTGAACTCCACATCTTGATTTAGTGGAACTCGTTTTGAGTCTTTACTCAACGATTCATGACTATAATACCTATATAATTGGAAGAAAAAATGTTACGAATTATTCATCAATTACCATTTATTTATCTTTAATAGAGTAGAAAGTATCAAAATTTGAATAATCACCTTGGATTCAAAGAATGAGCTAAACAATGAAAAGAGGTACTACTTTTTGTCCAACGCTTAATTAAGATTTGGAGGATCATTTCATAGAAGGTTAAAGATTCATTGTCATCTTTCTTTCAAAAAGATATATGGCCTTTCTTATTTTTTCAACCATGGAATCCCACATCTCATACACCAAATGGAGAGTAGATGCATCCGTATCTGTGCTTCTTAAAACATCATAAATAG
>JANSVA010000218.1:8745309-8778396 GCA_025504915.1 Erythroxylum reticulatum | reverse complement strand
AATTAAAAGTGCTTTTTATTTTTATGTTGCCAAACAGTCTATTGTATGAAGTTCTCTAAAAAAAGCTCTTTTTTAAAATGACAGCCAAACAGTTAACTGACTTCTTAGAAAAGCTCTATTTAGAAAAGCTCTACTAACAAAAGCTCTTCTGTCAAAAGCTCTACTAATATAAGCCCATGACGTTGAAAACCCGGTGGAAGTAATATATTTGGACAAATGTGAAGGTGCCATAAGGAAGCTGCATCCCAACTCATACTAGCTATTAACTACCCCACTCTTATAATGCATATCTCTGAACATTCTGACGGTATTCGAGAATATACTCCACGAAATTGGCATGCTAGAACAGTCTATCAATTAAACTCATTAGAAATTTTTCAAAAATTTATCACACGTATATGTGGAAAATTAATAAACAAATCGGGTCCACTTTACTTATAAACATTTTCATTCAAAGTATTTCTACACCGAGCGATCAATCTCATTTATAAACATTTCCAATTTAGAAAATTATTACAAACATAATTATTCACATACACATGATACAATAATTGTGGAATACACAATTTAATACAAAAATAAAGAAGTTCAAATGCAAACGCAAACTGATCTCGACCTTTATCTCTTACTCGAATGCAGTGGCTAGACTCCCATTTGTCTAATTAATCTTCTCTAAGTCAGAAAAATAATGTTATAATTTTGGTGAGTTTGGTGAACTCAGTGAGTGGACTATCCTTGATGGCTCACTCATTCACATAACATATCAATTCATATAATCACATAATTCATATCACTTCATCCATTCATCATGTTGAGTCACATAGATTTCATATTCACTTAAAACATATATCACACTCAGAAATTAGTCAAACTATTTAAATCATGCATATACAGTGTTCATCAGACTCACTTTTCATTGTTATCGTTGTGACCGAGTACTTATAACTATCCTGTATCTATTGTGGATACTGAGCTTATTGATAACTATCTTGTATCCATTGGAGATACCAGGCTCATTATACATAATGAGCCTTTGGCTCTTAATCACTTTCTGAGCTTTAAGCTCTTTTTTACTTTCTGAGCTTTAAGCTCTTTCTCGGTGGCTACTCTGATCACAACAACTTTATATTATTATGTATTCATATAATGAAATGCATCAATCACATAAGATCAATCAGTCACTTCATTTCACTTTTCACATTCACTTTCACATGTCATCGGACTTTGGTCTGACATTCAACATTTAAGATGAGAAAACACATAGTCAGTCCAATTCACATTCAATGAGCACTTCCAATATTATTCATGCATCAAACGCTTCAGACGTTCAATATCCGGAATCAGTACAATTACATTCACATAATCATTCAACACAAAATTTAAACAAAATAATCATTTAAAGTAAGACCATCTAAGTCGACTCACAGTTTGCTCCAAAAAGCTATTGCCTCGAAGTCCCGGCAATGTATGGATGTTGTCGCTCAATAAGCTCTTCTAAATCATGCAATACATACACATTTACCCACATCACAACTTTGTACAATTATAAGTATTCATTTATGCACAAATATGTATTTGAATTATGTACAATAAATGCTCAATGATAATTCTAGGTATTTTTCCTTTATTAATATCTCATGATTATTCATACTTCAAAACTCATATATGTCTAACTTGAACTTAGGTTAACACCTCAATAAATTATAATATCATCAATCAATCATTCACCCATGTTATTCTAACATTATATGACCATACTATATGCAAACTCTCATTCATTCTTATAACATCTCCAAAATTCCAGACTTGAAGATTTGGTAAACAATAATCAATTTTAAAGAATTCAGATGAAAATGAAATTTGGTGGAGAGGAAGAGCAATGTGGGAAGAGTTTGTGGTCAAATTTCAAGTCAATCGAAAGTTTGGAAAAGAAGTTATGGTAAAAAAGAGTGAAGGATGTTCAAAGTTTTCAAACTGTAGTATACCTTCACTATGCACGATCGTCCAATTGATCCTCCATTGTCACAATCGTACTTGTGCATGATCCTGTAATCCATTAATGACCCATTTTTTCATGATTGTGCTCGTGCACGATCATGCACTACCTTTTATTCAAGCTTCATTCTGGCTCTTCTCAAAATAGACCTTCAGGTCAATTTTTCATGGTCATTTTAACAAGGAAAATGAAGGATTAAGCAAAAAATTTTCTAAAAATTTGTTCCTTTATGTCTTAAGTTTCTAATGAAACCAATTTCATGCAATTTGGTTTAGTATTCTGCAAGTTATACCTAAAATACTACAAAACCACGACATAATACAAAAACTCAACTTTAAGCCAAAATTTTAAACTCTTAGAGATAGAATTCAAAATTGATTCCTAAAAAAAAATATAGGCATATGTCTCTAGTTTAATTTAAACTTAAAATCATCCTATTTGGATGTCTAAAGATCAAGATATGACTAAAATAAAGATGCATGTTTAGTGAAAACACTGCATCTATACATTTTCTAACACTCTTCATCATCATTTTCATCTTAGTTCATCTCTTTTGCTTAGTCTATCTCTTATATCTTATTTCCTCAATATTTCCTCTCCATTCCTATAACCATTTCAGTTCAGTTTCAATCACAAACAAATCATACTCTATGTTGATCATAATACCGAAAACAAAAGAACATCCATTATCTATCAAATCTTTTTGCACTTTTTCCTACACCATTTTAGGATTCATTCTAACTCTCAATCAACTTTACATCACTTTATGAATCATTAACCATCATACACTTAAAAGCAAGACATCAATGTATTCATTTCTTTTCCCACATTCCAGCATACATAAAACACCATTTTATGTCCATTTAACCTCTAACTATCGTCAAACATGCTTCATTCAACAAATCAAGAAAAGTTAATGCTTATACTTACTTATTTAACTTCAATGTCTTCAAATCACACTTAACCCTGGCTTCTCCAACATACACAATTATCATCATCATTCAAGGTAGAAGGGTTAGGTCTTTTAGTAACAATATGGAGAAGACAACAAATCTTGAAGAAACAAAGTGAAAGAGTTGGACAAAAATCAATATGATGAGGGTGGTAAGAGTTTCGTAAATGAAGGGAAGAATGAAGGAGATGAAAGTGTTTTTGGTAGGAATGAAAGACACGGAATTGTTTTTCAATTAGACAATAAAATGGTTTTAAAATACTTGGTGAGTGTTATGATACTTGTCATGACACCTTCCACTTAAATGGTTTATACTAAATAACACTTAATTGCTTTGTCCATTTGTATCCAATTTCGAATCCAATTGTCTCCTAATTTTTAATAACACTTGTCATTAAATCTTAATGTCACTTATCAATAATTTCTACTGTCATTTGACATTTATTTCTACTTCCACTTATCAATTGTCTTACCACTTGACATCTTTCTTAGTCCAAAAATACCCACAATTTCAGAAAATTCTCAATTTTCACCAAAAATTCTAAATAAATAATTTAATTCACCATATCAGTTTTTAAGGCAAAAAATTCTCTATTCATATCATAATCACATTAAAACTATCATTTATACCAAAAATATTAAATTAGTGCAATAATCAAATTCATATGTGTGTATACTAACATTATACATGAGCATAAAATGTATTTTTCTAATTTCTCATTGCTATTTTCTCAATTACAGAAATCTAGAGTTCTAACCTTTAGTATAGAAATGGGATGTTACAATTCTCCTCCTTAATAAATTTCGTCTTCAAAATTCTTATCTGATTGATCAAAAAGGCAGGGGGTATTGTTTCCTCATATGCTCCTCCATTTCCCATTTAACTTCATTACTCGAATAATTTCTTCCAATTGACTATAGTCAATAGAATCAATCGATCCTTCAATTACTTATTCAGATATCACATTATCTTAACTGTTTCTCATTATATATATCAGATCACTCAATTTCACTTCTGATATCAATAACACATATATTGGATCACAATGATATTTCAAATAAATCTATGTAATACTGTGTGAATCCGAAACATCTTTCATTGGTAATACTAACTCATAAGTCCATGGTCCTATTCTCACAATAATCTCATAGGGACCAATTTATATCAAGCTTTGCTCCCTTTTTCCTAACCTGAGCACACCTTGCTGAGGTGATACTCTCAGAAATAATTCATCTTTTGCTTAATAATTTACATCTGTTCAGTGTTAATACACTTAACTCTTAGGTCTATCTTACTATATTCCATATCTTCTGTGTTAATCCACCTAACTCGTTTATCTTTCTTGAATCACTTAATTTCTAACACAAATCCATTTCACTTATCAACAACATCTCCAATCAATTCTGGCCTTCATCTATTTTAGGCCTCATTAATCCCAATATAAAGGAGGACGACTCTTTCTGTCATATAACGCCTCATATGATATTCTAATGTTATCACTTTGATAATGATTATTATGCTTAAAGTAAATTAAAATTGTACATTGACCTCATGTTTCTATGAACTCTAAAATATAAGTTCTAAGCATATCTTCAACATGTAAGACTGTTGGTAATTCAAACATTCAGTTACTTGATTCTACATTCTTAGCCACTAAATGTTTTTTTGACGAATTCCTGCTAGGATGTATAGCTTAGGTTGTTATTAGTGATGTCTCTAATAATCTTTTTGCTCAATCATCTTTATCGTGTACACATACTTCTTATTTTAATCACAAGGTATCATTTTTTCTATTCAAATTCAAAATCTGGATTCATTTTCAATTTCTCAATAAGATACATAATTTTCGAATCCTCAATTTGGGTTTTTTTAATTCTTTCATGTGAAACTGATCTTAAATTCAATAGCTAATAGTACTTTGATTTGCCCAAAATTCAACTCAACATTTTATGCTCTTTATTGCACTAGATTTGATAACCTCAATATCTAAATTTGTGATACACCATTATTGAATTTTCTGTTCAATGCATCATATTACAACACTAGCTTTACTAGAAATACTCATTTGCACAATCATAATCTTTCAGTAATTCTATCCATTATCTCGGTCTTATATTCAATCCTTTCAAACTTAATAATTACCTCAAACTTAAATGATCTGTATATTTATATATATCCAAAATGTTTCTGTACATATCATGTCTCTAAACTTTCAAAGCAATGGCTATTTCAACAAGTTCTAAATTATGTATCAAATAATCAACCCATAAGACTTTAATTGTCTCCATGCATATGAAATCACTTTATTATGCTGCAACAGATTACATCTTAATGTTTGGTTTGAAACATCAATATATATTACATAAGTTCCAAATCTAAATGACATAATTAACATTGGGGTTATAATTCCTTACAATTCTCCTTACATTCATCACTCATACGATTTACACGTTTTCCTTATAAATTCTAGTCAAAAGGGCCAAGATCAGTAAAAACCCCTTAACAAATTCTGGTAGTGTCCAATTTCCAGCTAATTCTTGAAAACTTCGGATCTCTTATATATTCCTTGTAGTGTCTCATTTCATCATTACCTCTACTTTTCTTTGGGTCTCCCAATATGTCATATTCAGATCCTATACGACCCAACATTTTATTTGATCAAGCTAAAATTCACTTTTATGGAACTTGGCATCTAATTGTTTCTACCTTCATGATATGTAAGATTGCCTCAAGTATTCAAAATATTCTTCTCAACTTTTCGAATACATTTAATATATCATCTATGATTATAGTTATTAATTGATCCAAGCAAAATTGGGACACTTTATTATTCAATGCCATGATACTATCGACTCAAACAAATATAGCCAAAACTCTATATGCCCATGATTAGTTATCGTAATTCCTTAAGTAACTAATTCCTCAATGAGGTAATATTATCTCATGTTATTTTTGGTTTCCCAATTGACTTATTTTCTTGAATAATTTTCTCCAATCATTCGATTTCCTATGATTTCACATTGACTTAATTTAATGTCTGTACATTCATACTAGTTTCTCCACACATTTAAATTTATTTACAATCTTAACTTCCTGTGTTGGTAACACATTCTCAAATCTAATTTGTGTCTCCTGTACCTATTTGCATAGAATATAATGTGGGCCTAAATTCTCCTCACATTAGTAAAAGTGTCACCTCAAATTCAAGAATCCAATCACATAGTTGGATACTTTACATCAAATAAAACACATATACTTTTTATAGCATATTCTAGCTGATGCCTGAGTCTCAGTTAGAAACGGGACTCCAAGATTCACTTCTAATTCATTAAATATTCATTTATGATTTGTTCCTTTATTGATCATTCTTAAAAATAAACTATCTGATCTGCTTAACCTAATTCAGTGAAATTTTTCTTCGAAGAAGATTTCTTGCTACTATCATCTATACTGTTCATGTAATCTTTATCAATCAACTGTTTTCATCATTGCTTATTAGTCATTTTTAGTACTTCAAGAAGATCAATTTTAACTATTCATAATATCTCAATAAGATCAATTTATGCCATAACTTATATGATCATAATATCCTTTATAATAAGGCTCAGTGAAGCTTTAAGCAAATTCATTTACTCTTATACCTTGGTATATACTATCAAGATCATTTCATCTTATCTAAAGATGTATTTTTGACAATCACCAATTAATAAGATTCGCTAATAATACCTGGATTCTAATTGATTCTAAAAAAGATTTCTATTTTTATGCCTGCCACGATCATGTCATGCTTCTTTTTCCTTCTTTTTACTCAAATTTATCACACAAAGTAACATCATTTACACTCTCAATCTATCCCCGATTGATCACTATAAGCACTTTCATGTGTTACTCTAATTCATCTTAGACTTTGAACTATGGAAACTATGACTAACAAATATTCAATAAGTTGTAGATTGCTTCCTATATCATCTCCATACATAATACATATGTGCTCAATATTCTCACTTGTAATGGTGATCCCATTATTAGATATGTACTCATAATAACAGATTAACTTAACCTTGGGGGCTTTTACTTATCTCTTTCTCATTTATTTCCTCTTCCAATCATCATTTATTTCATATTGCATATGTATATTCACAATCAATTCAAAATTATAGATGCATAATCATCATGAAATTCTGATCTCAATTCCACTAATATATTCTTACAGTGAATCATAACTCTTGTCACATTAATCAACGACCATTTTAGTTCTAAGTTCATCCTCTCAAGGTCATAGAAATTTCATTTTCTTTTAACTTGGCTTGTACACTTTAAATTTCGTCATTATGTCTACGATAATGCATTCACATCTATATAACATTCGAGGATATATCACCACAGTATAATATTGATGTCATGCTTAATAATGCATCCACCAAAACAAATACGTTGAATCTTTATCTGTCATATCTAACCATATATTATTTCTCATTTCTAAATAATCACAAATTTTCATTTTCTCACATTTTGACAGATCATCATTCTTCTCACTATTTCTATTAGTTCAAACTCTTAACAAATGCTCATGCGTGTGACTCATACACATGCGACTCAAACTAGGGATCAGTTGCTACTGCCTGCTATGACATGTCTAAAATGTATTTAACTTAAAACATATTTAGAAAAACACCCCATGTAAGATACTAAATCTGGGATTTGATACCAAATTGTAGCACCCCACTCTCATAGTGCATATCCTCGGACATTCCAATGGTATTCGAGAACATACTCCATAAGGATGGCATGCTAGAACAGTCAGTCAATCAAATTTATTAGAAAATTTTCAAGGATGGCATGCTAGAACAGTCAGTCAATCAAATTTATTAGAAATTTTTCAAAAATTTATCACACTCATATGCGAAAAATCAATAAACAAATCGGGCTCACTTTATTTATAAACGTTTTCATTCACAAGTGTTACTACACTCATCGATCAATCTCATTTATAAACATTTCCAATTTAGAAAGTTATTACAAACATAATTATTCACATACATATAATACAATAATTGCGGAATACACAATTTAATACAAAAATAAAGAAGTACAAATGCAGACGTAAACTGATCCCGACCTCTATCGCTTACTCGAATGTTGTAATTTTGGTGAGTTTTGAGAACTCAGTGAGTGGACCATCCTCGATGGCTCACTCATTCACATAACACATCAATTCATATAATCACATAATTCACATCACTTTATCAATTCATCATGTTGAGTCACATACATTTCATATTCACTTAAAACATATATCATAATCAAAAATCAGTCAAACTATTTAAATCATACATATCATATGCATATGTAGTGCTCGTGAGACTCACTTTCAATTGTTATTATTGTGGCAGAGTGCCTATAATTGTCTTGTATCCATTGTGGATATCAGGCTCATTGATAATTGTCCTGTATCTGTTGGGGATACGGGGCTCATTATATATAGTGAGCCTTTGGCTCTTAATCACTTTCTGAGCTTTAAGCTCTTTCTTGGTAGCTACTCCGGTCATAATAGCCTTTATATATCATGCATTCATGTAATAAAATACATCAATCACATAAGATCAATCAGCCACTTCATTTCACTTTTCACATTCACTTTCACATGTCATTGGACCTTAGTCCATCATTCAATATTTAAGTTGAGAAAACACATAGTCAGTCTAATTCACATTCAATAAGCACTTCTAATATTATTCATGCATCAAACTCCTCGGAAATTCAATGTCTAGAATCAGTATAATCATGTTCACATAATCATTCAATACAAAATTTAAATAGAATAATAATTTAAAGTAAGACTATCTAGGTTGACTCACAGTTTGCTCCAGAAAGTTATTGCCTTGAAGCCCCGGCGATATCTGGATGTTATCACTCAATAAGTTTTCTAAATCATGCAATACATACTCATTTACATGCATCACAACTTTGTACAATTATAAGTATTCATTTATGCACAAATGTGTATTTGAATTATGTACAATGAATGCTCAATGACAATCCCAGGTATTTTTCCTTTATTAATATCTCATGATCATTCATACTTCAAAACTTATATATGTCTAACTTGAACTAAGGTTAACACCTATATAAATTATAATATCATTAATCAACCATTCACCAATGTTATTCTAACATTATATGATCATAAAATATCCAAACTCTCATTCATTCTTATAACATCCCAAAATTCCATACCTGAACATTTGGTAAACAACAATCCATTCTTATAGAATTCATATGACAATGAAATTTGGTGGAGAAGAATACCAATGTGTGATGAGTTTTTGGTCCAAATTTCAAGTTAATCGGAGGTCCGGAGAATAAGTTATGGTCAAAAGAGTGAAGAGTATTAAAAGCTGTCAAATAGTAGTATACCTTCACTGTGCACGATCGTCCAATTGATCCTCCATTGTCACAATCGTACTTGTTCACGATCGTACAATCCCTTAATGACCCATTTTTTCATGATCGTACTTGTGCACGATCGTACAATCCCTTAATGACGCATTTTTTCACGATCGTGCTTCTGCACGATCGTGCACTACCTTTTATTCAAGCTTCATTCAGGCTCTTCTCAAAACAGACCTTTGGGTCAATTTTTCATGGTCATTTTCACAAGAAAAATGAAGGATTTAGGCAAAATAATTTTTCTAAAAAATTATTTCTTTATGTCTTAAGTTTCTAATGAATCCAATTTAATGCAGTTTGGTTCGGTATTTTGAAAGTTATACCTAAAATACTACAGACTATTCCTAAACCATGACAGAATTCAAAAACTCAACTTCAAGGCAAAATTTTAAACTCTTAAAGATAGAATTCAAAATTGATTCCTTCATAAAAAATATATCCATATGTCTCTAGTTTAATTTAAACTTAAACTCACCCTATTTGGATACTTAAAGATTAAGATATGACTAAAATACAGATATATGTTCAGTGAAAACACTGCATCTGTATATTTTCTAACACTCTTCATTATCATTTTCATCTTAGTTCACCCCTTTTGCTTAGTCTATCTGTTATAGCTTATTTCCTTAATATTTTCTCTTCATTCCTACATCCATTTCATTTCAATTTCAATCACAAACAAATCATACTCTATGTTTGATCATAATACCGAAAGCAAAACATGGAACATCCATTATCTATCAAATCTTTCTGCACTTTTCCCTACACCATTTTAGGATTCATTCTAATTCTAAATCAACTCTACATCACTTTATGAATCATTAATCATCATACACGTAAAAGCAAGAAATCAATGTATTCATTTCTTTACCCACATTCTATCATATATAAAACATCATTTTATGTCCATTTAACCTCTAACTATCATCAAATATGCTTCATTCAACAAATCAAGAAAAGTTCATGCTTATACTTACTTGTTTAGCTTTAATGTCTTCAAATCACACTTAATCCTAGCTTCTCCAACATACACAATCATCATCATCATTCAAGGTAGAAGGGTTAGGTCTTTAGTACGACAACGAATCTTGAAGAAACAAAGTGAAAGAGTTGGACAAAAATCAACATGATGAGGGTGGTAAGAGTTTCATAGATGAAGGGAAAAATGAAAGAGATGAAACTGTTTTTGGTAGGAATGAAAGACACGAAATTGTCTTTCAATTGTACAATAATGTGGTTTTAAAATACTTGGTAGGTTTCATGACACTTGTCATGACATCTTCCTTTTAAATGATTTATATTAAATAACACTTAATTGCTTTGTCCATTTGTCTTCAATTTCTAATCCAATTGTCTCCTAATTTTTAATGACACTTGTCATT
The DNA here is from genome assembly GCA_025504915.1 of Erythroxylum reticulatum. Taxonomy (NCBI): domain Eukaryota; kingdom Viridiplantae; phylum Streptophyta; class Magnoliopsida; order Malpighiales; family Erythroxylaceae; genus Erythroxylum; species Erythroxylum reticulatum. The sequence continues at coordinate 8,767,615 of JANSVA010000218.1, read as the reverse complement.
AAATCTTAATGTCACTTATCAATAATTTCTACTCTCATTTGACATTTATTTTTACTGCCATTTATCAATTGCCTTTCCATTTGGCATCCTTCTTAGTCCAAAAATACCCACAATTTCATAAAATTCTCAATTTTTACCAAAAATTCTAAATAAATAATTTAATTCACCAGATCAATTTTTAAGGCAAAATATTCTCTATTCATATCATAATCACATTAAAACTATCATTTATAACCAAAAAATGTTAAATGAGTGCATAATCAAATTCACATGTGTATATGCTAACATTATGTATGAGCATGAAATACGTTTTTATAATCTCTCATTGCTATTTTCTCAATTGCAGAAATCTAGGGTTCTAACCATTAGCATAGAAATGAGATGTTACAAGTTGCATACTTAATTCAACTATATGTCATTTTCCTCTACTCTCCGAACAAAAAAAATGTAATTTTTGGTAGTTATGGAGTTGAAACTCTTGATCTTACTTCCTCATCAGTTTATAAATACCTAAAGATCAAAACCTCTCAGGCTATCTTCAAAGTTTATAAATACCTAAAGATCAAAACCTCTCAGGCTATCTTCATCTACTTGAGACTTTTCATGTCTAGAAAAGTGGGTGAACATTCTAGATTGATGATTTTGGAGAAATACGCAACTTTAAAGCTAGATTTCCACGAGTAAACTAATGACCTTCCTATCGTTTTAATGGTATATTTGTAACCTTTAAATTTACCAAGCATTAATAAAATTCTGAGTAGGCGAAAATGTTAAAATTTATGGCTCTGTTTGGCAATCAGCAGATTGCATTAGTTTTTTGCTAATTTTATTAGTGGTTAACTGACAGCGGATTAATATAGTTGATTTAACCAATGAATAACATCAGTTGTTTATTTAAAGATGTTTGGTAAAATTAACTATTTAATATTAGCCGTTTACGTGTAAAATGACTTATAAAGTTATGATTTCAAAAAAAAGATTTACAAAGACATGAGTATTATACCTTAGTATTTCTTTGAATATTTTAATAAGAATTTAGATAAAACAAAATAAGTCAACACCATCATTCAAAGTTGAAGAAGTTCTTTGTATATTTTGACTCAAATTTGATATTAATGCAACTTCAAAAAATTAAAGCAACTTCAAAAAATTAAATTTAGGAGCGTTTTCAAAATTAGCAGATTGAGTTCAATCCCCCAACCCAGTTAGCTAACTACCAAACGTAATTATCAACTATTTGACCTAAAATCTTTTAATCAGCCAAAAATTGGCTAATAAGCCATTTACTAAAGAAGGCTCATAATTTTTTGGAGAGTTATGATATCGTAAAAATAAAGCTAAAAAAACGAAGAACATAATGATATTGCATAAAAAATAAAAGAGATGCCATGATTTAAAAACATCATAATATCATGGTTAAAAGATTAAAAAAAATCTAAAGACAATATAGGTAAACTTCTTCTGTCATTACAGTACGAAAAACTCATTTAACACCATGTTTCAATCAACTTAGCTTCATATACAGACATTTAATTTTAGATATGTGGAGTTAGCATATAATTTGATATATGATCAAATCAAAGACAGTATCATAAGATGTAGCAGCTACATAATGATATAATAATGGTGTAAGATATAAATGTGCTTGTGTCCATATTCCTCTCTAAACTTTGTCGAAACTACATGACTTAGAATACGAACATATTTGCCCCTTTGTTCTTCTATGAATTGATAAAAAATGTTGAATTGAACTTGAGGGGATGATAGCTTTCATATTTCATGTAAATGCATTAACACCAACACTCTTTCTAATTGTATTTCTTAAAAATACGAAGTCTACAACTTAGATAAATGAATTTGCCCTTGCATAAAGCTTTAGTCATTATATTAACTACTTGTTCCTTTAAAGAATAATGCTCAATTTTTAGTTAATCTTCTTTTTTAACTTTGTCAATAACATGAAACTTGAATTTAATATAAATGGTTCTCAAATATTGAATAACATTTTTACAATGATCATAATTTACTTATTATTAAGACACCAGAAATTTGGTAATGTAGTTTGACACACCTTATCTACGTCTACGGGACCCTCACCCAGCTTAATCGCTTTCACCGAAGTATAATAGATTTACTCAAGCCTTTACTGAGCTGGCACTACTCAACCCTTGACACTATCTCTCAACCTCATTTCCCATAAAAGAATTTTACACCCAATAGTACGTTCACCTTGTACTAACCTCAATAAAAGATTTACACTCACTGTTTAATAATAAAGATAATTAAACGAACAACTCAAGTGATTAAAATAACTAGAAACAAAGACGAATACATTTGAGATAAACAAAAACAACTTCTTCATAAGTTTCGCTCAACTGAAATAGATCTAGAATTCATAGCAATACCAATGGGTTGATTCACATAAACATCAACACGAAGCCACAGCTTGCATAAAATGTAGGGACGTGAGCAAGTAACGAACTTCGAGACATAAATTCTTTGCCAACAACAATCCTTAATATATAACAATATGGTTTTCGTTTCTCTCTAACTGATCAACACCAAACACTATCCACAAGTATGCCCATTAAAGAACTCACTTTCTGTACGGTACACCCACTGCACACTTAATGCCCCTCACACATGAGATCCACTTCTACTATATGTGAAGACCCACCTATAAAGACACACTCACTGCACCATCACTCCATTTATTGCACAATTACTTTTGTCTCACACAATATACGTATATTCAGCTCACTTAACATATCATGTTTCAGTCGTGAGTGTTTCTTTATTAATCATCACACTTCACGCACACACTCACGTTAGAGATGGATTATGCAGTATATTCATGATGTGCACCAAAGAATCCCTCACACAGTGAGACTCCAACTTCAACCAAATAATAACCACTTTTATTCCACCACGCAACAACAACCTTTTATTTTCATCAATCCATAAAATATGTTAACAGCCACACCAGTAAGAAAATCATAGTAACAACAACTTTTACCTAATTGTCACGTGATACCGAGGTAGGCCTTACAAGATAGAGTACTATCACAATTAGGAGACTTTACACGATAGATCTCTATCTTTCATACAATCTTTTGTTACATATTATCCCAACAAAATCCAAGATACTAAAAGTCCAATTATTAAATAATATCAAAATTAATAATAAGATATATAGCAAATATCTTAACAATCTCCCCCTTTTTGGCATTATTTGTCAAATATTTGAGACTCCCCCTAAAAGAGATAATTGGACATGTAAATGTTAAATGCACAATCCACATGAGATGAAAAAAAAAAACTCCCCTTTATTCATATATCAAGTTCTAAAGAACATCACAATTATCCAAATTTCTCTTCATTGGGACAAAAGATGCCAAAAAACACGATGAATAGTCATGCATATACCTTAAAATCTCCTCCTGAATGAAACATTCACCATAAACAATATGATATCTCCTCCTTGGAATAAAACACATAATTATAATAATCACTAATAGATGTAGCGGAGGAATCATAAGCACGCTAAGAAGAAAAATTAATACCATTCAAAGCACTGAGAGATATGCCCAAAAGAGAGAGAGATACCCGAGAGAGATACCCACACTAATGAGAGAGCTAAGGAGTCTTCGGTGGAGCCAAATAGAAGTCACAATATAAACTACTAAAAAAATGGAATGACAATGGCAACATAAAAACTAAATAACTAAAAAAGAAATTTTTTTACGTTTCGTCTTTTTTAAACAATAAAAAACTTCAAAAATGTAAAGCACACAGTCCCTATGCCTCTCAAAGAAATTTAAACCTGGTATTTTTCTTCATCATATTATCTTTGTTATTGGTTTCTTCTTTTGAAGTAACTGACTTGCCCTTTGTCTGACCAATTTCTTTACAAACAGTAACTAACTGAGAATCTAGACAACTTCTTATTTTTCCTTCACAATGTCTTTGTGACTGTAATTGACCATTTCTAATCCATGTATGCTTTGGTATCATGGGCTACTGCTGGAAATTTAATGTAGAATGTCCTCGATTTTGACCCCTTTGAAACATAATTTGTAACATCTTGTAGCATATCGACCTTATGTGCCCAATAACACTACAAAGATGACACGTCGGTATAAATCTTCTATTCTTTCTCGATGTTTCTTCTATTCAGACAGATCTGTACACATTATTTTTCTCCTCATTCACTTTAGAGCACTCAACCTTATAGCCAATGCCTTGAAGATCCCCTTTAACCTTACCAATTTTCATTAACTTTTCTCGTTTTTATATGCCTCAATTCAACATTCTGAATCCCTTTTCAGTACTTACCAATTTCATTCTAACTTATCCAAGCTCATCTGACGTCAACGTCAATTTCTTTTCTAACTCTTGGAGGGTGTTCTTTATGGAGAGATTCTCTTTCTTCAATCTTTCATTATTCTTTCTATATATTTTCACCCATTTTTGGGGCATTAATTTGTAAGCCTCGTAAATGTTCCCTTTTTTGTCATCTAGATCATTTCCATCACTGTCATAATATGATAATAGATCTTAAGATAAGTTGTTTTCGAATTTTCCGATTTTCCCTCTTTTCGGCCTTCAGTTACTTCCTTCTCAGTTATTGTTAAGCAAGTAACTAGACTTTTGCTATGTACAGTAACTGTTTCTTCTTCACTATCATTTCACTCTTGGAATCATTCTCACTCTAGGTGCTTATGAAGGACTTTCCTTTTCTCTTCTTTAAAGTATTAGCATCGGACTAAATGTGTCCAAAACCTTGACATTCATGACATTGAATTCTCCTTACCTTTCTTTCACCCTTTTGTATTTTGACTTGATGTTTTCCATTATTACTCGATGAACTTCCGTCATTTTGCCTAAACTCGAGTCTATCCTTTTTCGCTATCTTCATCCACTTACTGAACTCTCGTGTTAATAACTCTATATCTTCATTCTCGTCGGATTCATCTTCTAAGTCATTCGCAACTTTACCAATCTTAACTTGCAATGCCAATCCTTTCTTCTTCTCTTGATTATCCCTCAACAAAATCATTTCAAAATTTGAAAGAATTCCAATTACCTTCTCCAATGACAGATCATTAAGGTCATATGCCTCCTCTACTATTGCAATTTTTGGAATAAATCTCGGAGGTAATGATCTCAATGTCTTCCTGACTAGCTTCATATTGAAATATTTCTTTCCGAGTTGATATGCCCGCTATATCTCACAATCTATCATGAAAGCCTCCGATAGTCTCATTTTCATCTATCCTGAGTTCTTCAAACCTCATAGCTAACATCTATAGTTTTGACGCTATCACATATTTGGACCCTTTATGAATAGTCTGCAAAGCATTCCACGCTTCTTTATCTGATTCACAGGCTGATATCATTGAGAAGTGTCCTTCATCAATAGCACTGAATATCGCATGCATTGCTTCTAAGTTTCCAAGTGTACTTTCTTCTTCAACTCTTGTCCATTCAGATGGATCTTTTTGAACTGTCTCTCTTTTATCATCATTAATCATTGGATGCATCCACCCATGTATTACCGAGTTCCATGCTCTTGTTCCCTACGCCTAAACAAAGACCCTCATCCGTGATTTCTATGAAGGATAATTGTAACTGTCCAACAACGGTAGCCTGATAATTGATGTTCCTTCTTTTATGACCATGTTGGCGAAACTAGGATCTGCACCAACTTGCTACCAAGTTCTGACTCAGTGACCTTGCTCTGATACCAATTGAAAAACCAAAAGTATTAATTGTTTCTCAAACTTTCCACAAAATTCTTTGGCACGACCAAAATAAAAGCAAGCAAAATAGAAATAATAAAGACACCTGAAATTTGGTAACATAATTCGACACATCTTGCCTACGTCTGCGGGGCCCTTACCCAGCTTAATCACTTTCATCGAAGTACAATAGATTTACCCAAGGCTTTACTGAGCCGACACCACTCAACTCTTGACACTATCTCTCAACTTCACCTTCCGTGAAAGAATTTCACACCCAATAGTACAACTGCCTCGTACTAACCTCAACAGAGGATCTACACTCATTGTTTAATAATAAAGATAACTAAACGAACAACTAAAGTTATTAAAATAATTAGAAACAAAGACGAATACATTTGAGATAAAAAAGAGCAACTTCTCGATGAGTTCTGCTCAACTGAAATAGATCTGGAAGTCATCGCAATACCAATGGGCTTATTCACATAAACACACTAACACGAAGCCATAACTTGCATAAAATGTAGGGACACGAGTAGGTAACAAACTTTGAGACATAAATTCTTTGCCAACAACAATCCTCAATATATAACAATATGGTTTTTGTTTCTCTCTAACTAATCAATGCAAAACACTAACCACAAGTATGCCCATTAAAGAACTCACTTCTTGTACGGTACACCCACTACACACTTAACGCCCCTCACACATGAGATCCACTTCTACTATATGTGAAGACCCACCTATGAAGACACACTCACTACACCATCACTCCACTCACTGCATAATTACTTTTGTCTCACACAATATACGTATATTAAGCTCACTTAACATATTATGTTACAGTCGTGAGTGTTTCTTTATTAACCATCACACTTCACACACACACTCACGTTAGAGATGGACTATGCAATATATTTAAGGTGTGCACCAAAGAATCCCTCACACAATGAGACTCCAACTTTAACCAAATAACAACCACTTTTATTCCACCATGTAACAACAACCTTTTAGTTTCATCAATCCACAAAATACGTTAACAGCCACACCACTAAGAAAATCATAGTAGCAACAACTTTTACCCAATTGTCACGTGATACCAAGGTAGGCCTTACAAGATAAAGTACTATCACAATTCAGAGACTTTACAAGATAGATCTCTATCTTTCATACAACATTTTGTCAGATATCATCCCAACAAAATCCAAGACATTAAAAGTCCAATTATCAAATAATGTCAAAATTAATAATAAGTTATATAGCAAATATCTTAACAGGATCTATTCCAACACAGTCAAGGAAATTCTCAATTCATCAACAAATCAAAAGGAAACAAACTTTATTATATATCTCTTAGTTTAACAATGACGAGATTTTATTTTCTTGGCTACTATCATCCAAAGAGATTTATCCATATCTTATTGGTTTGGACTCATCCTTTGAATTTTAAAATGCTTTAGCGTCTGCATATAAGGTTGTAAATTTCACAATCTTTCAAAGGAAGGTAAGATAGTTTTAGAAGATATTTATCAAGCAAAGGCACTTATAAATTGTTTAGCTTTAGCAGGATAATCAATATCTATAGCATAATGTAATGCCATTAGTTTTTGCAAACTTGGGGCAAAATCTAATAGAATTATTAGTGGACTTTAACAAAAAGCAATTCTTATGTATTTTAATGAACTTCATAGACAACTAGAGGCATATAAATTGCTTCTCAAAGCCCAACAATCCTCCTTACTTACTGTGAATGTCGCCCAACAACAAGCCCATCAAGTCCGATAAATTTTCAATCAAGTAATGGTTCAAGAGGTCAAGGACATGGTAATAGAGGAAGACATGTTTATTTTAGTTATCAATTTCAAAGACTTGGAAATTTGTAATCCTTTGTTTCTTGTCAAATTTGTGGATATACTAATCACAGAACATTTGATGCTTGATGGGAATTTTGTTCCATAAGAAAATCAGTTTTCTGACTGGAGAAACTATACTGCTCTTAAATTTGCCTATTTTGCCCTCTCAAGTTGAAGATAATACAAATTCAATAATTGATCGATTCTTTATTTGGTATCTTAATATTGTGGCAAGTCATCATATTACTCAAGATTTGGCCTCTCTCTATATTGCAAATGAATATAGTAGTAAGGATAAATTAATGATTAGTAATGGTACATGATTACATATTTCTAACATTGGTTTTAGTTATATTAAGTCTCCGTCAACACCATTAATTTTTAAAAATAATTTTCATGTTCCAAATATAATAATACCATTGTTGTTAGTATAAAAAAATTCATGGTAATAATTACTTTTTTGAATTTTATTATGATCGTTATCTTATGAAAGAGAGAGTACCAAGAAAATCAAGTTGTTGAAAAAACAAATTACCAAGAAAACCATATTGCATGGAACAAGTAAGTTGGGACTCCACAGATTATGTAGTACACAATAGGAAAATAGTTTTAATGTTGCTACCTTTTTAGTTAAATTTAAGGATTGACATGTTCTACATAGACATCTAAATTATTAGATTGTTTATCGTCTATTCAATCAATTTCAGTTACCTTTTTCATCTTTTAGACTTTCTTTTAATAAATTTGTTTTTTGTTGTTTACGCAAGTTACATAGATGCCCTTTATCCTGAACTTTTTTTCCCAAAAATTAAAGAAGTATTGTATTACAAACTATACATTAGATACAATTATACAAAACATGAGGTATATTAGTTATAGAACATGTCTATCTCAAGTAGAATAGAAGGTATCAAGAACCAAAGGAGAGTTCAAAAAGTATAATACATTGGAATCTTAAAATATCCAGCTTTAGAGGTTCCACTTAGTTCTCATACTTGGTGTTAACAACTAGTCAGCTTTCTTTGCCACTATTATAGTTTGTATTTGATTAAAAATCTTGTCTGCTAACTGATGTTTGTTTTCTTCAACTTGTTTGTAAACTCTACGATTCCTTTTTTTCCAAATTCTGTAAACGGAAGTGATGAAAGAAACCTTAAGAAGGATAGCGTTTTCTTTTCCAACTTTAGTTCGATTTATAAACTAGTTCAAAGTTCCTTCCCACTCATATAAGTGATTCACAACATCCACCATATGTTGAATTCTACTCCAAATGGATTTGGAATAAGCACTTGTGAAAAAAAAGGTGATTTATATCCTCATCTACATCATTACAGAGAGCACATCCTCTATCTACCGTATTAAACCATTGGAATTTAGTTCTAAGTTTATTTTTAATGGCCAAACAAGCAATGACAGATGCTTTTGGGGACATGGATTTCTTCCAAATGATTTCATACCAAGGGACCTGTTTAGCTTCATTTCTGAGTTCATACCAAGGGACCTATCTAGTTTCATCCCGTTACCCTTAACTTATAATCATAGTTCTAGTACTTTGGAACTAATTCGCTCTAATTTCTGAGGGCATCAGATCCTTTGTACCACTTAATCCGTTCCAATCTTGTTTTTGCCCTCAAACGATGTCATTTTAGGTTTATTTACATATAAAACGACGTTGTTTTGGGTCAAAAATAAGGTTAAAACAGGTTTAGTAATACAGAAGATCTAAACCGATGTCTAAGGGCTATCAACTTTTGTTCCTTTTTTGGTCATAAATATATTATTATTCTTACTAACGATCTTTTATTGTTCACTTAGTCGTTTCCAATGAAGTGAAAAATGTAACATCCCATTACCTGTGGGAAGGCTAACATAGTAAATGTGAGTGATTTAGGAAAGGCTTAGACATGCTTCTTCATGCTTATGCATAATATGTCATACACATCTACATAAATAGTGAATTTATCTGCACATGAAGATAAGTGTACATGCATTCATAAATAATTTCGGGTATAATTGGATTGATTTGTGAATTTTTGAGAATTATGAATGTTGGAAATTTTACGGGTTAGTGGAATTGTGATATTTTTAAATTTTGGTGATTTTAGGATTTATGTTAAAAAAATTATAGAAAATTATGGGATTTTTATGGAAAATAGAAAAATAAAATAGGAAAAAGAAATCAAAAGAATATTGGGGATAATTGGATTGTAAAGATGATAGTTATACTGTAAAGAGGAGAGCTAAATGAAGTTAGTTTCAAAAGAAACTAAGTTAGAACTTAGGCATTAGGAAAGTGACAAGTGTGACTTAGTTAAGTTGCTTTTGTAATTTGTTAAAAGTAAGTTGAGTTATCTGAGAGTTGAAAAGGGGTTAGTGTTATTTCATAGGCTTCCATCTCTTTCGTAGCAACTTCCTCTGAAATTCTTCTCATACACAGAGTTTTCCATTAAGCACCTTCTAAGGGATTGCTTTGTTTTTTTTCCTTATCCCACACTGCTATTTGTTTCATCTGTCCTAAGAAATATCAAAACTAGACAATTTTCTCAATGGAGTACGTGAATTGCATAGAGTTTAGGGCTTTGATATAATTGAAGATTGTGGAGTTTTCAACAAGTAAGTACTGAATAAATCCTTTAGAGTTATAGGTTTATGAAATAAATTTGATGGATTACTGCCATCTGCATGACCATGGAATTTTCTTGTATATATATACATGGCTACTCTGAAAATGGAATGAAAATATGGATAAAGTATTATTTTAGTTTTGATGGATTTTAGTGAACTGGTGATGTGGAAATGAATTTTGGAGTTTAAAATAACAATAAAATGGTATATGAAGTGAGTGTGGAAAATCAAAGAATGAAAAGGTGGTATACTCTGTTTCTTGTTTTTCTTCACTATGCATGAATATATATATATGTGTGTGTGTTTACGTGAGTTGGTGTTTTCCTTAGAGATGATCAAAAAGGTGGTATTTGAGTTGCAGGGTAGTTGTAAAATGATGGTTTGAGATGAGAATGAGTGTTTAAATGGAAGTTTGATAGGAAGAATAGTGATTAAGAATGAAAGTTGAAAATGTAGAAAAGTAACAGAGTATGAATAGGATGAATAAGCATTTTTGGCTTTTAATGATTTTTTATTAAACTTGCATATTTTTGGAGTAGTATGAATTTATGGTGAATGAGTTGATGAAAATGGAGTAGAAAAACTAGAAATAAAAATTGAAATGTGGGTTTTTGAAAAAAGTGGAAGTCTGAATTTTCTGGAAATGAATAGTAACAGTGTTAAATTTTCAAGCTGAAACTTTCATGAATTTTATATGCTTATCTAGGTAGATTTTGACAAAATTGTCTTCATAAAAGTTGTAGATCTTTCTTTTATATTTTCATTGACATAAAGTATGAAATTTTTGGACATTATAGGAGAGAGATATGATATTTAGAAGTCTGTGATGTTACATGGGATGCGAATTCAAGATAGTTGCATTGATTTGAAATTTTGATCCTTATAAAGGCAAAATTTATTTTTGAGGTCTTCATAGAAGTTGTAGGTCTAGAAATCCTCTTCAAAAAAGTCTTTGAATCACCTTAATCTGATATTTATAGTAAAAGTTATAACTATTTTACCAAACAGGTTTGAAGAAGAAGAGAAAAGGGAGGAAGAGGGCGAAAGTCACGATCGCGAAGGCGCACGCAGGTGTCGTGATTGCGAACAGAACATGTTTTACTCTTTTGGCCATAACTTTCTTGTCTGATCTCCAAATGACCTGATTTTTAAAGCATTAGATTCATAACACATTCCTCTATCTCTCCATAAAAAATTTATAGCTTTTTATTTTGATTTGAAAAATATTGATTGAATCAAAGTAAGGGTATCGATTGGAAGAGCATGAACTGGATATTTTACTGAACATATTCCAGTATTTTGATGATATCTTGATTTGTAGGATTCCAAATAAGACGAATTTTTATTTGAAGTAAACTATCAATATAGGTCTAAACATTTTCTCAAGAAGTTGAATTTCAATTATTTCTTTAAGATGTTGAATTTCTGGATGGAAGTTGTAAATAGTACACTGTTGAATGTGAGCAACCCAATAATGTTAAAAGTATATCTTCCAAATTGATAAATAAAATTGAGTGATTTTAGTGTTAATGGAAAGAGAAGACATAGAGGAACACTTTTATAGAAGAGAGTATGACCAAATTACATCAGTTTCGCTTTCTAATTGAATGTGAACAGTAGAGCCAAAAGTGTGACTTGGAAAAAAAATTCTGAAGTGAGTCAATGAGAAAGGAATAGAGATTTTAATGGTTTAGTGAGGCATAAATCTAAGTATAAATTATAGTTAAATGAGTTTTGATATGAGATTGTTTTTGTGATGAAATTGATGGATAAATATTCGGTATTATCATGAACATGCATTATACATAATTCATTTCATATATGTGCATTATTGAATACTTATGATTGTGCAAATTGTGATATTGTGTCTATTATTTGTGATAGAGGAGTAACTGGAACGTCAACCTCCAGAAGTTGCTGGATCTTCTAGGCATTAGCTTCGGGAGCAACTAGTGAGTAACCTAGATGGTCTCACTTAATTACTTGTTTGCTTAAATTATGCTTTGAATGATAATCGAATGTGTGTAATTGTGGATTCCGGACAGAAGGTCCGATGAATGTGACTATGGATTGAGATATTGAAGTGCTACTTAAATGTGAATGTGAAGACCTAAGTGTTTTATAATGTGAGTGATTATGGTACATGCAGTCCATACATGAATGTATAATCAGATAATGACAGTTATGACCAGAGTAGCTATCGATCAGAGTTAAAAGCTCAACGAGTAAAAATGAGTCTCGAGCTCAAAAGTGATTAAGAGCCTAAGGCTCGCTATGCAAAATGAGTCATGTATTCTCCAAGCAGATAAGAGACAGTTATTAATGAGCTCGATATTTAAAATAGACACGGGACAATTCAGGCACTCGGTCACAACAATATAATAATTGAAAAGTGTCTCATGAGCACCTTATATGCACATTGTTAAGTATATTTGTTGAAATGAAATGCCTATGCTTAAGTGATAATGTGAAATTTATGTAAAGTGCACTATATGATAATTTGTTATATGAATTGTTGTGATTCATGAATTGAGTGAACCATCGATGATGTTTACCTCATTGAGTTTGCAAAACTCACCAAAATTGCAACCTTGTCTTTTCAGGACCGAGAGACGACTCTAGTTACTGAGAGGCTCTACCAGCTGTGTAGATTGTGATTGACAAAAAAAGTCACGGCTCAAAAGTCGGTCAGCTAAGATTTTTGGACAGATTAGTTAGATTGTGTATATTTTCGTCTTTCATGTAGTATTTTTGTATTAGGTTTTGCTGATGTACATATAGAAAATGTTGAAAGACACAATGTAAACTTTCGATTTTATGAAGTAAAACGAGAAAAAAGTTGGTTTTAAAATATTGTGGTTTTCTATTAATACTTTATAAGTGAATATTGATATGATGCCATGTGAAGTGAATGTAGTGATCGAATGTAGCTCGCCTTTATCATAAGTTATGTACTGGAATGACCTCCGAGCGTTCCAGTGTGTACCTTACGGTAAGGGAGCGCTACACAAAAGTTGAAGTTTTTCATGTTTTCACCATTTCCAAATTATAGTTAACAAATAATTTAATTACCAAATTAAACAAGTCTAGTCAGGGGTGGAGAATTTCAGTTATTACATAAACTATGTTTAAAATAATGGTATGATTCATATAATAATATGTCGTTATACACAAGAGCAAAATGGTACAATAGAAAGGAAAATTAAAAATATTACTGATATTGGTCTTTCTTTATTAGGTCACCATATAGCACCCTATAAGTATTAGCAATTTGCATTTGAGACAACAATTTTCCTAATTAAATGGATGCCTACCACCTCTTTGTAAAATAAAATTCCTCTTTAGGTACTCTATTCTAAACTACATAATTATCTTTTTCTCAAAGTGTTTGGTTATGTCATTTGTTCATTACTTAGACCATATAACAAAAATAAAATTTTGTTCCGCTCCAAACAATACATTTGTTAGGTCATTATCTACTTCACTTGGGTTGTAGATGTCTTGATAAGGATAAATGCAAAACACACTAATGTAGACATGTTGAGTTTGATGAAACATTGTTTTCTTTTTATCAAATTTCAAGAGCAGCATCAACTTCCTTTGTCTAAATCGATCATCTCTTCTTGGCTTTAGGTCTCTTATCCATATCCATCACTCACTGTTCCACCCAATGTTTTAAAAACTGAATCGAACATTGAACTAGTCAAAAGAAAGTTTAAGACTTAAAGATTTAACTAGTATTAAACCGTTATAAAATTGATATATAATAAATAAAAAATAAAAATTATAAGAGTAAGTAAAAATAAAATATTTTATTGAAATAAAAATACGTCAATCTCTATTATTATATAATGTATTCATAATAAATCAAATTTAATAATTCAAACTAAATTTGAGGCTAATATAAAACACGAAAATAATAAAACTTAAAATTTTATTTCTAAAGGAGGTTATGTCTCATTATTCCCAAAAGTTTCAAACTCTTTAATTCTATCTAAAGACTTGTAAGTTATGCTTTTATCCAAAGTATTTACATCAACTTTTTCTACTCCACTCAAATAATTTTATGTTTTAGAACAATCCTTTTTTTTAGATTTCACTTTAAAATTTAGTGTTAAAATGTATGTGAGATAAATATTATATATAAACTAATCAAATGTTACTTATATGATGATCTAACTCAATTTTAAATTTATATCGAACTGATTAAATTTGATGCAAATTAATAATTTATTAAAATTATTAATTAATTACATTAAATTGATTAAGTCAAATTTAAGAACTAAAGTAAATTATCATTTTAGTTATATTTTATTAGTCCATTAATATTTATATGCTGTGGAATTGAATTTTTTTCAATATTTTGTAACTAAAATTTAAGAAAAAAATATCTTTTAATTAAAAATAAAAAATTCTCAAGAGAACACAAGTAAATGTAAAAAGGAAAAACAAAACAACATAAGAAAGGTATAAAACTATGATAACTAGCTTGTAACTACTACATATCGATGTAACGTGAATCTACTTCCTCTTAATTTTCATCCTCACATGTCACATCAACTTTTTCTTCTCTTATTATTAAATGTTCCTATTTTTATGAAAAACATTTGCAAACATCTTGCCCTCCTTTCTTTTTCCTCCCTGTAGCCAAGCACTACCATACATGTTAACCCTTTTATTAAAAATATTTAGAAACATCACTGAACTTTTATTTTTTTCTCTTCCGTAGCAAACCCAACCTCCACTTTAACCCTGAACATATCAAACCCACCAAAAATCTCTCTTGTTTCGCTAATTATACCTCTCGTTTCCTTGAAAATAACTTAGATTTTGGGTTCTTCTTTTCTTTTGTTCCGAGATTTAGTTAACATCAATCCTCATTTTTCAAAGATAGAGTATTGTTGAAGACAGTGATAAAAGTTGAATTGTTGTGGTTGTTGTTCTTATTCAATTTTTCCTCTTCTGTGCTCTATTAGAGTGAAAATTGTATTTGGTGCTTTAAGAAATCTCTCAACCTATTTCGAGTTTTAGTTTTAGTTTTTAGTGCCAAACTCAACTATCTATTTGTTGAATCTTGGTTCCAAATTAGTTTTCACTATGATTAGTTGATTTCTCAAATGTCCATTGCATAAAAATCTCATCTTTCTATATTGATCTATTGTTTAGGCGTAAGAAGAAGATGCATCTAGTTAACAGTTCAGAGGAAATCGACCAATTTTTTTTTTTTATATAAAAGGAGAACAACAGAAAGTATTACATGGTAATTCTCAAGTGATAGACCCCCGACGCATCCTCTAAGAGGATAGGTATGCATCCGCTAAGTGGGTACTCAAGATTGGTGATCTCGAAGGAGAACTGTGCTGCAATCTATGCAAGTCAGTCCGCATATCGATTGCCCTCCCGATAAATATGCTGAATTATTACAACCTAGTTCCGAGAGAGAAGGGCATGTATGCCCAACACTAAAGGGTGGGGGGAGACAGCCTGCGCCTGCGAAGAAGAGAGCATGTCGGTAACTGTGATCGAATCCACCTCTAAAACGATATGCCAATATCCCAAAGACCATGCTAACTTGAGACCCGACAAAACCCTCCAATATTTTACCATTAATGGGGAGCACCTGCTAATGTTCTGGACAAAGCCTCCTAACCAAGCGCCTGCACTGTCACACAGCAGTCTAACTGCTAAAGCCGAAGTGGTTGAGCTGTTGGAAGCGCCATCTGTATTAAGCTTCACCTAGCCCTGGGTAGGCTTGCTTCATCCTACAAAGAGTGTTCGGCGTGTGGCAGTGCTCAATTGTGCTCTTTGTTGCCATACTACAGACATATGAATGTGTGTAACATATTCCAGGACTGGCTGCTCTGTAGAAATCGGCCAGGAGAATAGTTCGTCAAAGAGGGCCCTGTTTCTCCAGGAGAAGAGGAACCAGCAAGTAGTTCCAAAGAGAATTGCCCTGTTGAAACCCCTACCTCTCTGCGGATATGGAGGTTCTTGATAAGCCATTCAGTGTGATCCATAGTAAAGAACTCGGCGGTGATAACCTGCGGAGAAACTTTGCCCTTAAGGTTCGGGTTCTGAGGCAGTCCCCTACTATATGGAGAGAGGATTTCTCGAGATGGCAATGATAGCAAGTCGCATTTGCTGTGAGGCGTCTGTGTACACGCTGTTGATTAGTAAGGAGCTTATCATGCAAGAGGAGCCAAAGAAATGCACAAATTCTTTGGGAGGCCTGCCAATTCCAAATAGTCCTCCGATAATCATGGGTCCTAGTATCATCTTGGTGCAATATCATGGATTATGCCGAGATTGTGGTAAAATGGCCATGCTCCTAACGATTAAAAGTAGAAACTGAACTAAAAATCATTCCAATTCACGGTTGACCTGGCCGAACTGGTCGGTTCAGTTTGTTATTCATGAGTTCAGTGTCGCTGTCCAATACTTTGAGAGATATATCTCCATCCGTAAATACAAGTTCTAGTCCAACCCATCTCTTCCACCCATCAAAGTCCATTTTATCCATAAAACCATACTCATAACGAGCACCTTCTTCTGTTGGTCTGAAATTATTTCTTGATACTGATATCCAAACTAACTCGCCAATTACCCAATCATCATCCAGTCCTAAACAAATTCAAATACAACCCCCTTAGCCAATACCAACAGCTTCACAATAAAGAACGCACTCCATACATTTCCGACCCAAAGCCACGAAGAAACGTGTCTACCATAACCATACCACAAAAATTGACACCTCATCTTCAATATGTGAAAATCAATTTTCATTTTGTGCGAGATTTGAAATTTGGTTGCTTCAACGGATCAGTTACTAAATATATTTACTAAAATACAATTTAAAATTTTTGTTTTTGAGTTTGATTTACATCAAAATTTAGCATCAATTTTCAAGGGCTTGTCAAGATAAACATTGTCATAATAAATATTAAATGCCCATTTTAGTTATCTTAAGCTGTTATACTACTGATGGATATAAATACTGTTACATCATGTACTCAGTCTACCGGTAATAATATAATTCTAATTCTTCACCAATATTCTGAATATAACTCGCTTGATGGAACGTTTACTTTGATGAGAGTGGCATGTGTACTACCGATTAAAATATTCCCTATTCTGATAGAAACTAAAATAAAATTCGAAAGATAGACATGCCAACCTGTAATGAATCAGAAACTAATTAATCTAATCTCTTGTAATCATGCTTTTTTTCTTCACCTAAAAATTAAGTTGCCACAGTTCAAGAAGGCCTCATCGAGGTAAATTTTTAGAAGCTCCATTTTACTCTCGTGCTCTGTGTGAGAGATATTTAGAGGTGCTGAAGTGATGAATGAGAGAGAGCTCATCCTTTCACGAAATATGATTTAGCTGGAATGCATTTCAATAGGACTTGTGGTAGCTAACTACGCCTTACCGGTCCAAAATCTTAGGTTCAAGCAATACATGACCAAAAGTTGAGGTCTGTGTTCTGTTCTTCTGTCCACCAAGCCTTTTCTGGTCAAAAGCCTAACAAGCTTGAAATTTAAAGCTTATGCATATCATCACAACTTATAGTTTAGTAGAGGAAGACATTCAACTAAATTGAAATTTCAATAAAAGATTGACAATCTTTCATGTCTCAAATGAAAAGTTGTAAAAACAGTTATTACGGAAACTGCATACGGAACAAAAAGGCAACTCACTAAAATGAATTTAAGCTTGAGTATTCCATTACCAAGCCTCGTCTTCATTTTTTTTCTGTCATAATATGAAGCTGCTGATAAGTAATAATATTCTTAGCTACCCTCCTGGACGAAGAATGCTCATCTCTAAGAGTGACCATTTCCGATAACCTAAATTTACCAAAAACAAAACCATAAGCAGGGTGTAATTTTGTAAACAACATCGTGGAACACTTTGAAATAAACAACTCCTTTTTTTATATTTAATACAGTTTTTCTCAGTTTCCAATATGCCTGCCTCTGCCATGACCATTCCACTGACCTCTCCTCATAGCTTTGGCTCTCTTCAGCCTCTCAACATTTCTCATCCTTTCAAAGATCTTCCTGATTTGATAAAGCTTATGAGACTGTTGAGTAATGACTTTGGTAGTTGACGTCGTCTCTCCTAAGATTATCTCGTACCCATCTCGAAAACTGTTCATGCCTCCTGTTAGAAGTTGCCAAAACAGGCCTCCAGCAGCTGCACCACCTCTTTTAGCTGACGAGTATATCTTGTAGTACACAGTGTTGAAGAGTTGGTCCCTCTGGTATGTGTTGAAACCTGGATCTTTCCAAGATTTACCAAACTCTGTTATAAATATTGGTTTTCTAAGCAGGAATTGGGCATCTTGGATGTGGTAGTTGAGCCAGTTGTTCAAGAAAGAAAGCTGGGTCTGATCATTTGAGCTTGACAACCTGTTCGCGCAAAGATAATAAGTTGAAGTCGCAATGGTGAGATCAAGAAGCTGTTCCAAGTTGGAAGCAAGATGGTAATTACCATTGATCAGGATATGAGTGAACTGTTGCAAAATCAATGCCAGGGACTCTATTATTTGCTATGAAGTCTGTTCCTATGTTCAAGTTACGGTTGAGCCACTTCCTCTGTGGTGTTGACTGTCCATAGAATCCTTCTATCCCAGCTTCAAGTAAGTGGTTTCTGTCTATTAACTTCACATAAGAAGCCATTTCGGTTATCCAAGCCTGTCAACACAAGCACCCACGTCTAAGAATGAGGCAAGGGAGCTGTTAAATGAAATAACTGTCAGAAGAAAAGAATCATGCTTTAGCCAATTCTAGCAGAAATTTATGAGGCCTCTGGTCACCCATTTGTGGGCTAAAAGGTTAACGATGACAAAACAAGGTCCAAACTGGAATGCAATTCACGAACGAGAGCTTGTGGGATGGACGCAGATTTACTTCAGTTAGGAGAGGAATGAAAACCCAGATTCAATCTCAAAATGCTAGGATATTTAACAATAACAGTTGGATTAGGAGACCTGAATTGTCCTGCCAGAAGTATCTGACGTGCATCTGGGTTCATTCATGAGCTCCCAAGCCATGATTGTAGGATCATCTTTGTAGTGAATACCAGTAAAGCTGTTGTATCTGTTAAGAACAGTCTGCAAACAAAAACAGTATGAACGCTACAGGAATGCTATTTATAGATATCAGCCGAAATCTGAAGTTCCGATGACAGAAGAGACGGGTGAAAAAGGAAAATGGGAAAATAGCCTTAACAAATTAACCAAAGAGCAAATCTTCTTACCTTGATATGATTCTTAAAATAACCCTTAACAACAGGGTGTCTAAAGAAATCATCATCAGATGTTAAGTACTGTCCCTGACTTCTTGCCCAGTCCACATACTGCTTCTTGCCTCCAAAGCTATCATAGTTGTTCGCCAAGCTCAGTATAAGCTTGATTCCATATCTTCTAGCCTCAGCTATTACAAAATCCAGGCCCTAGAATTAATATATATATATATATTAGTTGAAAAAGAAGGAAAATCTTAAAGGGAACCAAGTCATCAAGATTGCCAAGTTTGGAGCTTCAGAGAACTGATTGAACCAGGAAAAAGTGGCATTCAAGAAACCTTGAACATTTTTTCATTGTAGGCGCCAGGAGAATACTGTAGAGGCCTGTAGCCTCCATCACTGAAAGCCCAAGTTCTGGCCACTGTGAGGCCATGATTTGCTGCTTCTCTAAGTGCAGCTGAAACCTTTGGTCTCTGAGATGGATCAGAAGCTACATACATCAACCAGTAGGCATTGAAGCCATTTGCATAATAAGGGTTACCATTCAACAAGAAATGCGCTCCTCTGGTTCTTATGAAATTATCCACAGCTTCAATGTTAGGAATGCTTCCTAGGTAGATGAGAATGGCTACTGAAAGAACATAAACTAATTGCCTCATAGCGCTCCCTCTCTCTCTCTTCCTAAGATGACGGAGTTGATGCAAATGAAAGGAGTAATAGATAATATTAATAGCTGACAGAAAGGTACTATAGTTGTCGTCTTCTTTTAACTGCAGAATCAATAAAATGCTACAGCAACTGTCTGCAGAGAAACAAACAGACTGCCTTGAGACGATCTTATTGCTTTTTTTCCATTCTCTTGACCTTCAAGGTAAATTCTAAAGTTATTCCACATCCATCTCTTTCATTTGATAGGGACCGTGCACTATACATGCTAACACACTCCACGTTCTCCTATAAATCAGGACAATTTCATGACATGAAGCATGGCAAACAGGTGGGCTCCCATTAGAAAGAGTGATCATGAAAAGAACCGATCTTTAAGGCAATGAAAAACAAAATAAATCCTGGGGTTACCGTAAAATTGAGCAGTTATATCCTGATAAATTGCAAGATTTGAACACCGATCCTTGCTCTTTCTTCTTACCACACTTAGGCTGTTGGAATGTCAAAAGTAGTCTAGAACTGCAACCATGTACTTTTCCCACTTCTGGAAAAAAGCAAGTACACAGATTTGATAGATAATAACTACTTAGTAAACAATGTTTATGAGGTACTTATACAGACCCAAATCTTATGTGCCGTTTAATAAATTCCAATCTGTGGCATTTATTTTTAACAACAAATTTAACAATGAGATAAGAGTTATTTGTGGTGCACAGAAAATGACACAGGACTGGATCTTCAGAAACGGCACAGATGATACGTTGCCACTTATACAAGAGTTGGAGTACCCTATTTTTATTAGAGTGTTTTAACCCTATATCACGTAATTTTGTACGTATATTTATATAAAATTTAATATATTTATATAAAATTTAATATAATATAGTAGAAACTGATTAAACCAAAATTTAGGTGCCATTTTCTTTAAGCATCTCTTCAATCGAGTGCTGAACCCCACCCACCTACCATTGATAATACGGATGATTACTAACTACTGACATTCAACACTGAGTCATACAGGCATCTGACTCTGCAGGCTGCAGTCATTGAATCTACCTCTCACCATTCGCATTTGGTTGTGAGACGAGGGGTAGGCAATGGGCCTTTTGAGCTGGTGCATTGTGAAACCAAATCTGTAGCGGTTTAGTTTAGTTTGGATATGTTTTTAGGCAAACTTATGTTTATTTAAATTTGTAATTCTTATGAATTTAAATGTATCTAATATATAATTAGAGACGTAACTTTATGTAAAGAACTAACTATTACTATACAATTTTGATTGTATATGAGCAAACTAGCATATAAGTTCTAACTCAACACATAATTGATTTCATGGCTTAAATTTTCGCCTATAGTAAGATTTATTATTTCAATTTAGCTAAGAATTGTGTAAAAAAAGGAAATTATGAAATAAAAAATGTGATAAGTTATATTGATTTTCATGAAATAACTTCTAATCTATGCTGCCAGCAATCCCTTTATTATGTTCTAAAAGAGAAATCTATTTATTAATCTAAAATTGGTGGCCTTAAGAACAATAAGTCAATCAACGCATCTACACTTAACTCGATTGCAGTCCTTGTATTGAGATGATGCAATTTTAGTAGAGATCTATATCAAAAAGAGGTAATCAGAAAATATATTTAACAAGTTTTTTCAAATAAAAAATATTATCAAAAGCACCAATCGTACTTCAAGCCTGTGAGTAAATCAGATATTTAAATTATGTTATATAGGTAATAATGTCTAAATCAAAAGGGGCTTAAACACATAAGTTGGCCCCCGTATTGTCGGTTCAAAAATTGTTGTAAGCTTGTACTTATTTACTTTGAAAAAGTTAAATATCTATCAGGAAGCAATCTTGCCCACCACACGTCGAAGATGAATCCGGCGTGGTGTGGGTGGGAGGGAGTATCCAATGCAATGTTATAAATACTGTACCAGGTTTAATACCGGATTGAGCTCTGGAATGGAATTGTACCGATACCAGTTAGTATCGGGTACTATTTCGAGAAATTTTTTAAATTTATGAAATAGTCTCAAAAAGTTTTAAAAATTACAAAATAGTTCATATTGGTATATTATACAGATGTATTGTATACTTTACTAATTTACTGTTTACATTAACCATGCTTTCAAAAATCTTAATAATAAATAATAATGACAATTAAT
>JANSVA010000218.1:8687187-8740053 GCA_025504915.1 Erythroxylum reticulatum | reverse complement strand
CTTCTTGGATCACCATAGAGTAAACTTTATTCAAATTAGGCAATGGTTCCAAACTCAACACATTAGAACGCAAAGTTTCATACATCACATCATCAAGACCTATCAAGAATTGATGAATCCTTTCTTCTTCCCTTTTTCTTTCAAGTTCGGCAGAAATATTGCAGACGCAACGTCCACATCGGCACGCAAGTATTGGTCCATAATTCACTAGCTCATCCCACATCACCTTCGTGAGCCTATACATGTCATCACCGCTTGCCCTTGTTGTTTACAGACGACAATATCAGTTTTCAGTTGATGGAGACAAGGTCCATTTCCAATGGAGAATCGTTGCTGAAGATCGTCCCACAGATCCTTTACATTCTCCAAATATGTTATGGTATAACATAAAGCAGGTTCAATTGTATTAAAAATCTAAGCCACCAGCATCGAATTCACCATCCAGCAGTCTTCAATTTCAGATGAATCTTTATTCGGTTTCTCTACACTCCCATCAATAAATCCAAGTTTCTTCTTTGCCCGAAGTGCATTGCGTATGGATCTTGCCCATTCTTCATATTTTTCTCCTTTCAATTGAACATGAGATATGATGGTTCCAGGATTATCTGAAGGATGCAAATAATACAACGAGGTATTTATTTTTCCTCTTTCCTAACCCTTCTTCATTTTTCTATTCTTTTTCATTAGCCATGGATCTGGTACCATGAAAAGGAATTGATTTGCGTCTTCCTCCTTTATTTGACAAAGATATGGTATATATACAATAAAAGACTCCTTAGACGGTATGACTTCTAAAGAATAAAGACTCCCTAAACAATAGCCGTTAACTACGTAACAAGACCTTCCATATATACAAGTCTACCTAAATTGCAACACCTTCCGTATATACATATCTACCTAAAGTACAATATCCAATACTTCTACCCTTGATGAAGATATTATGCATCCATTGACACCAAAGAACTTGTTTATCCATCCTCAGCCTCCATAATCATTTGGCCAACATCGCAGTATTTAGCAGTTTAAAGGAGATGACACCGAGGCCTCCATTATCTTCAGGTAGATAGATACACTTCCATTGCATTCTGGCCTGTTTGCGAGAGTCTTCAGCATCGTTCCATAAAAAATTTTAGAATAGCCTCTCAATAGTTTGATAACTTTCGTAGGGATGACCAGATGTTCAACCCAAAATACATTGATAAAGTTTAAAACAAAAGAGATGAGTTGTAATCTTCCTGTTATTGCTAGAGTTTTGGTGCTCCAATTGTTAATTCTTCTCTTGATCTTTTCAACCAGCAAATGGAAATCAGCAATAGTGGGGTTTTAACTAATTATAAGAATGCGAAGGTACATCATCGGGACGGATTGATGATTGAAACCAGTGATAGAGTGTAGCTTTTATGTACTCCCCAAAGCAGTTCTGGACAAGAAAAAGCTACTCTTTATAGAATTAACCTCCAACCTCGAAAGCCTATGAAAGATTTGGAGTGATTTCACCAAGGTCGAGACTGAGAGCGGATCAGCTTTAGATAGTAGGAACAAGTCATCGACAAAGCTAAGGTTGATAACCTACTGGTGATTGCATTTAAAGTGATATTGGAAAGCTTTAATGCGAGCGACTACAGCCTTTAAGGTTCTGTTAAACATTTGCATAACAAAAGCGAAAAGATAGAGTGATAGAGGGTCACCTTGGTGAAGCCCCTTGGAGCTTTTAAACTGCTGATCAAGTTGTCCATTCACGAAGATTTTGAAGGTAGGAGTAGTTATGCTTTCAACTATCCATTGAATGAAGGTTTGAGGAAAGTTCATAGCTACTAGTGCATTAAGAAGGAATTGCCAATCAACATTATCTAAAGCTTTCTAGATGTCTATATTGAGGAAACAGTTCTTCCTACCCTTCATAGATCCATAGGATTTAGTAAGTTCCTGCAAAAGGAGTATGCTATCACCCATAATACAACTTGAAATGAAGGTCCCTGTGATAAATCAATATAATTAGCAAGAACATCCTTCAACCTTTGCACCCGCACCTTCGAGATGATTTTGTATACGGTCTTACAACAACATATGAGCCTAAAGTCAAAGAAGGTGACAAAAATTTGAAACGACAATCTTGTAGTGAAACAACCAATGTATATCTCTTCATATGTCTTAATTTGAACCGCATCAAGTATTGAAGGATGAGAAAGTTTTTAAATCACCATCTTTTATAGTGTGTTGAATTATATAATTTTGTTGATAATATTTATGTTTAATATATTTTAGTTATTACTTTTATCTAACAGTTACCTCTAGATGTTTGTAAGTTGAAATGATTCTTGCAACAAACTAAAGCTAGCTAGAATGACAAATCTTTAAGAAATAGCTCTATCATGACCATCTATGCTTCAGTTATCTATGTCATCAATCACTATCATCACTACCTAACAGCCACATCTCATGACTAATCTCATCCAAGCCCTTCCCCTTTAGGAGAATCAAGGTTGAGAAATAAATGAAATGATAATCATCGGCCTGTTGCCTAGGGAATTTTGGCGACAATCATATATAAAAGGTGATCATCTTCATCTTGTCTAGTGACTACTGTTTACAATCCTGTTATGTACCAAGCAATTGGGTCAACAGCAGTAGGCTGTCTGAAATTGTCCGTTCAACATTCAGACAACCAAATCTTCAAAAGAATGGAACTTGAACAGTACAGATTGAACCACACAAACATCAGCAAAGACATCTAAATCCACTAGAAGATTTGTTTTCCACCCGCATAGAGTACGTTCGCGTAGGAAAAATTGCATGGCGAATACTCTTTCACAATACAATAAGATCATAATTCACCTATCCAAAACGTACGACTAACATGTTAAAAGATTCCCATTGGAGATGAACACATATGATGCAACATAGTCCTAACTAGTACTATTGCATACTTTCCTTAGCGAATACAACTTTTTCACCAGTACTGTCTCTAACGTCTTTCCCATACTAATCCCTTATGATAACCATAAGTCTTCTCGAGAAGGCCCTTCCTCCGTGCAAAAATTTATACCAAGTGGTCAGATTTTGTATCTATGCGTGTACATGGCCTTCAACATGGAATTGAAAGAGAATATGATTCCCAAAAATCACTTCTCCCAGTCAAAATTTTTTATCTATGACTACGAGCTGCTGAAAGTCGTAAAATCTAAAGCACTGAGAATTATTTAGATGATTGCATGCAATCTTTGCCGGTAGGAATAGGCATCCAACGAAAGCAAGAGAATGCTATTCACGAGGTGGCATTTACAATTTTTATTTGCTTCTTTCTCCTATGACTTGAGATACCATAATCAGCCTGATTAAAGCTCATTACTTAGCTGCATTTTTATTCTCTGGAACCTGAGAATGACTTCCAGGAGATGACCCATCTCCTTCTGGCAGAAAAGACCATGCCAATGCTGCGGTACCAAGGGTAACAGCAGCAGCAATTGAGCCCCAAATCCACACCTGCCTCCTTTTCCTAAATTGTCTATTACGCCTTGCCACCTCTATACAAACAATAAAGGAGATAATTATGATCTGAAATAATGGCATGCTAGGGCCATACATAATTCATATTGAAAAGGGAACTAAACACACCATAGCCAAACCTTAAACAAACCAATATCAAGCCAAAAAAAGATCAACCAAAAGATATTAAGGAATAGAAGTCTCACCAACAACTTCTTGGTTCCTCTGTGACATTTCTCGATTTACAGCCTCGTAATATTGAAGTCGATCTGACAAGCGAGCAATCTCAAAATTCTTCGCCTCAATCTGTGCTTCCAACTCTATCTGTACCTGTGCTTTTGCAATACCCCTTCCGACAGATTCTGATACAAAGCGAGCAAGATAAACCTCTTGGCACAGCTGTTCAACGGGATTTGTATCTAACTGCTGCAAACCATCTTCTGAAGAAATTGGACATTCAGGAAGCGTCAACCCCACAAGGGACAGTTGTTCCCTTATACTCTCCCAATGGCTTTGCATATTACTGAGAGCTTCTTCCGCTTGCTCCCGCTTCTCTATCTCCATCAACAAATTAAATTTAATCCCATGCAATTCAGCTTCAATGTCTCCAAGAGAGAGTCGCGGCCCACCTTCAGGTGATAGTTCTACCAATAGAATACAAGTATAACAAGAGTAAGTTTTTACTGTTGACTCACTTCAGGTGATGAAGTGATAGTTCTACCAGTAGAACATAACAAGAGTAAGTTATTACTGTTGACTCGCTGAAAAGGTTTATTCACTCATATTTGCACATACATGAGAATATTGTATGAAAGGCAACTAATAATTGTTATTTTAAAATAACATAGAAAAGAAGTCATTCAATAATAATATCCGTTTGTCATGTCTCACAGCCGTCACTCATTGGGAGTACATCAAATATAATGGTTTACCTTCCCAAGCATCGAAGAACTCTCCTGTTGGTGTTGGAGCAATAAGTTTCCCAGAACTTACAGCCCCAGTGTTGTCCTCACAATCAGTGTTACTAGTATAACTCATAGACTCCTGTGGATCGTAGAAATCATCGGTCTCACTATCTCTTTCAAATGCAACATGTCTTAGCACATCCTTTTCAAGAGCCAAGCCATCCTTCCCATCACTGCAAACATGTTTGCCATTACAGCTTTTGGAGTCAATATCATGATTGACAGATATATGATTCTCTTCAGCAGGATGGACACCCTTAGCATGCCCTTCTGAAGTGGAACCATTGGTGACACCATTCATAGGGACACCATTAGTATCAGAAATGGTAAAAGAAACAGAACGACTATCCGTAGACTCCACAGCCTTAATTCCTGCATTATTTGAATCAGCATTAACCTCATCTTTATCTGTTATCTTCCCCCGTGAAGCCACATCATCCTCAGAAAAGCTCTTCAAAAGACGCGGCCCACGCCTCTTGTGATTGATGATGTACGGCGAAGGAGGAAATGAAGATGGTGAGTCAGGAACTGGAGTTGCTTCAGGAGTGGCATAGAGTGCTGGTGATATTTGAGGACGATTAACTTTCCTCTCTATGTTTGATGTGCTCTTTCTTCTCTCCAGGTTTGAATTAGATATGAAAGGCTTTTTGTTGGAAAGTGTATTTGTTCTTGGAGGACGATTCGAACTAGGAACAGTCTTGTCAACAGATTTAGAAGCTCCAGGTTCCAGCAACCTATCCAAAGCTATAGCAGTAAACGTTGGCATGGCTCTGCATTGCAAAAAAGCAAAATAAAATTAACCAACATGCATCATCTGCAAAAGTTCAACAAAAGATAAAATCGAAGAGTAAATACGCTTACTCTGCAGATTAGGAGCACTCTTCAATAGAAAACCACGTAAAGTAAACTAAGCAATTCCTAAGTTAAAAACTAATGCTGAAGACAACAATCTATGGTACTAAAATTGAGATATCATTACCAAAGTTGCTTACTTGACAAACTAAACAATGCTCTAACATCCGTACCCATGTAAATAGTCAAATAGAAGCATGTGCTTGCTATAATCCTCAACAGAAGGAAATATAAAAAAAAGGAATTTTTAATCCACACGTAAATCAACCATAAACAAAATTCAAAAACTCTGCTCCTAGCACACACAATTTTTAATGAAAATATATCAAAGTAACACAATCACGTAGAAACTCGTTACGAGAACCCAAAAGTCTGATAGATTGGGCTATTTAATTTTATCTAGCTCCTAAGTACAGAATCTTCTGATAAGGGTTTAAATTCAAAAGCCACTCCCAAACTCTCCCTACCTTAGCAACCATTAGACCAAAAGAACCAGAGAAAAGAAATTAGGGATTAGATATTAAAACCCTAGGTTATCGATTCGAAGCCCCACCAAAACGTCTCCTCTGCGTAAATTGCACGCGGACTCTCTCTTTCGCACGCCGTTTTGTTGGCTTTGAAAATCTAAATCGCTAAGCTTGAAAGTTAAAACAACAAACACACAAACGAAGCAACTACAAATCATAAATTTCTCAATGAACAGAAATAAAAGATTCCAAATTCAATACTTCAAACAAAACTATAAAAAAGGGTCGAATTCAACCAACAAAAAGAAAAAAGAGGAACTTCATCAAGTATTGACAGCAACCAAATAGAATCATCAGAAAGAAAAAAATAAACAAAACAAAATAAGGGGAGATTACATAATTACCTAGAAGGAACAGAAATCACTGAGGGAAGGAAACAAACAAAACGAAAGAGATCCTCCAACCAAAGATGAAGCAAAAAAATTATTTTACAATATCCTTATTCAAGAAAGCGCGAGAGCATCGACCACTCGACACCTTCACCCAAAACATTCCGGCCCTATATTTCTCCGCAAATATGTGAATTGAATTTTCATTTCCTTTGAAATATGGCACACCTTGACCCAACTCCCCAAGCATAAAAATTTAGATTTTTTTTGGTTGCGCTTAGGGCTGACGTGTGAGTAAAGTCATAGAAAGTGGGCGTGAATGAGCAATTTCTGGAATCTCCAGGGATTGAAAGGCTAAATTTGGGATTCTAGTGGCATCTCCTCCAAGGTGCGTGGAGATGTTACGCCTGCGTTTCAAATCCCACCTGGGAAAGTGCGCCCTTTTGGAAGTTACTTATAACGGATTATTTTTCTTATCATTATGACCTTTTTTCTCTTTCCTTCCTTTGTTATAATTATATATAAAACATCAGCCTTAAATGATAATCTTGTATTCAAATACGTTGCTTCTTAATATAAGAATATAAGATTCAATACATAAGATTACAATTGTGTATTATTACTCAAATTTTACAATTCAACCAAATTTTAATTATGTGCTAATGAATACGATGATAATCTAAAATATCAAGGTTAATGAACACAACAATACGTAAATCGTATTTTGTAATAATTCGACTTACATAATAAAAAGGTTATTTTTAATTAACCTACCTACAAATATAACAAAAATAAGAATGCGGGTTAAAATAATTATTTTTCTTATGTATGTCTCAGATTCAGGTTTTAGGGTTGCAATTGAAAAAACGGAGGTCAAACTAAAAATAGATTAGAAGACTAAATACAGAGTCAAAGACGAGGTGCCTAGTCAAACGGCGTTGTCGTTGAAACAGTCCGGCCAATAAGAAGCAAGAAGAGGTAACATCTAGAATCTTTTAGAGGGTAGACGTTGCGTAAGCATTACCTAATGATGCTCTTCATATAGTTTGCATAATTGACTTGCTTTTATTTAACACTAATTCCTATCTCTCTTCCCAAAAAGTCAAGATTTTTCTATAATTTTTGTAAGAAAGTTCTAATTTTGAAAAACAAAACTGTGATGTAAATTGATTTTCAGTACTTTAAACAAATATTTTTTTTCTACTTCTATTCCCTAATTTTTACTTGAACATTCACTATTTTCTTTTTTTTTAAGTAGAGAAAAACTTTTCATGCAATATCTCAACAATCTTCCTTTTTTATGATGATGAAATATTTGGTGATACTAAGAAAAATAAATGACATTGAGTATATCTGTCCATGTTAAACCAACATATAATGTATGATCCACCTCATGCATTAAGGATGATCATGTCTTAATACCATCTTTCTCTCCTTATTTTTATCAATATAAAAAATGATATACAATATATAAATCTATAAGCATCATAAAGGAAAAAAGAATTTCTTTCCCCCTCTTTTCAAAAACTCTATTACACAGGTAAAGCATACATGCCAAATTTTATTAAGTAAATGCAAATTTTTAGAAAGCATATGTACTAATTTAAAGATCAATGTATCTTTCTTTTCAAATATATGCAGCAATGTTTTGTTCCCTTAAACATGTGTGTCAATTCAATATGTTTAAATGTTATTAATATAAGAGCAAGTATATGCCTTTTTTTTATGTATTGTTAATGGTTATTTCCTTTTCTTTCTCACATAGTTCAACAATTGGTCTTAATACCAATCTTTTTTACTTGGCTTAAGTTATGGCTCTCGTTGATTTTTCTTTTGAAATTAATTGTTTAAGATACAGTTGTTATTCCTCATTTAATATTAATTGGGATAAAAAAAATTCTTCATATTCATTTAACACCACTTCATATTCACTTATAAGGCAAAAATTCAATATGTTTTAAGTACTCATAATGTGTATGAAACATGCACATATTCTATTAAGTATTTTGTTTGATTTTAATGTTAAATAATTACCTTAATTTGCTTTTTTTGAAATATTTTCAAGTAACACCACTTGGACCTTGGATGGTATTACTCATGAATTCGAGGTAATTATAAGTAATAAAATGAAGAAATTCGTAATTCTTGGAGGAAAGTGATATGAGATACCCAGTTAAAAGACATAGTCGCGCCAACGGTTATGTTTATTGTCCAGAGAAATCACTAATTGCCACAATTTACGCAAAAATCTTGAAATAGACCATATCCTAGTCCAAATAAAATGTATTCAAGGGGAAAATCCTAATATTATGAGACTTTTAACCATCTTTTAGAGAAAAACACATATAAGAAACATCTCTTTCTCTTTACAAGCTAGGATTAGTCATTAAGAGGCTTCTCCAATCTTTTAAAGATCAATTTTGAGATGTTTTTTGCTAGAGAATCAAGATCTAGACATCATGTCAATTGATCAAGCTAGCGGTAGACTTAAGGAGTTCATCTAGATTGATTTCTACCATGGCTTCTTTATTTATGTCTTTTGATTTTGTTGTTTTGAATATATTTTATGGCTAAATACTTTTCTTCTATATTTAGATAGGGAAAAACCTAGTGATTATTTTTATATGGATTGATTTATTTTAATTGACAATAGAGGATTTATTATGTGAGCTATCTTTATTGGTCTTAATGATAATCTATTCATATCATTGTTTAAATATGATCTTAATTCACTTATGAATGACAAGAGAAAGTCTACTTGTTAGTGGATTATGGTTTAAGTAAAGGGGGTTGAATGGGGTGCTTAAGGGATACTTAAGTGATCTTTCTGATATTATAGTGAAACTTCTTATAAGATTTTGCATAATTCATTAAAAAGAGTGATAGCAATGTTCCAGATAAGAGTTAACCAACTAAAGAGTAGATAGTTGTACCTTGAGAGAGTGCAATTTCAATTTTAGGAAGTCATGTCAGTCTAAAGAATATATCTAATCTAAATTAATTAAAGGAATAATAGATTCTAAAGTGCTTAACTTTTTGGAAATTTTTTAGTTTAGTGCCCAAACTTTTAAAATTTTCAATTAAGTGACTAACTTTTTATAACCTTAACAACTAAATTCAAAACATTAGTTTTATCAGTACTTTGCTAATTTGGCTAACGAGATCTTTTTTTGTGACATATAGGCATCTACGTGGAAAATTAATTCCCAACTAATCATTTATGTCGACTAAAACATCTAACCTATAACCTCTTTTGCATATTAGGTTAGGTATTTTAGACCATATGGATGATTAGTTGACAATCAATTTTTCATGTGGATTCCTACATGTCACAAACAAAAGAGGTTTCGCTAGCCACATTAGCAAAATATTAACAAAACAAATATTTTGAACTGAGTTGTTAATGTTATAAAAGATTGGTTACTTAATTGATGATTTTAAAAGTTTGTACATTGAAATGAAAAAACTCAAAAGGTTGAGTACTTTAGAATTTGCTATCCTTTAATTAAAACAAAAATGAAAGGTACTATTAGTGGATCTTCTAATACAAGTATAGTTATTTGATTACATTCTCTTTTTCTTAATTTTATTTTTTCTTGGATATTTTGTAAGGAAGTTTATATTTATTTTATTTTTTATCCAATTATCCGTAAAACCATCTTTTTATTTATAATCTTTAGGTTAGTTAACAGTGTCACTACATTTAATATTTTTCATGTGATTGGACCATACTTATGATTATATTGCTTATCAATGATATATGCATTGGCCTAATTAGTGGGTGATTAATTTGTAAAAGGAGAAACTTGTAGCATTAGTATAAGAGTGCATTTTGACACAGACCCACAAACTTACGTAAACTTAGGTTTTTAGGGGTTAACTCTTAGAACTTTTTCAATTGGTATTCTTCTATATCTGCTTAATAAACATTGTTTCAAAAAGCAATTTTTATGGATATTTTTAAAATCACGCAAAGATAACTTATCAAATAATGAGAATTAAAAGTGTTATTTCATGTAAGAAAGATATGCACTTTCAGGTCATCTTTGGATGAATGCATGATAGAGGGGTTCTCCTTTGAATATATGAGGAAATAAGAGCTCTCCTTGTATAATGAAAATTTGATGTCTATAGTATGCACATATTTGTTACAAGACTTTGTTTTACGTCCTTATGTAAAATTTGTGCCTATTTTTATCTTAAGTGTTATACTTTATATGTTTAGAATGTGAACAATAAATAAATGCATGTAATTTCCCTTTTTCTTGACACCTAGAGGATGATGGATGAGCATGTATTTCTTTTACATATTTACAAGATGCAACATGCTCATGTGATTATTTAGGACTATTGATGTAAACTAACTTAGGAACAAATCCTAGAGAATCCACGAACAAGTTTGAACACACTAAGAAACCTAACTCAAATATCAAAAGAACTAGCCCATAAATTATAAAGAATTAAGAACTAAGTTTATAAAATATTTGGAATGTTATAAATAAAGTTTTTTATAAGTTTGAAGTTTTATGAAGAATAAGAATAAGAATTACTCAAATCTCTCAACAAATAAAGATATAAAAGACTAACTAAAACTATGTAGAAGCACTCTTTAAATACAATATAAAAAGTAGGATTTTAGTAGTGGAAAAAATCTAAGACATGATTATGTTCTAGGTCATATTTTTACAAAAAAATTTGGTGTTAGTAGACATTGTTCAGGGCATAATTGTTTTATATACTTGATTTTTTTTGAAAATGTCAATGTCTATTAACATGAGCTCTGGTTTTGTCGTACTTGTACTCATGTTTTAATAACGTGACTCCTAAGAGTTACATAAGCTAGCGCGCGACTGTGTTTAGGATGTTTTCTTTACTGGAACTTTAACTCTTATATCTAGAGAGAGGCACGTATATGAGATTGTATCTAATTTTTGCATGTCCATGGAGGAACATAAGTTGAGACATGGTTGTGTCTAAGGTTATGTTTAGCCAAAGATGAATTTTAGGCCTCCAAATCTTCACCAACTCCGGCTGTTATAATTAATCTAAGCTTTTATATAAATGATCTTGTGTTTGGCTAGTCATGATAGCATCATCCCCCTTTTTTTTTTAAATTCATCCTTAAATCTTTTTCTAAATAAAAATTGAAAGAAGCTTCTTTATATAAAGGTATAATAATAGATTTGTTAGTATAAAAATAACTCCTTTTGTGTAATAACTCACTTGTTTTTCATTTTTCTCTCCATTAACTCTTTTACTTTTGAAGCCTTACTCTCACTCTTTTATTCTTCATTCTCCCTCTTGAACTTAATTGGTCCCAATATATCTATTTAAGTGTCAAATTTACAAGAGTAAGTGACTTTTTATCTTTCATAGTGGCATACTAATTCTTGAAACCACCATGTACAAGTCTTGTATTATGTTATTAAGGCCTCCCCAAAAGCATGTAACAAAATTATATAGATACCACATCATAAAGTGCCTCGTGCTTATGCTTTCTAATAAAGAAAGAAACTAGACTTGTTTATTCACTTTGATCTTTCTAAAGTCATTAAATCACTAACTCTTGTATATCTTTGGATGCTTTAAATAGGTAAACTTAATTTTGCTATAAGAGTAGAGCTAGTTACATTATTACATCTTGAATCAATAATCTTATTTTATATTGTTTTTTTCATAAACATAGGGATGGCAAAATCAGCCCAGCCCAACATGTACTATTCCTTCAAAAACAACATCGTTTTTGACTTTTTCTTAAAAATATAATCTAATATGAAAATTTTTCTCTCTTTACTATTAAAATCCATTCTCTTTGATTTGAAGAGTTAATGTTATCTTAGTAATAACCACCACACCCTTAATATCATACTCAACTCCATCATTAGTAGACTCATCAAGTGTTGGCTTATATTCCTTTTCTACTAAATCCCTCACATTCTCCACCTCTTCATCATTTAATGTTTCTATTTTGCGAGGGTTGGGATTTAATTTTACTAGGTCTTAATTGTAGGCATCAACTTTAGCTTAAGGCGGCTCAATTTAAACATTAGCTTCCTTTTTCGAATCGAACCTCTAAGAATCACTAATACTAGTAGGGTACTTTGATATTTGTTTGTATATGAGTTGCCTCTTCAACTTCGTGGTCATATGTACCATCTCTTCCAATTCTACCTAGTGTTATAACTCTGTTATATTAGTTATATATTGATTCAATCCATTTAAGGACTTCTTCATAATTACTTCTCTGTCATCCTCCACTTTGACTCATGTCACTATTTCTTTCATCTCCTTATGATAATCTTCCACACTTTTTTTATCCTTGGGTAAGACTTTATAACCTCTAATACAAATCTTGATAATAATGGTTTGGTATAATTCCCCTCCTCATAAGAGCTTTCAATTCATTCCAAATCTTTTTGGGTATTTCATTATTTCTTGTCTCACTATTGACCAATTGATCCCACCAAATGATAATATAATTAACAAACTCTACTGTCACTAACTTTACCTTCTTCTCCTTAAAGTAATTATGATAGTTAAAGATCAATTTTATCTTTATCTCCCACTCCAAATAAGTTTTGATATTGTTGCTACATTCAAAGGAAGATGTAGTCATATCAATGTTGCAAAGATTTGTATCTATCCTTCTCAAAGTTTAGCTCCCTCTTATACTTCTAATAATGACTAGCTCCTACCTTAGGCCTAAACATATCCTCTTCAAACTCAAATGCTAAATTAATATCATGAAAACTTAAAGCATCTTTCTCCTTATTAGCCTTTATTGAAGTTATTAGATTATGTTTGGTATGCCTCCCCTCACTAGGAACTCAGGTTTGTCATCTCCTTAGTGATTCAGTAATTTATTACTATTAATCAATCTAACAAATTGGTCATGCATCATATACCATACATTATTAAGAACTCGAGTTGTTTCACTAACATGTCATCCTCTTAAACTATTGTTGTATAACTTGTATAAAGAAGGTGTCAACCTTCGGTTCCTTCAATTTTGAGACACCTTAAGAAGACACATTTGAAAATTGCAAAAAAAAGTTTATTAAGGAAAATTTTACTTGTATATTCTCTCGCTTATATACTCTAAAAAATTATTAAACTACTCATGTTTCATTCTTTAATTGGCTTTTCTAGAGGCTAATATCTTGCTCTCTTATCTTTTATCACTCTTTCCTTCATTTATAAATCCTTTAAGGAACTAAAATAGAGTTTACATAATAAGGAGTCACAGGTGGAACGAAATTCTAAACAAAGAATGATAATAAAGTTTACATAATATGAAAATGAAAGAATAACTGCACTTAATTTAGAGTTAAACGTTAATACCAACTTATATGAACCTACTTACAGAACCCACAAGCAAGTTTTATCCATATTAAAAAAGCTAAATCATACATGAAAGGAACTAACCAATTAATAATAAAGAATAAAGAACCAAGTTCGTTAAGTATTTAGAATGTCACAGAGAAATAATTTTTTTAACAAGTTTAGAGTTCAATAAATGATAAGAAATAAAAGCAATCACAACTCTCAATAATTAAAGTTATAAAAATCTAACTAAATCTACATAGAAACACTTTTTAAATACTAGAAAATTACTAGAGTTTTGGTAATGGAAACGATTATATTTTAGATTGTGTTCAATTTCGTTACACCCAAAGAAAAATACGTGCTATAACATAGCTATGTCTGAGATTGTGTTAAGCTAAAGGTGAATCTCCCTTCCAAATCTTCTCTAACTTCAGTCTTTATAATTGATATAAGCCTTTACATAATGGATTTGGTATTTGGCTAGTCGTGCTTGCATCACATTTACTCATTATTTAAATGCTTACCCCTCACTAAAATTATCTTGGCATTAAATGGTGTAATTCTATAAATGAAACCAATTCCATGCCTATTTTTACAAGTCTTTAAGTTTGTTATTCAATTTTCATTACCCATAGTGAGGACTCTTCTTTTAAAATCTATCATATTATGCATTCACATTTTAATTTCTCATTCTTAATCAAGAATGCATGTAATACTTTTAAATTCTCTTTATACTTGAAATATAATTTCTTTGTTTTCAACCTCATGACCTTTATGCATTTAACTAACTCATCATATAGAAGCCTAACATGACAATCATCACTATTACCATAAGAGTTTAAGCAAGAGGGTTCTCATCACTATTGGCCATAAAGCATATGTGAACCAACTCATTATCTTTTTATCTACTTTTGGAATTGCTTGTACCATCCCATATGGCCTTTAGTGCTTCTTTTGTTTCTCTTTCTTCTCATTTTTTTCACTCTATTCTTGATTATCATATATATTCTAACAATCTCACCATGAGTACCATCAATATCATTAACATCAATCTCATTATGACATTTATTAACATATGTGAGATCAAGTATTTTGTAAATACCATGTGCATTTTACACATCAAAACTCTAGAAAGCATAATTCTGTCTAATGTGGAAAACAAAATGTTCATTACATTATTATTCAATTATATGGGTTTATTTTTATTCCTATTCCACTCACTTTTCTTTATAATCTCTTATAAAATAAAGATTTTGAGCCATGAGAAAGATTTTCATCATAGTTCTCTATAACAATTAATCATTTCCATTGAAAGTATAGAAATATTAATATATTGGCTCTCTTAGCTAATAGTGATAAAAAATATGTCCCAATAAACTTTACTTACATTTCACTAAAAATCCATATGGAGACTTGATTTGATGTTAATTATTGGTCCCAGATAATGAATTATGTGTTTTTCACTTTTTTTGTTTGAAAACTAATGAATGATTATTAAAATTTCATGTGAAACAATTACAAAACAAATACAAGAATATTAAAAGAGAGCATGCAAAGAGAGATAAGTACTAATTTATAGTTATTCGATCAAACAACTCCTAAAATACATTTACTATCCAGATTCCACTTGGAATTCACTATCCTCTTATTTTAATGGATGGAGAGAAATCTTCCATACAACCTTTTCTTTGTCACGATGAAGAGTAATCCTTTACAAATTTTATTAAACGATAAGAGGAAACCTCATAATTTGTATCTCTAAAAATTTCTCTAATTTCTACAATAACACAACCATATACAACATAAAAACTATATTTCTCACTTATATCAATTAAGGTTCAATATATGTTATACAATATAAACATTCGCTCAAATGCTCTATCCAGGCTCTTATAAACTTTGTAGTAAGTTAAAGGTTCTTTTTGTAACTCAATTTGGTCTATTTATATCCAAAATTAACTCAAATAATTGTTAGACACATAAACTAGATTTTTAAGCACACGAACACCCATTTTCAACTAATTGGTCGACCATCAATTAGCCATCGACTAGCCAATTGCATACTGCACATTTTGTAATTTCTTGTAATTTTGTACAGCTAGTTGATCCAAATCCTTAGGCTAACTAAAACTCTACATAAACTAAGTTGAAAACTTAAATTCCCAAGTCTTTTCAAACATTAAATACACTCCTTCAATAAAAATTTGATTCAAAATCATTATAAAAGCTTCCAAAATTTTGTTTGATCAAGAAATTTTTTTAAAATCAAAATAATTTTTTCTTGATTTTAAAATGATTTATGCATTATGTCATATATATAAATAATGATATAATGATTGAGCCTATAATTAACTAAAATGACCAAGATAAGATACAAAAATAATTTCAGTGATTTGTTTAAATTTTGATGTGCTTGATTCGTTCTTGTTCTTGATTTTCATTTGAATTCTCTTAAGTTATATTTTTGTTCCACTTTGATTTTTTTATTATTTGATTGCTTAGTTTATTCAATTGACCCATTGTTCATTTTGTCCTGCTATTAAATTTAATCTTTCAGATATTGCTTAATGTAACTACTAATATCATTAAAAATAAATTTATTAATAATATTTTGTTATCATTAAAATTATAAATTAGAACTTATCTTAGGAAAACAAATTCTGATATAAAAAAAATGCATTTCATGATTTTGTATGTATATCTACCAGTATACACATTTTTAATAATAATTAGTAGATAAATATGTAAGAAAATAATGTTATTTATATGGTTCTGAAAGGCAATTTTTAAATAAAAATAGATTGAGATAGTAAAATATAAGGGGATGACTGATAAGCATTGGTCTAATCATGAGAGGCTCCATCTATGTCAGTGTTGGAACAGAACAGAAGCTAAACCACGGGACAAAAGGTGTTTTGGCATCTATCTAAAGCTTTGTAGTACATTTTGAATCTTATTAGAAGCCAAATTCCTTGATAAAAGATACCGTTCCTTCTTTCAATGTGAAGAACACAAAGATTTAACCATGAATTAACTTGGGACTGGCTGCTTCTACTTGGAGCATTGTAGGCATCAACGTTGAATAACCTGGTTTCTTTAATTTTATTAGCACATGTTCAGAGACCAAGCAGCATGTGAAAACGAGGAATTGCATCGAGATGGTAAAGACTTTTGAGTAGTTCCAACCACAATTTTGTTGAATTACCCGTGAAAATGTAATGGCAGGCTTGACTTCTTTGCAGATTTGTTAGGTGCTCTTCTTTCTCGGTTGTGTGTTGTCTAGATAGGACAGCGTTTTAGGTTAGGCATCACACAAATTTTCATTTGTGGGGGTCCCTTTAACTTTCATTCAAAGATCATAATTGTCCGGTCTTTACTATATACAATGAGATAGACATAACGTGTGAATATACATATCGATTTATCTTGCAACCATATACCCATATTTTTCTGGTAGCACCTGACACCAGCTCTGAAAGGGAGTCATGGTTCATGACCATAGAGCATTAACGCATTTAAAAGATTCTGCATTACCTGTATAAGCATTTCCAATTTACTGTATCTTGACACATGTGCCCTCTTTATCTTTGAACACTGCTGTACTCCAGTAATTCAATGAAAGTCGTGCCTTGAAATTTCGTGGGAACGGGAGTACATTTTAATGAGGATAAAATTTTATTAATCTCTATTTTTTTCGTTAATTTTCATTTGAACTGTTTTTTTTTTTTTTTTCTCTACCAGCTGCTGGCTAACCTAATTCAATACTAAGGCTTCATCTTTAATGTGATTAATTGGATTTTTTCATATGAGATTAAACATTATAGTTGAGAGATTCATACAAAACCTCATGCATTCCAAATGCTTACAACGAATCCCAACCAAAGATTTAGTTTCATAATGCGACACTAAGCATCAAATTCCAGTCATCCAACCTGATAACACAGACCAAATTACAGTAGTGTCGAGAAAAGAAGATTTAACTTATTGTTGCCGCAGCCAAATTTCAGATTTTCGTTACTCGTTCACGTAAGAGATTAAATAGTATAGATTTAGGCAAGTACACAACTAGTTGTTTTCGTTGTGAAAAGAAAGAATAATACTAATCAAGGAAACAAAAGCGGAAGCAGGAGTGATTCTCTTTATTTATAGTACATGACAGGGTTGCTGGAACTTAAATCCCATACACCCCCTTCCTTAACATACTGCAAGTACCTTGAAAATTCTGGCTTGGCAGTTGGTTTCTTCTTGCGACCAGAGTAGAAGAGATTGAGAAGTGGGTGACTTTTGATAACCTTTTTGGATGGTTTCACTGGAGCTGGATTATTGGGAAAGGTCAGTTCTTTTGTTGACGTGCTTGATAGAGAAAATACCTTCGACGGCAAGCTTCTTGCCCTCGTCAATTTTCCGTCCAGGAGTCCGGCGGAAGACTCGTCGGCCAACCTATCATACCTGTAACGGCCTCTCCGTGTGCTTAAAGCTCTAAACATGGCTGAAATGAGATGATCGTATGACAGGTAGCTTGGAGTTGATAAATGAAAATAGGAGAGTAGGTGTGGACTTCGTCGGACAAGAACATAGTTATATAGCAAGACAGAGATAGACGGACAGATGCTTTACAATTAATAAATTTCCATATTTGTATGTACCGATGCTTAGGGTCATGTTTGGTTTGCTACTCATTGTTTTTACGATTTTTTGTGGATTAGGCTTTTGGTGCTTGATTAGTCTTTTAGGTTCTAGAGGGATAGGACTTGGCACATAAAGTTGGACCTTCCTCAATCCTCATCCTCGGTGATGCAAGCTACCCTTTATTATATTCTTTTTCCGGGGAAGTTGTGTCATGTAGACTAGTCTCATATATTTTGCTGGTCAAAAGAAAGGTTCTCAACGGAATATAAGAAGTAACCCTTCAATTCTCGAAACTACAAGTTCGATTCAAGCACTACATCTGATTTGCAATCTTAGAAGAGTTGCAAGAAACCACATGCTCTTTTTGGAATAGCCAAGTTGCTAGCCTTCCTTTTACAGATAAAAAACGAAAATTCAATTCTTATGTCCTTGTCATTTTCACAGATTATCAGGTTTAATATTAAAGTATTTGGTGGCAAACCCGAAAGGTTGTAGTATTACATGGGCAATGACAACAGCTCACCGCCTGTATCTTGTATACTTTGTCATTATGGTAAAACTTGACTGAATCACAACCTTTAAAATAGTCTGAGCAGCCAGGCCTAGGCGACTGTTTCTTAAAAGAATATGAAGATATGACAAGAAAAGGTATAACTGTGAAAACCGCATCTAAGGATAACTGTAAAACCGTATCTAATTCTAGACACATTTACCAACTTCTGTACGTTATATGTTTTTCACTTGCCATCAGAAAATTCAGTATCGACCCTCTTAG
This sequence comes from Erythroxylum reticulatum, assembly GCA_025504915.1. Taxonomy (NCBI): domain Eukaryota; kingdom Viridiplantae; phylum Streptophyta; class Magnoliopsida; order Malpighiales; family Erythroxylaceae; genus Erythroxylum; species Erythroxylum reticulatum. The sequence continues at coordinate 8,721,164 of JANSVA010000218.1, read as the reverse complement.
ACACATCACAGAGAACTCATCGCAAGGTTATTCAGATATTCGTCGATAAGTTTAGCCAACACACATCAACCCACTTGATGAAATTTTTATACATTTCCGAGGGAGAATATGTATCAATGGATGAATTTGCTTGCCACTGTAATTGGTAATACTGCACAATGTTGTCTCTACCTATTTCCTTTGAGAGTAAATTACATTTTGACACTACAAAAGATTACCAAATGAACATGGGCATATTTACTTTCAAAGCGAAAAAATTTACAGAGGGGATCGCACAGTAACCAGGCAGCCAGTATATCTTGTATGCTCTACCGCTCCTCAGAATTGAATTTGGTCCAGGCTTCCTGAAAACAAATCATAAATATCATGTAAAGATGCTTAATATCAGGAGATGACCTGGGGATACCTATTTGCTGAATAATGTCAGTCATTATGCTTCATGAAGACTATTGAATTTGTTCTCAGGCTGGCTTATAAGTATGTAGCGATTATAGCTGTATGTGATGAAAGTCATCCTTACACATGCTTTTTATTTTACAGTAAGCTAAGTTTTATTTGCAATTAATAAATCCAAAACACTAAAGACAAAACAAGCGGTGAGTACAACAAGACTTTATCAAACATCATTACCATCACCACTTTCACTGTTGCCCCCACCCATAGATATGAGCGAAGTCTACTTGCCACCAACAAGAACATGTTGCAAGTGACTTCTGCTCAAATATGTATTTCTAACCCCTTCAATTATGTTTGATCATATATACATAAAAGGACGTGTGTGCGTATATATATGGAAGAATTGGGCAGTCCTAATAACCTACAATAGGACAAGCAACCCTTAAATGCAAAGAGTCGAATCAGAATTTTTCATCACTAAGTTCAGTGTTTTGCCAATTTGAAATAGAAGACATGAAGCACCATGTCAGCATTTTGACGTGTAATTTCTTGTATGTATGCTTATACACCTCTAGTGAATTTAAGCATAACCCAAGCGGGAATTGGCAAACCACCATATCACACATGGACAGGACAGAGAGAATGCCGGCGAGATACCTTAAGAAGATCAAAGACCTTCTCACAAATGTACTTCTGTTGTATGCTTGCGCCTCGTTGTTGCAATTTATCTGGATGAACACACAGAGTAGCTTTCCTATAGGCTTTCTTTACAGCAGCTGAAGTTATTACTTCTGTCAGTGGAATTGGCTGCCAACCACAATCAGGCCCAAGGATCTACCAGTGGAAAGAAATATTAGAAAAGGAGCTAAAAGATCAGATAAAGAAGCATAGAGCAGGTTGAATTCAAAATCAATCAGTAACAAGAAAGTGACAATTAAAGGAAATTTCAAGCTTATACTAATTATCCATCAAACCACAAACACTATTTCATGTGGAACAACATTGCCTAACTAGTCACACTGACATCTCAAAAGAATCCAGACTCCGCTTCCAATGTTTATTACTTTAAATAAATATTCATTTGAGGCAAATGCTCATACTTTATCCAAGATCAGGTGATTGAATCAAAACCTTCAAACTTTTAACGTGCAACTAAAATCAAGTGCACTAAAGGAAATCAGAAAATTAAATCCATCATTAAATTAATCCAATGAGGATAAAACATACATATTGCAAAGTTGAAAGTAATGCACGCAAGTTCCCCTCCTTCCCAGTTGACCACCTTTTGACATCAGCATCCAGAGTTTCTGCTAGCCTCTGCAAGCCGAATGTGTCCAGGAATTTCAGTGGGGAGATATATAAAATTCAGTTAGAAAAACTAATTGACAAGCAAAATACATGTCGTTCAGTTTGTTCCCTCTGAGCAAGAAGATCCCGCATGTTTTTCTCTGCTAAAGCTTTTGCCTGCACCAGTGCCAGATTAGGTATCAGTTCCTTTATTTTATGCAAAGCATTGATGATTAAACCAGAACAGAATTTGTACCACTCGTTCAGCTGTTCTTCGATGCCTTTCTAATCTAGCTTTACACCTTTGAGCTGATTCATGTTCAACTCCCTCAGATCTCTCGCTAGAGTTGGAACCTTTTGGAAAGGGGATAATTGTTTAGATGCAATAAAAGGTAAAGGACAACTGTTCTCAAAATTTACGTAGTACAACAGACAATGTCCGAGGACCAAAACATAATGCTGGTTACCAAAACGTGTCATACCAGTATATACTGAAGTATATGGATATCTTGAGCCACAAGATGAACCAGTTCCCTGGGATTGAAGATCTTGGAGATCCTGTAATTTAACTTCCATTAAGTGTTGTTGGCAATGCCGGATTTAAATAGATGGTAATTAGGAATAGACTCACAGAGTATGAAGAGCTTGGCCTCACTCCACTATTCCAGGAAGAGACAGAGAATTTATCTGAAACGGATCTTTCAACCATTACTTTTCCAAAAGCACGCCCTCGTGCCTCCAGAGTTGCTCTCTCAACAGCAGCACGCTCTGCCCTTAGCCTTGCCTCAATGGATGTCCTATAATCAAGGGATTTCTCTCTTGCTTCTGCACATGCCTTCTCTAACCTTTCACGAGCTTCATTCATTGCTCTTTCAACAGCAACCCGTTCTGCTCTCTCACGAGCTTCTGCATATGCTCTTTCACGAACTTCAAGTGTTACTCTATCAACGGCCATTCTATCCTTCTCCCTTTCCCGTTCCCTCTCTTTCTCTTCTTCTATCATTCTAAGTCGGTCCTTTTCCATCTCTCTTTCTTTTTTAATCCTTTCAACTTCTTTTTCATCAGTAGGTAAAGTCTCAATTTTTGCTTTTCTTTCAGCAATCTGATGAAATTGAACCGGTTGAGCTTTTCGTTGTGCATTGCTTTGAACTTCTGAAATGGTGGGCTTTGTTGTTTCTGCTTTTTGTCCAGTTTCCGTCAAGTCATTTGCTGCTATAGCAGGTTTAAAACTAACATTGTTGTCTGCAACATTTAGTGTAAATTTGGCCTCCTTAAGCTTTCCTGTCTCAACACTTTCAGCCAATTTCTTCCCCTGACTCTCAACATTTGAATCCACAGGGAATACATTTTCAATATTTATATTCTGCTGTCCATTAATTTGTCCAGCTTGACCTACTGTCTTTGGACTTTCATTTGCACAAGGGGATTTTGAGGCCTCCTGCATTGGAAAGGCAACCTTTTCTTGCTCTGAGCTTTCTTGGGCTAGGCAAGACACTTCAATTTTTCTATCAATAAACCAACTTACTGCTTCCTTGTTATTACTCTTTGGTTGAGTTATTATCTTAGAAGTTCCTTTAGAGCTAACGTCACATTCTTTCAGTCTTTCACCATTTCTGATGTGGTTGCCAGCTGATGGAACATCTCCAGTATCCTCCTGATCATCTAACTTACCTTCCTGATTAAATGTACTATGATCCTTCCCAATCTTGTTGATTTCCTCATGCCCTTTAAAGCCAGCATCCGAATGGCTCTTAGTAGCCTTTTCCCGCTTGCAGGCTTCCTCCAATTGGCCAACCAATTTTTCATCACCACGAACTTCTTGCTCTTCCACTTCCCTATCTGCCAATACATTGGCATCCTTTGATGTGTCATAGTACTCCTCAAATTCTGTTATACTTACATCTTCTCCAGAACTACTCTCTTTAATTCTGCTCCACATTGCTTCATTTCTAGAATCCTCTGTTGGTTTCTTCTCAATTTCCTCTCTTTCTTTAGACTCTTTCAGTTTTTTATCATTTTCTTCCTGTTCTGAAGCCTCTTGAAATCTTTTGTAGATGTCTTTTATTTCACCAGCTTCTTTTTGCCTCTGCAAATTCTCTTCTTGTTTATCGACCACTTCTCTCCTCCTCTCATTCTCCAGCTTATCATGCATGTCATTTACCCCCCTTACATATACTTCTCTTAAATAAGGCTCTCTTTTTCTCTTCTCATTCTCTTCCTGCTCAACAACCACTCTTCCTCTCCTCTCCTTGTCTTCCTTCTGGCATACCTCTCTCAGTCTTCTCTCATTCTTTTCCCTCACAAGAGCTTTTTCCACTCTCCTCTTGTTTTCTTCTTGTTTATGAGTCTCTCTTAACCTCTTCTCTTTTACTTCTCTTTCACAAGCCTCTTTCCCTTTGTTTGCAATTTCTCGTTGTTCAAGGACCTCCTTCATCCTCTTTTCTTTTTCATTTTCTTTTTCAGGAGCCTCTTTCAGTCTTTTCTTATAGTCTGCATGTTCAGGAGTCAATTTAAGCTTTTCCCCATTCTCATCCCGCTGAAAAGTCTCTTTTTGCCTCTTTTGTCCATCTTCCCTATCATACATGATTATTTTCTCATCCTTGATGCGTTTACTAGCCTCTCTTGGCTGTGGCCCTTTCTCCATGTGCTTCGTGGTCAGCATATCTTCATCTGTATTTTTCTTCAGTTGGATCTCCACCATGTTCTCATGTTTTTGCAAGTCATCAGCCTTAATCTTTTTCTTTTCATTTGTTACAGGCTGCCAGTCCACTCCACACATCTCCACACTCTCTTCCCACCTTAAAGCTCCTTGAACCATTTCTACCTTACTCTCAACCCCTCTCTGACCGTGAGGCAATTTAACTGCTGCTGGTTTCCAACTGTTTTCCTCTCTTAAAAGATCATCTTTTGATAATTGCAATTTCATTTCATATTCACCTAGTTGCATACCAGCTTTAATTGCATTTACTTTGTCTTCCTGTTGTGTGTATTGTTGGACTGATTCTATGGCCGTCTTCTTTTCTCTCTTCCCACCCTCCTGGATACTGATACCCTGCGCCAAAATGTCTCCATTCATTGCATGGCCAAAGATCATCCCAGATTTATTTGTTTGCACCAATTCAAAAAATTGTGTAGCTTCTTTCCACTCTGCAGTGCCATCATTTCTATCAGATCCTTGAGATGAAAAGGATTCCCTCCCCTGCTTCTCTTCTACATATTTCATGTCTCCATTTCGATGCTTATGCCTTTCAGTTGAGCCCCCAATTTGCTGAGCTACTGACTGAACTTTTTGGCACTCCTCCGTCACTCCACGTTCTTCTTTCGTACAAGTCCCTTGCAATCTCTCATCTCTTGTACTAACGGAAGAATTGTCAAAATGGTTCACCTTTTCTTCTTTGCCTTTCTTGTCATCCTTCGAGCCCAATTTCATCCAACTCTTCCTCTCCATTAGTTCTTTTGCACTTTTCAGCTTTGCTTGAGCTTGCTCCATGGCTTCTTTAATGGCAGCAGCAGAGGCTGCAGCTGAAGAACTTGCATTGACTTCTACATCGAAGTAAGGTGGAGAGTTATCGTCAGCAAGCCCACCAGAAGAAACACTTTTACTAATAGAAGTCTCTCTTCTAGAATCCCTCTTTTTGCCATCCAGTGGAGGTGGAGGTCTAGAAGGTGGTGGCAAGTCAGAGGGCTGAGTTCTGAGGCTGACATCAGAAATGGTTACAAACATTTCATTTGGAAGAGATCCATTTCTCACGTATCTCTTCTGATATCTGAGATCAGTTTCGAATGATAATTCACCAATACTGTTGGCAGGGTGTGACAAGGTCTTCCTGAGTTGGCCTCTACCATTCATCTCCGGACTCAAGTCAATGTTGAGATAACCATCATCACTTGCCTGGAGAAGTGAGCAGTCCTTGTCTTTTTCAGGCAAGACAGTGTCTTTATCAACCATGAAACTGTATCCAGGTACGGCATGTAGCTGGCTTATCTGAGTAAACCCATTTGACGAAACTCCATTGCTCCTTTGACCAGCTTTATGGTATGATATATTGAACTCCATATTCCCATTGACTGTCTCGTAAGAATCTCCATTCGACAAGTATTGATCCTCGGTTGAATGATCCAACTCATCCGATAAATATTCAGCTTCAGAAGGAGTCCTACCCAAAAGGAAACGAATAACCATGATGGTCTCAAATTCTCATTTTGGATGATAAAAGTAATCAAATTAGAAAGAAAGCAAACAACGACTAACCGTTAAACAATAGAGCAATTAATCCAGAATCAAAACGAATAACAAGCTCGTCCACTTGCATATAGGGTATATTACAAACCCATCTTCAAATGGAATTTTAGCATTTAAACCGATAAAATGCGAATGTATACAGAAAAGTACTATCATTTTAAAAAAATCGGATCTTTTTTCTACCCCGACAAAAAACTTAAACAGAACAAGAACTAGCCACCATCCTGAAAAGACACGAAACATCACTTTGAACGAACATTTGAGCTGAAAATGGTCATAGGCAGTCCTATTACAGAGTTCGAGTTGACCCTTTCTTGTTTCGAGCTTCACAAGAAAAGCAAACGCAAGAAGCAAAAAGGAAAAAAGGACCAAAAAACTTAAAAACGAACACGACAGCTGAAAACGAAAGAACGGCGCACGACACAAAAAACAAACATAAGGAAAACACCGCATTCACATTCTCTACTTCCAAGGAAAAGAAAATATGCAAAAAGCTTGCGAATTTAAAGCAGAGGAGTGCATGATCATGCATACCAAGCCTCGTTAGAGGAATCATCACGGTCGTCGGATTGGTCCATGATCACCAAATCCTCGTACGAAACCGCGAAGGCATTCTCCCTCAATCCTCCAAAGACCTCGCCGTAGTCGAAACCGGCGCTCCGTACATCGAAGAAAACCTCGGCCTCGTCGAGAACCGGAAGACTGAGCACGGGAATCGAGGAGGCGCGTGGCGCGTGAAATCCGCCGAATATCTCGGCATAGTCTTCAACGCGCGGCGAGAGATTCGGGGGACCACCGAACCTCTGGGCGCTGCCGAACACGTCGTCGTAGACGGTCTTCGCGGACGTCGGGAAGCTGTGGTGCGCTTTGCCATTGTAACTCTTCTTGGACACTGCAGTTTTTGGTTGATGAGAATGTGAGAGATTTTCCATGAAAGTGCAGTGAGATGAGAGCCTGAAGCTAGGGTTTGCCTATGATGCTTTTGAGTTTTCAAGTGTTCTCTCTTTGCTTTGTGTGTTATTTCTCTCTCTCTAAATAAGCAGTGTACACAGTCGGAACCAGAAAGACAAAAGAAGAAGAGAAAGGCAAGGAAGAGAGAGCAAGACTTAAAAAGAGACAAGACATGAAATGACAAAAAAGGGCCTGACTTATTCTATTGTTATTTAAGTAGTGTAATTTAGATTTAGATTTGGTGAATTTGGATTTTAACCGAAACGCGGGAAATGGATTGCAACTGTAGAAACAAAAGACTTAGATCTCAATACATCTATTCTAACTTTGTTTGACGCTCAATCTGATATTATTTTGTAATGTTAATTAGGTATTAAGGTGGCGCTTAACTTCGATTACATGCAGAACATATCTTATCCTCCTAACCTCAAATAATTATAAATATAGTTGTTCAAGCTGTCTGGACCCTACTCGGAGTTGTTATAAATTCGCAAGTCAAATGATTTGATTCATGGGATTTTCCAGCTGGAGGGTCTTAATCATTAACGCAGTATTTAAGTCGATTGAATTGAATCAGTAGAATGTAATGTATTGTTGCTTATTACACTTCCTTTCCTTCTTACCTTCAAAAGAAAGAAATATATGTGTGAGTGGTAAATATGATTATATTGCCTGATAATCATTTGTAGACTTAATCAAAGCTTACATGTTGTGGACATGGTTAAATTAAATTTCTTACTACTGTACATTAGCGTTACTCATGAAGTGTCCTTAGAGTTAATTACCGAGTATGGTTATGCATATGCCATGTGCCACTAATGTTTAATTTCGTATAATACATCATGTGTCCATTACATTTGAATATATAGGAATCATAAGATAAGTTGTTGGCATTAAAGTTGGCAAGTGAGAGTCGAGGGATTTAGTTAGATAGTCGACCTCCAGTTAATTGGTACGTGGATAACATGCAAACCATATATCTCAGAAGAATTCTGGGGAGGGTTGGTGACAGTGACACTTAATTATTATACCGTATGTGATTAATTAAGCAGAATCACTGTCCTCCAACTCCAGGTGGTAACCATGCATAACTTGGGGTGGTCACCGCCGCCATCCCCATCCCCACCCCCACCACCACCACACATGCAAACAAGCACAACAACATGCGGAGCTTTTTAACTCTTTCTTGGACAACATCCCATTTCTCCATACAAGGACAATTCTCAGTTAAGGCCCCCTCATGCCCCAGACATTGCTATGTCCAACCCACAAACATACTAGGACCTTGGACATGCTAAAGTAAAATAGATAACAGCAGAAACTAATGTGGAAGGAGTTCGACTTAACTCATTTAGTACCGTTAATCACTCACTTGAAACAATACATATTTGATGAATCTTAATCTCCCAGTAATTTAAACATCACATTCACATATTGTGAGTACAAATAGACCATATGGTTTTTGTATACAAATAGACCAGACAAGCTAGCAAGGAAAGCTGGGTTTGGCTTGGGTTGGTTGAGAAATGAAGTGAACATTTTAGACAATCATGTCTTTAGAAACATGAATCATAAATCAGAAACCATGTTTGCCTTGTTTGGTAAGATCTACTTGATTAGTTTTTGTCCTTCTAGGATACTCATCTCTATTTCAAACAGACAAGACAATACGGAAAGGGCATAAAACTTGCGTAATTGGAATCAGAATTTTAGTTTTTATCAAACAATTGGCAGTATCTTCTTTTTGAATACTTCGGCATTTTGTCCCCAGACCAGCCTACAATTAACCGTATATCTAAAGTGGTGAGTCTTCTCTTTGTTAAAGACTACAACTTTGGTTCTTACAGGACAACTTGGGTTGTGTTATAGTTCAAAATCAAAGATTCAAAGAAAACAAAGATTTTAGATTATTTATTTTTTTGCCCCGGTGGTGCAGCTTTGTTCCTCAGCTTCTTTTCTTTGGCTGTGTCAGTAAGCTATCAAAAAACTCTCTCTGCATGGATGGGCGCATGTGTAATTTTGTAGGCGCAAGAAAGAAACAAAATGAAAGTGTGAATAATTGAAACCCAAGTTGGGGTCTCTAGTCGGTAGTCCCTACCTCATGAGCTCATACCATATCAATTACCAAATACCAAAAAGGAGTAGCAGAGGTGCTCTTCTGGGACCCTTGTGTATGCCACTTTATCTGAATTTTTGCATAAAAGCTCAAGGCAGTCATCATTCCCTGCAATTAAATTACTTTATAACCAATATGTTCGTTCAAAATTGAATGCTTTCTTTGAGAAAATGATGCTTTTTGGATTTGAAAACCAATGCAAAGGGTAAATATTGAGTTTCAAGTTTTCTTAATGAATCCATGCATTTAAATAAAATTCTGCTACCTTAAATTACTTAAAATGAATTTCCACAACTTTTTAGATGTGAAACGCAAATCTGATTCTGATTATTACATTTTTATAACTTATAGCCTATCTAAATTTTTAGATAAACTTATAGGCTATCCAATTATTTAATTTAGTGAATATTGAAGGTGAAATTGAAATTTCGAAAAAATTGATATGAATTATGGGAATATATTGAAGATTTAATTTTAAAAACATTTTAAAAAATAAGTTTTATTAATAGAAATAACTCTTATTTATTTGGTTCTTTTCTATTGATACAATTTTGTTAAGGCAAACAAATCCTGAACCATTATTCACAACAGCCACAAGCCAATTTGGACCCGCTCGTTATTGCTCACAAACATAAACTTCGGCCCCGACCCAGAATAGGTAAACTTCGTATTTACTGAAGTGAATACAACAAAAACCAAATAGAAGTTCGATCAACAGGGCTTAGTCGGAGTCACTCTCACCCTCCGGTTCGACAAAATTTGACTAAAGTCCGTACCAACAAATGGTGATCACAAATTTAAATGTCTTCTATCTTAATGTTTGTACGAACTGTATCGTCTATGAAGAAGCTTTAGACTCATCATGCATAGGGCATTTTGGGCACCTACTATGATGCTGAATTATGAGTTAGGCATTAAGTATAAGAGAAAACAGCAGGCATGGTTTGGATGCAATGATTGGAAGTTTTGAAGCCAACCTGGGCATAAATACCTACGTCAGTTAAACTTGAAATGGGCCGGTATCCACATGCAATAAACTTTTGCGGTCAACAGTATCGTGATACCCTGTTCACGACTAGCAATAACTTGTTGCCTCCACCGTGAACAAAAAGTACTTGTTGCCTTGATCTGTAACCTTGTGTCAGTGGAATCTGGATGAACATGCATCCATTCTTGTTCTAATCTACGTAACCGTTTGTCTAACTCATAATCTGCTAAAGGTTTCCGGTCTCATCAGTAAAGAGTTGCAAATTTGGCAAGTTAAAATAACATATAAGAGCTCCGTTGTTGGAAAAGTATAAATGGGTATCCAATTTCTTCATTGATTATTCCAGGGAAGCAAATAAAACGATTAAGTTCTGCGTGAGAGATACAGTGAAGACCCTTCCGGATTACTAATTATCTAGATGTATCTTCATTGCCCAAGATTTTCTCAAGGAAGGAAAACTGAAGCCTCTAAGCCAAGATGGATGAGCATGCCCACAAAACTGAAACGGGCAAAATACTACCTAAACTAAATACCAAAGTCAGGAAAATAAATTATTGCAGTGAAAAGCAACTTCTCTTTGAAATCCGCCCATAGCAAAAGAACATCCAGGGATGAACTAGGAATCCAAGATTTGGAAACTTCAAGCAGTTTTTGCTACTTTGTCTGGCATTATATTATCTGGAAGGATAAGCTCTGGTGGTATTTCACGAACAACTCCAAGCATTGAATCATACTCTTCATCACGTCGAGCAAATTTCTTGCGAAGTATCTTTTCAAACTCAATTTCATCAAAGCTCTTTGTGTTTTCTGCTGCATGTACCTGTGCCAAATTTGAATAGTTTCTGGCTGATTGGGAGATGATGGCCATCTCTTCTTCCGTAAGCTTCCTCAGGAACTTGGCTGGATTGCCTCCCCATACCTGAGATTTGGGTAATAAATCAAAAGCCATATGAAGAAAGCGAGGAAGACACACATTTGGTCAGGGCCCATGAGGATGTTTTAAGTTGTTTCTCTTGGATCTTGCCACAACCTCTCTACTGGAGAAAATGTTTAATATTAACATGAAAGGAAACTGGAACCAAAATAAACAAAACTAGGGCAAGCCATGTAGCTGTTTATAGCTGTGGCTCACTAAATTATAGGGATAACTAGCTAAGTTACTGAAGTCAGAACTGCATGCATCTGCTCAAGGCAACCAAAAGTTATCTACCCTATTGCCGCAACACTAACAGGAAAAGGAAGAAAGTAGACATTCTTTCATGGTGAAAAACAATAGGCGCACCACTCAATGTACAGTAAGTTTAAGTATGCGAAAAATTAGATCTCTTCCAGCCAATACAATTACAAGTAAAATCATCTCAAACCATATAGGTAAGAAACACGGTAACACATATCTGTTTTAAGTAATAAATAATTCGGTGATGAACTCAAGACTACTAAGCATCATGTCTAACGTGGAATATCCTCACATAGTTAAACAAGAAATGCTTGTATAGAAAGAACCACCTCTCCACAAGGGATCCTTGTGTTTTGCCTTACAAGAGCTCCAGCAGCAACCATGGCATGCTTCTCAACATAAACTCCATCTAGCAAGGTCGCACCCATGCCAACAAATGCCTCATCCTCAACAGTACATCCATGCAAAACAGCGCTGTGACCTGCAAAGTGGAAATTGGAAGTCAAACTTCAAAATTCCAACGGCAAGACTTAAAAAGTATTGGAGTTAAGTTGATTGGATACCATCACTCACCAACAGTCACATTATCCCCAATAATAGTAGGCAAAACCTTGCCACTCAAATTTGATTTTGCAACATGAACAAGAGAATTATCTTGTATATTGGTTCCAGACCCAACACTGATACTGTTAACATCACCTGCACGCACACACAAGGGGGAATCGCAATTTCTCATTAGCCACTATAAGTCACACCTATGTTCCAACAGTAAAGTAAAAAGAAAAGGAAAAAGAGAAAAAAATCACCTCTCAAAACGCATCCATACCAAATGGAGGAACCTCTTCCCACCTGAACATCACCGACGACAGAAGCGCTGGGGGCTACAAAAGCAGTCTGATCAACGAACGGAGTTTTATCAAACACATTCATCAGCGTCCGATGCCTCGACACTGATCAACATCATCATCATTATAATCCACACAATTAAAAAACCAAAAAAGAAGAAAAAACCAAATAGGGAAAATTTTAATTTACAAATACGATTTAGATCAGACTAAGAACTGACGCTGCTCTTGGAAGTAGTAATTGCCTTGGAGACGGCAACCGACGCGATCAAGGGCTTGGCCTGTCTCGCGGATCCAGAATCCGACGGTGTAGATTGCTTTTCCTAGTGTTCCCATCTTCTTCTTCTTCTTGTTTGTTGTTGCAGGAGAGATTGATTAGATCAGAAAAGGCTGGACTCTCAGGCACAAACTTAGTTTGTGCACCCTCCTACGTACAGTTCCCCATTTTCACTCCTCAATCCTCATAGTCATTCTACCACAACGTAGAACTTGTCGTTTTACTTGCACCGTCTTACCCTTACCTAATGTTAGCGACTTGGAATATTCTTCCATTAAATAAATACATACTAATAAGTTTTGGTTACAGAGGCCAGGATGCTCGGGTGAATATGTAACTTTACTAGAAAAAATAAAATAAAAAATTTAATAATTTGAGACATATTAAAGTTGACTATTATTAATGACAAATTGAGAGAGTCACATCTTAGGTAGTTAAAAGAGGAGATATTTCGACGCTTTAGTGAGAAGATGTAAGAAAATATTGCTCGAAAATCGTAAAAGGAAAAAAAGAAAGCTTAAAAAGAATTGAAAAGAAGTTATCAAGAATAATATAGCTAGATTTGATCTTACCGAAAACTTAACTTGTAATAGAAAACTTTGATGTATTAGGTTACAAGTTAAGGGTCTCTCTTAAAAGAGAACATTGACTTTATTGTAAACTACAATTACCTGTGTCATTTGCATTTAACACGTAAAATTTACCTCCTAGGGTGTATAGCTTAATTAGTTTTATATGTAGTGTAATCAATGATTTTTTTAGACCTGATCAGAATTACTCATGTACGTGTTTTTTGTTCGATAAGGGCCTCTTATGGTATGTGTTTCTCCTAAAGTTTATTGTTAATCTTAGACATATTCTATAGGTATGCTATTTTGTGTTGTATTTAGTACTTTTGCCAATTATTTTAATATTATGAGTATTATTTATTTTATTGTGTTTTTTTTGTATTTAGTTGTTTTTTCTTACCTTTTATGTTTATTTGATTGATTGATTGATTTAACTTTATTTTTAGATATGTCTGTACATTCATTTATCATTTTATAAGATATTCATGACATATTGCATGTGAATTTATCGAAAACAACCTCTTTATAAGGTAGGGATAAAGCTGCGTATTATCTAACCTTAACTTCTCTAGTACCTAAGAATAAGATTGCGTATTATCTGACTTTCCTAAACCCCGCACTTTAGCGAGTTGCAAATTGTTATTGATGATGATGATGATATTACTTGAATTACCATGCTTTGATATGATTGTAGTTTCTTATTCCATTGAATTTTTTTCCAAAATAGTTAAATTTTATTTTTCATTAAAATTTTTTATTTCTTTCAGATTCCACAATTTATTAAACTAATATGAAGAAATTTCCTTTAACTTGAATTTATAACAAACTTATCTAGTTATTTATTAATTAATAATTCTATTACTAGATAAGGAGAATTTTAAACAAATGAAAAATATACAAAGTAAAAATAAATTTAAATATAAAAGTAAAAAATTTAAATATAAAAATATAAATTTGAAAAATATTTTACTAATAGATATAGTTCAAAATTATACAATCACTATTATAAAACTAAAAAATATTTAAAAATATAAAATTTACATAATTTTTTAAATACAAAAAGTTGTAAAAAACTTAATTTATCTTTAAAATAAAATTATTTAAGATTTTATAGTTTAAATAAATATTATATTTAAATATTATAATTTATTTTTAACAAAAATCAATGATAAAGTAACAATGATCTCTCTTTGCTTTATATTGCAAGCTCCACAATGACGAATTCCTAGTTTCCTTCTTTAATTGCCAGTTCCTAGTTTCGACCTTTCAATCTTCTAAATCCTGATTAGTAATTTTTAACTTGCGACTCTATTGGACTCTTTTCTTAACTTTTCTTAGCTGTTGGTGTCGATTTCTACTAAGAATCCACTATAAGCTTAATGGTTATTCTTTTAGCTGCTTGGAATTCTTACCTTCTCTACCTCCTCAATTATCTTCTTCACTCTTTTTATTCTGAAACCATTCACTTATATGAACCTAGTTTCTTCTTAACCAAGAGTTTTTAATATCTTTTTTATCATTTTAATAATGTTTTTTTATTTTCAATCATATTAAACCCTATCTTTCTTGAAGTTGCATAATGTCAATTTCTATCTTAATCAAATGAAGCTCCTAACTTAGCTCCAAGACTTTAATCTATTCACTGCCCTCAACCAAACCTTGCCTTCTTCTACTATCCTCAAAACTTCAACCCCTCCTTCTTCTTAGGTCCATGTGTGCTCTAGTTATGTCCCCACCTTTAAAGCCTCACATACTTTTACTTCACCCACTACTTGCTTGATCTTATATCAACTAGTCCTTCCCATATTTCTCATCCAATCCAGAAAGAGCAAGTGCTTGTTAAGCCTCCGATCACTAAGCGTTCATGGATTAAGTCTTAGGCAATTTTTCCCTTTTAGATAAGCTTCAATGTTGTCCATCTATGCTCACTACAAAGAGCACTATAATCTTTCCTTTAACGGAAATACTTAAAAAAGAATCTTTCAAATGGAGCTTGACCTTTGGAGGATTTTTTATAGATAAACTTTCGATGTTCAGTTTGATGAATTCCTGAACCTTTACCACTAGAGAAAGATGAGACTGAAGGAATTATTTTTCAATAAAGAGAATATTTTTCTCTTTAAGTTTGAATCAAATTTCTTCACTCAAAAGGTCTTGGAAGTAGGTCCATGACATTATTTCTTAAAAAATGAAAGTCTAGCATTTAGATGGATGGATTAAAACAAAAATGAATTCTGTTATGGATTAATATCCATAATGTTCCCTTGGAATACTAGTCTACTAAAGGGTTAATTCATTTTGTAAGTTATGTTGGCAGACCCCTTATGTATGGATGAAGCAATAATTAGGATAAAGATAAATAGTTATGTCATTATCTGTGTAATTTTTAAGGTCAATCAAGTTTTCCAAAGTTAATTCCTCTAATAAGGCTAGGAGAAAACGATGAAATGGTGGAAGAATTTATCATTATTCCTATCAATGGCATAACTTGGAAAGTAAGGAGAAAAGATAGATATTGACTACCATGAATTTTTAGAGAGATGATTTTCAAGAACTTATGCAACTTAACAAGCTTACACATAAGAATTTTGACAATGTTGAAGAGCCTAAGGGAACTACAATAAAATAAACACAAGTGCAACTCTTGGAAAGAATTGATCTTATAGAATTAACAAAAGAGGTACATTTGGAGTTAGATATGGGAAATGAAACTTTTATAGTTAATATACAATTGAAAATTTGTCAAATGGATGTGATCATAAATATCGACCCCCTCCTTTAATCATAAGATCTCTAATCTTGAAAGCATATGATCATAAATATAGACCCCCTCCTTTAATCATAAGATCTCTAATCTTGAAAGCATTGCAATTGATTAAAAAGGAGATCACAACACATGTTAAAGATTTCAAAGTTGCCATTGAAGGAAATCTAAAAGAAAAAAAATAAAATAATGGCTCTAAAGCTCTTTCTTAATATCCATACTCTCTTAGAATATGAGAGGGATTAATAACCTTAATAAACAACAAGTATTGTGTGATTACTTGCAAGACATCAATCCTATTTTTTAGGACTCTTAAAAACCAAACTGAAAGAAGAAAATTACAAGAAGTTAGAATTTTTGAAATAGAATTAATTTGTTTTTTCAAAACATCAAGCTCCCTATAATGGTGACTAATTGTTGCTTATGATCATAAAAAATTAAAGTTGTTGCATTCCACTATCACTGAACAATTTATCCATTTTTCTTTAAGAAAATTTTAGGAGAATATCATGTTTTAAGTCTTTGTTATCTATGCTTGTAATCAAGTTTCAAGTATTCATTATACATGCTTTTAACCATGCTTTTAACCATGCATTCAAAATGATTCCTTTTATATTAAAGGAAATTCATCCTAATATGGATACACCTAGTTAATTTTTGAAGACTTCATTAGCACCCTCCATCATTCTAAAGCTAAAAGGCATATAAGTTTGAGAAACTATATAATGAAGTCTTTAGGGATTGCGCAAGTCATATAGTAGTTACTGAAAGGAGAATAAAATGACAATTTTTCTCTTAGAATAACAAATAATATAGTTGTTAGTTTATTAGAAAAAGGTTGGATAAAGCTCTTGTTAGTGAACAATGGTTAACCAGGTTTTCAGAGAGTAAGACATTCTTTAATTACCCCTTCTTCTCTAACAATATTGCAATTGAAATTCATAACCTGAATTTAGGTTATAAGAGGAAAACTCCTTTTTCACTTCAACAATTTCCTACCAGAGGCTGAAGGATTTAATGAAGCTCTCTCTAAAAGGTTAAGCATTTACTTCTAGGGATTCAAATCTTTCATTTGTATGATAAAAATGCTCAAGTAAGAACTTAATAAATTGAATCACAATAGCCATAGCAATACAAAACAAGCATTTATTAAAATAAAATACAAAATGATTTAGGCTTAGAGCAATTTGTTCTAGGCACTTAATAATGAATCTGAACCAATCAAGGAAAGGATTGCTTTGAATAGTTACACTCGAGCCCTATAGACCAATTCCTTAATTGTAAGGTAGAGATTGAGAGTTCAATGGATGAAAAAGGGTGGTAAGAACATTAGTTTATTTCATAAGTCACTCTTATAAAAAAAATGAATATTAACATGATTGTAACATTTCCAATAAAAAATGGATAATTGACATAGTCTCAAACTGAATTGCTATAGGAAACATATAAGTACTATTTCAACACTTTTTGTTTTTCCTTTAATAACTGTTCTTCTATACAACCCTTAAATTATTCACATATATGAAAATTTCTAAGAATGTAATTCTAAGCTTTCTCAAAACGTTTAGTGAAGTAGATGTTGGCAAAACCATTTTTGAACTTAATCATACCAAAGCCCTTACATTGATAGACCTTGCTTTTTTTTCTTTTCCAAAAGACATATACTCACACCAAACATATAGTTATTGATGCAATCCTTGAATATTACAAGCAAGGAATGATGTTGAAAGAAATTAATAAGAAATTCATTAGTCTGGTTCCAAAGACAACAAATCCAAGTTCCCCTTTTGAATTATACGCATATTTCTTATTATAACACAATTTACAAAATCATTGTAAAGCTTTTATCAAGACTCAATGTAGCTATAAAATCTCTCATCAATAATTAACAAGGTGCTTTCATTAAAGGGAGAAGATTAGGGATAATATTCTACCAACACAAGAGCTTTTCAAGAATTATAGGGAAAAAAACTTTACAAAAAGATGTGCAATCAAGATAGACTTTTATAAAGATTTTAACTCTATTAATTGGAGTTACATTTTACAGTCTTTATTAACATTTGACATTCCCCCAAAAGTTAATCAATTGGATTAAGTTGTGCATTATCTCTGTCTCTTATAATGTATTAGTGAATAGAGAGTCAACTAAGCTAATTAGAAGTGGTAGAGGTCTTAGGCAAGGTGATCCAATCTCTCTTAATTTATTTACCTTATGCACTATGATACTCAATAGGCTTGTTAGTCGTATTATTAAGCAGGAAAGGAGATTTAAGTATCAAAATAAGAAAAAAAAGTTAAAAACTTTCAACTTATTCTTTACTAATGATTTGCTCTTTCTTTCTGAGGCTGATCCTAGCTTAATAATTGCTTTAATGAAAATAACTAGAACATTCAAGGAGTTATCAGGTTTATATAGATTTACATACCATAAATAGTTGAACACTTATCTATTTGGATCTCTAGTTTGACATGTTTCTAAGTCAAGAAAGCCTTATTCATTTATCTAGATATTCCAATCACTATAAAAGAACATACTTATAGAGACTTCACCATATTGATTGAAATACTTCAAAGGAGAATTAATAAATGGTGTAATAAAATACTCTCTTTTGCAGGAAGAGTCTAGCTAATGAAATATGTCCTTAATAGCTTTCATATTTAATAGTTCTCACATTTGGTATTTTCTAAGAAATTAATCAAAAGTTTAAAGAAGATGCTTAGATGTTTCTTGTGGTTTGGTGATATTTGAAGGAATTTAACTTGATAAAGTTAAATGAGATGATATTTGCTTGCTTATAGATGAAAGAGGTTTAGGAATCAATTTTATCAAAACCATAAACAAAGTTTTGCCAATAAAAAGGATATAAAGAACATTAACAGACAAAGAAGCCTTATAGGAGAGATGGATTATGTTGATCACTTTTATGATCAACCTAGAATTCAAGTACGCTAGGATGAATTCTCCTAAAAGTTATGCTTGAATCTAATCAACAACATAAGTGAGTTTTGAAAAACTTACAGATCAGAATTCTTAAGTTACTAGTATTGTAATAAAATTTAAGTAAAAAACATAAATGGATTTGGGTAAAGGATAAATACAAGGTGCGAAGGAAAATTGAGACAATGATAATGTTTTTTTTTCTTGTTTGAGTTTTGTGTTTTGTCTGATATTCATGATAGTGTTTTTTTTTTCTTGTTTGTGTTTTTGTTTTGTTTGATATCCTCCTTCTTTTTTTGTCATGCTAATGTGCTTATATAACTTCCTCAACTTCAATCACCTCAACTAGTTTTTATGTAACTTCTCAAATTCTAACTATCTTTCAATTTTGGGTCATGTCCTAATTAACTACCTTTTACACATTCCTTATATTTTGAATCGTTATAACTCTTGAATCCTGAAATTCTTTACTAATTTTAGGTCCCAAGAATTTTCTAGGCAATCTACTTAACCTCTGGAAATCCTAGAATTGGTCCTTTTAATCTTTGGGCTAAATGAGTCGAATTCCACTTAGGCTATCAATAATTGTCCATCGTATATGCTTAGGTGAATAAACCAAATGTATGGTATTAAAGACCTTCTAGACTTCCACAAAAGACTTACAACCATTTATCAAAATTTTAAATATGGACCAGTGGTTTTGGTAAGTTTAGGAACCCAAAAGAATCTGTCTAGAAGAAAAGACTTGGAAATGTTGCCAAGATAACCTTAATACAACCCTTAGCTAAAAAGAATCCTTGTTGCAAATGGAAAATTGGGAGAAACGATTATATCAAGACTTATTTGTGTTTAAAACTCTCAACTCCTTGCTAGTTTCAGAAGTGAAAAGATTTACTCCATTTGAATTTCAAGTTTCACCTACTCCTTTAGAGTTTGCTCATTTTGCTATAATTCCCCTTGTTTTTAACCTTTTACTAACTTAAACTCCAAGTAATCTCCACCTTCTTTAATAATTCTAAGCTGTCTTCCTTCTCTTTTTTGTAAATTCCTACAAAACTCGGTAAAACTCATCCTATATTACAACTACCACACATCATGCATCTTCTTCATCCTCTACTGACTCCGCCGAGTTGAATGCTAGAGAAATAAGCCTTTCATTTCTCCTTGTATTTTATTCAGATATTTTACCGTGCAGGCTATAAGACTAGAGGTAGTCTCCATTCTTGTTAAGCTCCTAGCCTTTATTATGTTAAGGTAATAAACTTATAAACCTTAAAACCCCTTTCTAAACTTTCTTTTAATAATGTCATCAAAATCTCATTTTTTTAGCATTCAAGAGGGAATTCCGAACTTTGATCATAATTAAGGATTACCTTTGACTATTAAAGTCCCCTATTTACTGGATGTCCTTAAACGTCTCTCTTATATCTAGGGGAGGTAAGTAAATTAAACTTCTTACCAGAATTTCCCTCATCACAATCCTCAAAATCCTTGAAACCATAACCAAAGAATGTGAAACAATAGGTCAAATAGGTAGATAAACTGTACATCTGTTACCATTATAATTGGAAGAGATAAAGACTTATTTAATTAATAACTCTAGCTAGGAACCCACTCAACCTAATTTGATATCTATTATCCTGACATTCTTTTAGTTTTCCTTTTTGGCTATGCCTCTATGTCCCTTAAAGATGTTTTCTTTTTAACTAGTTTGTCCATCATTGGAGATCATTTTATTAGTTTAGTTGATGAAACTTCTGGTTTAAATCCCAATGCTTTCAAATGTTCTTCTTGCTTTGGCCTGATCAATAGTTATATTTCTTTTAGGAATCATATCTTTGAAGAAGAGCATACTAAGTTTATTTAAATCAATTTGTCTTTTTCCCATTAAACAATAAAATGAGTCTAAAATTTCTCTTTTTTTATACTATAGTAGCCTCAAGTAGATTTTTTTACTCTAGGTTCTATTTTTCTACCATTCCTTTACAAGAATTTAGGAAGTTATTTATCCAATCTCCCTCTTTATAGGCTTAATTTATTATAGTTCTCCATATTCCCTAATTTTCTTAGCCTTTATATTTTAAATAGCCTGTGTTGTAAACCTGTCAAGGATATTCTTAATGTCCTGTTGTCTTTAAAATCCAAATCGATGGACCAACTCAACCTTTCGAGAACTCCTTTGAAAGACCCTATTAGCTGAAAATTTTCAGCCTTCTACTTCTTTTTGCTTAATTATTTATCAAAAACTCCTTCTTTCTTACACTAATCTGATAGTTTTTGTAGTGGGTAGTGACAAGGCTCTTAAGCCTGACCCTTTTATTACGGTTTTAGGATTTAAAATATAAAAGCCTTATTTCTAAAGCTGATAGCTTGGTCTTTCTTTATGAATTCCTCTATTATCCACCTTCTGGACTATCTATTGGGGGTCCCCTTTGAAGCTAATGTCATTAATGATAAATTTATGTGTAAACTTTTTTAGCACTATCATACTTTAAAGTATAAGATTTCTATGGTAAATGTTGTTGACTTAGAAGCCTATAATCTCTAGTGGCAAAAGAATTGCCAATAGTTAGTTCCTTTCTTAGATCTGGCAATACTCAAAGATAGTTCTTCTTGTTTTAGTCTTTTATAGATCATTTAATCAATCTTTATAATAGATTTTTAGCTTCATATTTCAAAATTCTAGATGTTGAAGGCAAAGAAGAGGAAAAGACCTCTTCCCAAAAAGAAGTAAATATAATTGCAAACTCTACCATTAAGAGGAAATTCAAAGAGAAGTCCCCATCTCAAGCTCTATGAAAACCAAAATACTAATCTCAAAGAAATCTGCCAAAAAGTTGACCCCTTCCTCCATTAAGATGATTAAACAAATTGCAGTCACTAAGCCTATTACTAAAGAAACTGCTCCCATTTATGAGACTTCTTCCACCCTCGAGAAGTTTGTGGAAGATATCAGTGACGGTACCTCATTTTTGTCTTACTTTTTTATTGTTAACATAAATTTATACTTTCAGTTTTCTTTCACATATGGCCAGACATCAAATCTACCACCGTCTACCTTCTCTCATGAACCAGAATTTGTGAAAATTATAAGTTCCCTTAAGTCGAAGAGCACATAAGTTATTTCAATGGGCATTACTTTCCAAAACCCTATAAATTCTGAATGGCGCTTCCTAATTAGGAGACTATTTTTCCTATTCTCCGTCTTTAATCCCAGATGGTAAAATCACCTTCCACTCAAAATCACCTTCATGAATTCCTATTTATAAACTCTTTTATTTTAAAAAATCGCCACTTTTTCCTTTTGTATAATCCTATTATTTAAAGCTTGAAGATAGACTTTATTTAGATCCTCTAATTCCATCATCATCGCAACAGAATACTTGCATATCTTTAAAGAATTTTGTTTAGCCACTCTTAAAATGGGATTATTACTTCCATAGGGAGAACATCATCATAACCATACGTTAGAGTAAATGGACTAACCCCTATAACAATGTGTTTAAAAGTCTGATATGCCTATATAGTTTCAAACAAAATCCTATGCCAATATCTAGAACTCTCCTTTAACATCTTCTCTATGCTTTTAATGACCACTTTGTTCGATGCCTCAGCTTACCCATTAACCTTAGAGTAGTAAAAAGTCAAATTCAACAATTGTATGCCATAATCCTTGGTAAAATCTTTAACTTTCTAACTAGTAAACATAGTCCCTTAGTCACTTATTATTGCGTGTGAAATTCAAAATTAATGAATAATTAAATGAACTTTACTATGTCATATTGTTCAACCTTTTTCATAGGTTGAACCATCACCCAATTAGTAAAATAGTTCATTGCAAACAAAATAAAATTTTGACCTTTAAAGGAAGACATGTATATTTTTCCAATAAGATCAATATCCCAACCCCCAAACAATCACGGCTTAATGATATAGTGTAACTTAAAAGCTAGAATTTGTTGTATTTTTTCGTACTTCTAACATTGTTGGCACTTTCTTACTCAGGATATATAATCCTTTAATATTGAAGGTTATTTGTAAAAATGATGCTTAATAAGTTATCTCATCTTAACTCTACTTTGATGAGCCATACGTGCCCTTTTTTGAACTTGCTTCATTACTGTTAATGCCTCAGACATCTCAAGACATCTTAACTCTACAAGGTAACTTTTAACTAGAGTACTTCAAAAAGTTTTTAATTTCATCTCTTTATTCCTAAACAAATTCATTATTGATTTTAACAACTTCTAAAGAAATCCCCCCTTTTATAGATAGATGAATGGGATTTTTGTTATATAACATATTTATGAACCAACTCATTTGAAATACTTAACCCAGAGGTAATTTGAGAAAGTTCATTAACCTCCCAATTCTTTTTTCAAGGAATATTTTTGAATTTTACCTCATCAAATCACCTATGTTCTCCTGCTACTTATCATAATACCAGCTGAGAATCTCTCATAATGAGAACTTCTTTGGCTCCAAAATCTATTGGAAGTTCTAATCTTGTTATTAAGCCCTCATACTCAGTCTGATTATTAGTACATGAGAAGTCTATCTTGAGAGAAAGAAGAGTTTTTGTTTCATTTAGTGAAGTAATGACTATTCCAACACCAACTGATTTTTATGTGATAAAACCATTAAATTTCAACTCCTAAGATTTTCTTTCACATTTAAACACTAAACGATTTAGATCCAATTTCTAGGAAATCAACCAATGTTGAACTTTTATTAAATAATGAGGATAATAAACTAAGTTAAGATCTATAAGCGTGATAAACCATTTTCTAGTATGTCCCAGAATAACTAGTTCGTTCAACATATATTTTATAAACTCAGTTTGCAAAATCACATAAACCTGATTTTGAAGCAAATAATGTCTTAATTTTGAGCAAGCAAAATACAATGCCAAATATAATTTCATAATAGTGATGTACTGCTTTTCTGTTGGACTTGAATTTCTACTTTAGTACTAAATAGCTTGCTCATGACCTGATTTATTATTTTGGCCCATTAAGTACCCAACAGATTCCTCTTTGAAAAAAATGTATAACTGTTAATGTACTCTCTTTCAAGGTAGCATCAAAATTGAAGGCTTAGTCAAGTATTCTTTGATTTTATCAGATACACCTAATGTCTTTCTTCCCAATATAATTCCTAAAAAATTTTCAACCTCAAGAGAACTAAAAATTCTTTTATTTTTCCATCAAAATTAATGATAAATCTTTTGCCATAATTTACTTAACCTCAAAACCTTTAAATTTATGCCTTATTTTGAGGTGGTTTTTCTTTAAGAATTACCCTTACCTTATTCTTGAGGTGGTTTTTCTTTGAGAATCGCCCTTAACTTATTCTTGAATAATTCAATTCCTCTTTAATGAACTAAGAAACCTAGAAAGTTTCCTACTTTTACTCCAAAAGTGCACTTTAGCAGGTTTAATTTAACTTATGCATTCTCATTGTTTGAAAAGCTTCTCTTAAATTCTATATATGGTCTATACTTCGTATAGACTTAACAACAATATCGTCTATATAAACTTTCAATGTACAACCTATTAAATCATGAAAGATAGCATTCATAGTTTTTTTTTTTATATATAAGAGAATTCACAGCTCTTTGACAAGTGGCTTCACTTTCTTCAAGCCAAAAAGCATTGCAATCCATTTAAATGTTCCTGTTGATCTAGGACATCTAAAGGCTATTTTAGGGATATCATCTTTATGTATAAAAATGTGATTATAACAAGAAAAAATGCTTGGACATTGCTTCAGTCGAGGAGTCAATAATTGGAATAATATACGTATCTTGGGAGTGGTAGCATACAAGTCTGTAAAGTCAGCACAAACACCTTAACTAACCATTTTTTCTTTACTACAAGTACAACTTTGACTTACTAATCAATATATTTGTCTAGTCTAATAAAACTAGATAGCTTTTCAATCTCTTTTTTAATTTTTAACTCAACTTCTTTGGACCAACTTATAGAAGGTTGACATTAAGGATATAATTCTTGCTTTATAGAAAATCTTTGTTCTACCAACTTTCTGCTTAATCTTGGCATTTCAATATAATTCTAAGCAAAATAATCTTTAAATTCCTTTAGAATTTTAACTAATTATATTCTTATTTTTGGATCAAAACTTTTATTTACAAACACATTTTGAAATTCTCCTAAACTACTCAAATTTATTTCCTCAAGTGGTTCCTAATTCTGAATACCAAAGTCTTTGATTTTTATATAAGCAAATTCAATACTTCAAATCGGCCCTCATCCTTCGTAAAGAATTCTTCCTCTTTAAAAACCAACTCAACATTGTAGCATCCTTTTAGCTCCTCGAAATTCTCCATGATTTGATGCATTCAAAATTTGACTTTTACAGTCGCAGATACACAATTTCTTTTTGTGAGAGTCTATTCATTAGGTTCTTTTATAATCGGAACCTTCATCGACCTATTAATAAACACAATAGCATTTGACTTCACCAATATTTCTAACTCCAACCTTATCTTTTTCTATCCTTATTTTTTGAACACTTTTTATGAGACCACTTTCAAATTTGAATTGGCCTCACTTGATCATTATATAATTTTTTCTCTACTACATCCACTTTAGAATGGAAAGATTATGAATTAACCCAAACAACCGACCCATTATCAATCAAAACTCTTGAGAGGTTTATCATTAACATAGGCTTTAATGTACAAAGGTCTTACATGTTAAGTTATATTGTCAACTGATTTCTCTAGCATTACCTTCTCTGGAATTCCTAACCATATGACCGATATAGATACTTTGCATTCCCTTGTCTTAGATAAATGTTCTATTTTCTGCCCTGAACTTTTGCTAAAAGAGGCAAGAAGCTTCATAGGAGAAATGACACATGAAAATTGAATGTGAATTTCACCTCATGTGAAGAATTCATCAATACTCTCATCTTGACTTTAAAATCAAGGTGACTTCCTATAAAATCTAAGGATGTGCCTTTCCTTTATTTCATTTTACTCTTCTCTAGTAACTTCTACTCGTTCTTTCTTATTCTTTAGGTCTGAAGCACTTTCCTCAGAAGGAACATGTCATATAAAAGGTGACTTCCTCTAGATAAGCTTCTAAAAAAGGTGATGGCTTATTTCCTTTGAACCTGGTAGCATCTCTCAGTTATTGAAGTATTCTTTTTTAAGTTTTGGTTAGTGGCATTAAGGTGTTAGGATGCCTCATTAGATGTCATTAGTAGGATGGAGGCACTCAAGCTAGCACTACAAATCAAGTTTGTCTACACTAAAGCCAGGAATTCAAATATCAAATCTTTGCTTAAAATTTTGATTGAATTTTGTCTTGTGGTTCCGTCTTTTAATCTTTACTTTCTGTTAGACTTTAGAAATTTGCCGATTGTCATTCTTAAAATTAACAATCAAACTATAGTTTGGAATGAAAATGCCAGTACCTGAATTCGTGGCTAATACTAACCGATCCTATATAACCTTTAGCTTCCTCTTAAAATCTAGTAAAAGTCATAAATTAACCTCAGTAGCATTAGCAGTTGCAACCGGTGAAAATGGATCTTCATCTAATAACATAGTCTGATCAACTTCAACAAACAACAAAACTCCTTTGTTAATTCGATCTTGAATAACATTCTTGAATCCTTAGTATGAATTCGTAGGGTAACTGTATGTATTGTGATACTTATAACAATCTCTCTTTTAAATCTCATGCTTGGTAAGAATTTTATATTCTAGCAACAAAGTAATGAACTTTTCCTGCAACAAGAAATCAAAGATTTCCTCTGTTTTTGAAGTATCAAAAGTGTATTGAATTTGAGTGGTTGGTGTTGGTATTTTCCTTCTAGCTTAGAGTGATTTTTATTTTAAAGCAAGACAAAATACAAGTTCTAGGGATATTAACCTCAGCCACTACCAAGTTATATGGAATTTTTTTTCCATAAGATAAGTGTCTACTAAACTTTTGTTATGATGTCCTTTTTCAAGAAGTTTTTCTTCTTCAAACACTTTTGATATCAACTCATCGAAACTTTTTTCAAAGTTTAATATCAAGGTCCCTTCGAACCAGCTTCTTGGACTCAGTCTTGGGGAATGTAATTCAACATCAACTTCTGATTCTCTTAAATTAAGCAATGAATATATCTACATTATCACCGTTTTTTTAAATAACCCTAAACAATTTGGGTATCCTAACCCGAGGTTCAGTTTGAAAAAATTAAGTATGAAACAATTTGGCTATTCTAACCTCAGGTTCAGTTTGAAAAAATTAAGTATGAAATGGATAGCCAAATTGTTTCAGGCTAAAGAAGGTAGAATTCCTGGTTAATAAATCAAACCAAGAAAAATTCAAATATGTTAATGAATTTGAAAATATCAAAAACTTAAAATTAGTCAATTTGGCACACTTAATAGTGAATCTAACAACGTGCTTAATAATTGACTGACCATCCTTCTCAAAAAACAAAGTAAACTCAAGAATTCTATGGTCATGAGGATAAGGATTCTCGTATTCAATATGCTATGAATAAGGTTTATAGAATTTTAGGCATTCAATCTGTCTCATGCCGGGCCCATATAGCTCTTGACAACTTCTCCAATATTTTACATATAAACTTGAAACCTCATTTGTGGAGGAGCAATAACATAAACAAGATTACGATTTCAGTTAAAATGTAGCCCCCTAGGCCATGTTTTGGTCCATTAGTTTTGAGTTCAAGACCAAATTCATATCTTTTAAGAGGTTAGGGCCTGACTACATATTGACCATTTCCAGAATTAATGGGTAAAGACACAACAGGAATATCTCGTCTTTTATGAGAAAGAACATATCTTTCTTCCATAGATATAAAATTTAAGGAGACTACACTCACTAAATTCTATTGAATTTGGTGTAAGCAACCCCCTGAGCTCTTTAGAAGTCTGCTTACTAGAGATGGAGAAGTATGTCTAACAACCTGTACTAAAGCAGAAGAAAGTTTTTCCATCTTTTTTGTTAATATTTTGATTGCTTCAGTTGTATAGACCAAATTGGACTTTAGTTCTGAAACATTGCATAGACAACATTATTTATTGTTAATAGTTGATGACATTTTGAACTCTTTCCAACTAGAAACTTAGTTGAAGACAACACTACTTCTCCAAATTTTCAATCATTTGGGATACAAAACCTTTGCTCCCTACTACAATAAGGACTTCTTCCTCTAGGGCTAAAAGCATAACTACTTCTTTTCCATTCTTCGTATATGACATTATATTCCATCGAGTGTGCCAAATTATCGATCACTTCTCTGATCAACCTAGAATTCAAGCATACTAAGGAGAAATTTCCCCCAAATTGTGTTTGATTTCTTATCAGAGATATAAGTGGGCTTTAAAAAATTAGAGAAATAAGTTACCAAAGAGCTAAAGAGTTTTGGAATAAAATTTGAGTATAAAAGATAAATGCAATTAGTTAAAGGATAAATACAAGGTGCAAAGAAAACTTGGGACAATGATAACATTCTTTTTTCTTGTTTGAGCTATGTGTGTGATTTGTTATCCTCCTTTGTTTTGTCCTACTAGTGTGCTTATACACCTCTCACAGTTTCAATCACCTCAAGTAGTTTTCCTGTAACTCCTCAACTTCCAAGTATCTTCTAATTTTGGACTACATCTTA
Organism: Erythroxylum reticulatum; assembly: GCA_025504915.1. Lineage (NCBI taxonomy): Eukaryota > Viridiplantae > Streptophyta > Magnoliopsida > Malpighiales > Erythroxylaceae > Erythroxylum > Erythroxylum reticulatum. The sequence goes on along the minus strand of JANSVA010000218.1, from coordinate 8,692,956 downwards.
ATTAACTACCTTCTACATGTTCCTCATGTTTTCAACCATCCTCATTTCCAACTCCTATACTACTTTACTAATTTCAGTGCTCCAAAATTTTCTAGGTAATGTCCTTGACTTTTGGAAATTCTAGCAATTGGATTTTTTTTATAATCTTTGGGCTAGATAGACTAAATTTCAATTAGGCTATCAACAAATTCATACACAATATTCGAGAAATGACAACTTTCGGGAAGTGAGTCTAAAAGCTAACACCTTTTGGAATGTGCTAACATTCTTAAGTTGATGAAGCATACTAGATTGGAATTCAAATCTAAACTTAAGGATGATAGCTCTGCTAGCTTTTGATTTGAATTAGAGCAATATAAGGCCTTTTTTGCAACATCAATGAGCTCTTTGGCCTATACGAATTATCTCAAGAAATGAAACTATCTAAGTAGGCCGGGGGCGACAATCCTTAGAAAATAATATTAGAACATCGTCTAAAATTTTAAAGCATACCTTAAACTACTTCCCCAATTACATTAAGGAGGATAAAATCAGTTGGATGAGACATGCTTCAAGTAAATTTACAAATAGCTTTGTAAGTATTTATTAAGACATTGAGGATTTAGATTAAAATGAAGTAAAAGTTGTGTGGTTTAAAAGCTCTCCCAAAAATCTCCTTTACACACTACCTAGTGATTATAAAGAGATTAACTACCTTAGCTAGGCTGATTGTAAGGAAAGGAAGCTAAGAATCTTTCAAGCAAAGGATCATATCCTCACTTATTAACTGATACATATGATTAGAGAACAAATTTATGATTCAAAATATACACATTATACACAATAGTACTTTAGTTATTGATTAGTATGGAATGGACCTGTCTTTCATTGTTTAAGAAGAGATGGTACTCTTTGTAGTAGTTAGTTCTTTTCACAAGAAACCAGCTATTTATTGCTTTCTCCTTTTGTTATGCATTCATGTTCATTTGTAACTCTTATGAAATTTTTATTAATCAATTTTATTCAATTTAAAAAAAAAATAAAATAAAAGTTCCTCTGTGAATGACTCTTTTTATCAAGTTCGTTCAAATCAAATATACATTATTTTTAAGATATAAAAACTAATATAATATAATGAAAGTAAACACAATAATTACTCTAATCTATTACACTATTTTATTACAAAAATATGTAACTAAAAATATTAAAATATTCATAGATAATATATCAGTGGTACTAAGATGTCATTTAAATAAAATTTTCAAAATCAGAAGCAATCATGTTATATGGTCAAACAAATTTATATATTTTTTAAAAATAAAAGCTAAATATAAAAGTCACAGTAGAACTTTAAAAGTGAAATCAAACCACCTCTAGTAAATGATCAATTATTGTGTAGGCGCATCCACTTTAGAGAGTAATTTTCCTAACTTTCAGTCTCAATCTAATGCACTTCATTGTAAGGACGTCTCGTCTTAAGTACATCAAACAAAGATTTGGATTTGTACGAGGGAAATGTTGAACGCCTTCATCAGTGACTCAATATGCCCACACCATCATTTTTTTAAAAATAATTTTTTAAAGTTAAAAATATAAAACGACGTTTTTATTAAATTGAGTTTAGGTTTTAATTGTCCAAATCAATTCTTCCAAATAAAATGTCAGACAGCTCAGGCACATGCTCAATTAAAAACACTTAAATCTGAGCTCAATTGGCCCGACTAGACATGGCATGCTTTACACTTAAATCTTTAACAAGTATAGGCATCCTTGAACTTAACATTAGTATAGAAATGGTTGATGTAACTGGGTACTTACCTTGATATAAAAATATAACTGGTACGCACAGACAGAGTGACGTTGTTTTTATTACATATATATTTCATAGATACGAGGCCTTCTTTCTGTCTTTTATATTTTGGTATCTGAAGTGATGAAATTACTTACTGCCTCAAGCTTTCAACAATGTACGCTGCATACAGGTCCCTGCAGCCATACATGTTTTATTAATTCAATCTGAATTAGCAAGAAATGGGTTCAATATTACTCACATTGAATATTTGATGGCTTCCACCGCAGCTTCAGCTGGCAGGAAGTCTTCCACGTCAACTTTCTTGTTCTCGTTTTTTTTGTCTGTTATCAGCAGTTAAGCTAAAAGACTAATAGTTACTCAAGACCAAAATCATGAATTACTTCCGTAAAAACCACTGCATTAATGTAAGTGGATACAGTCCTCAAAGAAACGGCGGATTTCAGCCAGGCGATGAGGGGCAAGCTCTTTGATGTCCTTATAATGGCGGAATTCAGGATCATCAGCACAGACTGCAATAATTTTGTCATCCTTTTCACCCTGAAATGAACATTGCGCTTAGTGAGCACTAATTCTTATGGGAAACAATAATAGGAGATCCTGGAGGGAAATTTTATAGATTTTCATTGCAAGTTTCTGTTATTCGCATTAAAACTAACCAACTGTCGAACATCATTTGGAAACATTGATAAATCCATCAATTATATTGTTCTCAATAACCATCTTTTTGGCTGTTATCCAAGTGTATAAGTCAAGTGGTAGGATGAACACGTCCTACCTGGTCAATCATGGGCATTAAACCAATGGCACGGGCACGAAGGAAAGAACCAGGCAGCACAGGCTCCTGTGTAAGAGGAAAGACGATGATTAATATAGTTTAACCAAATATAGAGACATCGCAATTTCACACTGAGACAACAGTCAAAGAAAAACATTACCTGCATCAGTATCAGAACATCCATAGGATCACTGTCCTCACAAATAGTTCGTGGGATAAAACCATAGTTGTGTGGGTAAACAACTGATGAGTAGAGAACACGATCAACCTATTTGTGAGAGCCAATCATTATTACTCTCATTTGACATAACACGTGACCAAATTTACAAACATGCAAGCGCCACAATAACATGTAAGAAAAATTGTGAAACAAAGGGAGCAATATTGCAATACACCAGCTGAAGTAATGCCAAATGACATCACAACATTTTCAGAAGTTTTAGCTCAAGTTACTAAATCTGCAAAAATCTAAGACACCATGGTCATAGACTCGCATGGTTGGGATGATTTTAAATCCATCAACAACAGTAAATGGCATCCTCAACCATTATTTTCTGAATAGCAGATTTAAAACAAATATACCTTAAAAAAGACAGATGATAAACAAAAGCATCGGCAATCTGCCCTACCACGTAAAGTATACTAATATATTCTCACAAAATAATACTTCCATAAATGAAAATGAAATTTAAAAAAATCTGTCATGGCATGTTACATTCAGCAAAAGAGCAAACTGTGACACGAATTAAGATGGAGGGCAAAAATAAGGGAAAAGAAAGACTATACTTTTATGAGCCCACTTGTCTTGTCAAGTTCATATTTGACCTTGCCGCCTTTCCCAATTTCCACTACCTGCCATTCAGGCTCAAGTTAGTTCTTCATGCAGTGGCCAACCATGAAATACAAAGAACTTTAACCTTGATAAATCTGCAGTCATGTTATGTGACAGCTAAAGCCCTATCTAGCTTATATAAAACTATTTCCATTAGTTTCATAAATTGCAATCCAGATAGAAGACTCAAGATTATCTAGCTTATATAAAACTATTTCCATTAGTTTCATAAATTGCAATCCAGATGGAAGACTCAAGATGCCTGGACAGGTGACTTTAAGGCACAAAATGAGGAGACAACAAGAGTGTTCCCTTCAATAATGCAGCAACCAAAATCCAAGGAAAACAAAACTTACACAGTTGAAAACCAACGGAGCACCCGGCCCTGAAAATGTCAAAGATCTCATGTCATTAGTGTTAGATGTAGAAATTGAACAAGTAGCAGGTTTTGAAGAATAGCTGTGGCATGTGGCAAAAGAAAAAGTTACCAATTTCCAAATCATGCCAGGGGTGAGCAGCAACAGATCTACGTGACATGGATGAAAGGATCCTTTCATTGAGGACAGGAGGATGTCCGTATGGCATCACAATTGTTTCTTCGCCATTGTTAGCCATGCTGGCCTTTCACTGTTTTGAAACAAAAGATAGCAGCGATTCAGCCACTCCGAGAATACGTCTTATGAATATATATTCATTAGCCACAGACGATAGTTGAAATATGCGTCACCCTCGTTGTTCAACAGAAACGAATTTTTTAAAATCTCGATAATTGATTCAAGATAAGCAGTAATCACATGAAAAATATTAGCAATAACATAGCTAAACTTTTCAGGATGTTAAACAAGGATCAAATTTTGGTATAAGTTCGAAAGCACAAAATCAGCAGGAGCCAACGACCAGAGGGTCTTGCCCTTGCAAAACTATTTGCAGTTAAAAGCAAATCTACCAATATATGATAGCTAAGCAACATGACCGGAGCCTGAAGAATCGGAACTCATTAAATAAACAGGAACCCTATTGTTTTCCGTAGTCTAGCCCAATTCAGAAACACACGATAGGACAAATCCTAGTAAAAAGAGCAAGCAAACAACAGTCTGAAGTTGTTTAAGACAAAACAAAGGCGTTAAACTAGCGAACTCAAACTCTCCAAGATCCAAATTTCAACAAGCGCATCATCAAAACTATAAGAATCAAACAACACTAATACTCTACTATTGGCCGGACTACATTCCATTAAGAAATTAACAAAAGAAGTACACAGATAACACTAAAAAGACAAGCCTCAATAAGATGGGCACTCGTCAAACAAACTGATCAACTCTCCGAGAGAACGAAAACCCATATAGAAATTCAAAGGAAAATCCAAGATAAAAAAAAAAGAAAAAAGAATGGTCCTTGGTACATAGATTAAAGATAAAAGGAAGAACTTACAGAGAACCCCTTAAGTGAAAGGAAGGCTTGAAGATAAGAAAGATTATGTAATAATGTAAATGAGATCACTTCCGTTACGTAGAGAATATGTAGAGTAGAGAGACCAATAAAGAGCAGCAGGTTTGCTTTAGTAAGGGAAGATGAAAGAACGACGAAAAGGCTCCGTCAGTTCGTGTACACAGTTTCAACGGCCAGTCTTCCGCCACTCCTGACCGTAGGATGTGAATGAGGTTTGTATGACTGAGATGATGTGTCGAGGACACATGTTCTCTGGAATTAAGTCTAGTCTTCAGTTTATAGAATACGGACATGAGCAGGGCAGTTATCGAGTCTGGGGAAAATGACCTTGAAGGCTTGAATGAAGTCTAGTCATGTTTCTTATTTTCTTTTCTATTTTCGGTACGAGAGATTGTCTTTTTCCTGAAGAAAAAATCAGTTATATGATTATTATAAAATTGCCAGACCAAACCATCCATGTGAGTGGCTCACCAACGTAAAAAGTTTTAGGAATTGAATCTGCCTTTTATATTACAGTAAGCCCAACTCTGGAAGCGTGTTTAGTTAACGGAATGGAATAGATAAAGAATAGAATAGTTATTTTTTGGAATAAACAAGATGAGGAATAGAATAGAATATGTATTACTTTGTTTGATTTAAGGCATGAAATAGATAAAAAATTTCTAATCCATTTTTTGGTTTGAAAATATAAATTTGGAATAGAAACGGAATAACTAACTAAAAGACCAAAATATCCTTATTATTATTATTATTATTATTATTATTATTATTATTATTATTGTTCTTATTATTCTTATTATTATTATTATTATTATTATTATTATTACTACTATTACTATTATTATTATTATTATTATTATTATTAATAATCTTATTAATCTTATTATTATTATTATTATTATTATTATTATTATTATTAAT
>JANSVA010000218.1:8645964-8666605 GCA_025504915.1 Erythroxylum reticulatum | reverse complement strand
AATAAATAAGGATCAATATAAGATATTGAATCTTATTTGGGCATAATTAGTATTTAATTAGAATTATTGGTAATTCTAATTAAAGTTTAATTGAAATTAGAATTTAATTTCAATTAAATTACTAAAACGTCATAAGCTTATTATAAATCGGCTTAAGCTCTATATAGCTAGCACTTCATGCTTAACCCTCTTTGTAAAAGTTCTAGAGTTCTCTCAACCTATTCTGTGGTACGGTGGTTGAGACGGATCGGCTTCGGAAACGGTTTGAGGGATGCATCAAGATAAAGACCAAGTTTCGAAATAAGGTACGAATTAAATTCCGCTTTATTGTGATTCGTGTTAATCATTTTATAGAATAAATAGATCTTGGTTTTTGGGAAATAAAAAATCGTGAAAAAGTTTCGTGATTATTCCGCTACGGTCGGATCAGATCCGGACCCGATTTCCAACATGTAGAAGGGTTGAATAGAGTGCTAGAGATTATCTCTCTAATATTAGGGTAAAATATTTCATGAAATTGCGCATATCTTAATGCATTCAAAGATGAGCTTGTTTGGTCGAGAAATGAGTTAACCAATTGGAAGAATAGATTGTTGTAGTTTGAGAGAGTATAATTTTAAAATCTAGAAAATTCTATCATTTCAAATAATATATCCATCCTAAATTAATGAAATCATGAAATCAAGGTTTATATTAGGAGAAGTACTTATCTAAGCATAGATGATAGATTTCTCTATTTAAAAATTGTTATATTTTGGATTATATTAATTGTTCATATAATTTATTTATATTTTATATTTTATTATTGATATCCATTAAAATCCTCTCTTATTAACTGTTTTTATAATAGTTTGTAGTTTTAAGGTTTTTAAATCCACACTGTTTTTTTAGGGATAAACACCTACTTACAATTATATTATGTATTAACGATAAGTGCCCCTGCCTTAGTTGTGGGTAATAAATAAGTAATAAAGAAAATTTTAACAGTGGAAAACACACCCATTAGGGCCAAAAAACCAAATGAAGATTCGTTAGCAAATCATATTATTCCTAGCTCATCACACTTCAAGATAGCACTATATCAAGTTTGAAGAGCAAATTTTATTTTCCGTCATGCCTTTTGGAATTTCCATCGCTAAAACTGATCTCTTTATGAAATCGTAGTGTTTTCCTATGCCGAGCGATGTATAATGTAGCCAAAAAAAATTAAGGAAAAGATACTAAAGTGGATGCAATTTCTTTAGCTTCAACATAGTTATATAGTCTATAACTAGCAAACTTAGTATATGATACAAAAGTGTGTGATATCCCAAGGGACAAATTTTTATGAAACATACAAATTTTAATGTAATCAGTCTATTAAAGGGTTCTCTTTCCAATGAATGCAAATAATTTCTATTAATGAAATGGTAATGCATGATCTTGATTGACATTTCTAGCTTGTTTGATGGCAGTTATAATATTAATTTAATTGGCTGGTTGATTTACCCCACTAAGTAGCTCACTAAATCCACCTGCTTATTATGCGATATCTTGCATCAGTTGTAATCTAAGAACTTTCTAATATATCTAATTGATCGCCTAACGGGAGATTAGATAACCTGATATTTGTAGATCAATCAGTTCCATGACTAATGGCATACTTCAGTAAGAAGCACTACTTTTTACAAACTACGATTCCTTATGAGTTCGGTTTGTGGAAATGAATTGAACATGTCATTAACTTGTGATAAATATTTCTAAAATGTTTATATTTTGTAGAACGCAATAACCTATTTAAATAGTCACAAAAGACATACATATATACGTTTACTTTAACTGGAAATTTCAAGACAAGAATTGAGAAACATTTCCTTTTGGCCTACCACAATTATATACTAAATCTATAATTCATTTTGGACAGAATCTTTTAAAATTTCAAGCTATGACATCTATAAATTTATTGCATGTCATCTACAATAATCTGATACAAGAAATTGCAAATCAAACTAATAAGAGCAATAAGGTATATGCAACAATAATAGATTTGTAGGAAAGAAAGAAAACATAAAGTCAAGAAGAATTGATCAAAACTTATTTAAAGATTATAAATTTCCTTTCTTTGTAGTCTATTTTTACATAATTATAGTTAATTTGTAAATTCTAACTGATACAGTTCTACGTAATTTTGCTTTTATTAAACCCAACTTAACTATGATTTTAATAAGTCCTAAATCCTCCTAGAGTTTGAGGTCTAGTAAAAGATATGTTTTTAGATAAGGTTGACTATTTCTAATAATGACCTGAGACATGATCATATCCTAGATCGTGGATCTCATTATTACTCCTCATATATAGATATGGGATCAGCATACCTGGATATGGTCTTTAACACGATCATGACTTAGACTTTATTTTTTTTACAAAAGTATTGTATCTCACCAACATGCCCATGTCTTCAGCTTATGCCTACTTCTAGCTTCTAGAAAGGAACACGCCTTAGATCATCCTCATGTCTCATAATATGTTAATCCAAATGCATCCAAGGAAACAACCGTGTTCTTCTTAAAACTCTCAAAGATTGTATCTATGTATATGAATCATACACAATAATCTCCATCTTAGTGAATTTACTCTATATAGCTAGGTTGTAACCATAGCTAAGACCTAGATACAGTGATTAAGTCCAAATGATTCTTTTACTTCTCCTTCATAACATGCTTATCAACATGTCAATTGTATTCTCTAAAGTGTGAATTTTTTTAACAATATCTGATCCAATACAATTATCCTTCATCATAGCACTTATCCATCTATCTTTCTCCTAGTTAACTATAGTCTCTTAAAAGTAGTTAGATCACCATCACTAATAGTAAGAGTATAAATGATTGAGTCTTCCCAACCATATCTTTTTAATTGCTAGATGGTCCATCTCACTTTATCATTTGCTCTACCAAGCTGATGTTTTCTTCCTAACATTGTTCTCTGTTCCAAGTCAAAACTTTTAGCCCACTTAACATCTATTTTAGGCTACTTTAGTTCTACTTGTATCGCCTTTGAGCCAATAGTGTTCTTTACTAACCCTTGCATGTTCTTTCCATATTTTTGGCCCAATATATACCATTGTCCAAACGCCACATCTTTAAATGTTATGTTAGACCTTTTACCAAGTTCACAAAAAACTTATAGTAGTCTTCCTTTTAGTGTTTTTCACCTTTCAATAAACTCCTTTTTATAAAGTTCATCTCTCGTTCATCTAGCTAGATTGCCCAACCACATGTATTATAATGTAGTACTATCTTCCTTTGACTTAATTACTGGGGCTTCTCTACCTAAAACTATACTCCATATTAATATGTAGATGTTTTTAGCTAATTGCCTTTCATCATAATTTACCTCCTTAATATTATCTCTACTAATTTATATCCAATTTGTTCTTATGTAAAGTCCCAAAGAGATTAAGTTCTTCCTCAAATTTGGTACATATCAAATATTGCTCATTATCCTAACAACGTCATCAAATATCGTAATACTAATATGTCATATCACAGTGAATTTAAAAGCTGTATTATCCTCCATTCAGACAGTCCCAAAGTTGCCTGATGCCTATATCGCAAACCAATCCTTGTTTTGTGAGATATAATGTAAGCATCTTATATCCAGAATTTATGAGTACTGTAATTAACTGGTTAAAATGTAGAATATGTCTCCATTGCTGCCATCTGATTTCTTGCTCTACACTATATACATAGACATCAACGAATTATCAGTTTTCCTTTCATCCCTCTACTCCATCTTGTTTGGATAATCACTCTTCTTCCCTCCAGTTTGCTCGCACTTCTAGCACCATAGTGTCTTTCCACCCTTAGATTTCTACCTATTTTTCCATGAAAGATGGCTCATCTTTCTCTCTCCCATGATCCTAGTTTCTCCTTACATACAACCATTCTAATTGAGAGTTTTCATCAGTATTAATTAGATCTCTGTTGGTTGGGATCCAATAATACAGTAGTAATAATTACTGTCTCCTTACCTAATGTGAGTGTGATCACAAAATAGTTATAAGAAAAAGGTAAAGAATAAAGCAGAATGATTGCTTTATTATCATCCACAATATTCATCTCAAGCCTCAATAGATCGCTAACTATGTCATTAAGTGCATTGATATATTATTCTAGATCATTTCCCTCTTACATCTTTATCCTATATAGTCTTTACTTCATATACAATTTTTTATAGGATCTTGATCCTATATAGTCTTTACTTCATGTAAAATTTTTTATAGGAGTTTCTGACATGTATCAACACTTCTTATTGCATTACAAGTCTGCTCTCTGTTGTCATAGACTAAAATTCCAAATTTTGTTAAAATTTTCTGTTTCAAACATTGCAATTGAAGTCTTTATTAACTTAATCATATTTTGATACTAGTTATTGATAAATAAGGTGCATGCAACAATAATAAATTTGTATGAAAGAAATAAACAACAAAATTAACAAAAAGACTTTAATGAGGTTCAACTAATTTTATGTACCTATATCTTCGGGAGTTTAGACCAATTGTTTTCATTATTGATTAATCAAGACTTACTTAAAATTACACATTTTTTCCAACCTATACATTCATATTCAACTTGTCCCTTGCTAAACCTAACCCAACTTAACCGTGATTCTAACAATTCCTAGAATTGTCACAGAATTTGAGTCCATCGAAAAACTTGTTTCCAAATAAAGTTGATTGTTGTGGACACGAATAAGGACATAGTTGTTCATCTCTCTGTTTCTCCTCTTCTGTGGATATGAGTTTAGCCACACTCGTGTCTCTAGATTGCGGATCTTTCTACTTCTCTACATACTTAGACAAGGTCTACGATATGAATGTGTTTTAACCTATATCTTGTACGGAAACACATCTATTCCAAAGACATCTACTTTCACAAGGTCTATTATTTTCTATTTTAAAAGAGAACATACTTATGTCTCCTCCTGTATTCATCCAAAGACATCTAGAAAATATCGCATTCTTTCTGAAACACTCCAAAATTACGCCAATGTATATAAGATATATAAACTATTTTATCTTTTGTTTAAGAGATTTATCTTACAAAAACACGTAATAACCCTTATTCGTAGCTTTTTTCGAGGTTTGTTGGTTGAGTCTAGGCATATGTGATAGTGTCTTGGAAGTGTCACACTCTGTTAACAGTTGATGTCTCCCGTGAGCTGCATATTTTACTACTGATACGATTTTAGTTCTGACAGCAAATTCTATTGACTCTATGTAATTGTCTTTAATGCCGCTTTCTTGAATATGTCAGGAAATAAAATGAAAAGATAATTATTAGGTAGATTTTGTTTTTATTTGGTATAATGAAAGAGCAACATTAATTTACTTTTACCCACGTTGTTTACTGTCTTTTTCGTAACATTACTTCACCATGCCTGGGAAGCTAAATGTTTTCAGCTTATAATGCTTTGACTAAGATTACTTCCGATCTCCTCCTACCTATTTTAATAATTGTTCTCTTCTAAAATATGTGGTTGGCAGAACTCAGAAATCCCAGTCCACTTTCATTTTTGTTTTTTGTTATTTATTCTGTATAATTTTCTGCGTGATCTAGAAACTGATTAATTGATGCAGAAATCCAGTAGGTCCTTTTTTTTTAAAAAAGAAAACGTGCCACATAAAAGACTAAAGCCATTCACCTTTAGAAAAATATTGGAAGCCTTCACCAACTTGGGGATCCCATCAAGAACCAGGATTTTACCAAATTTCATGACCAGTAATTTTTGGTGTTATGTCCAATCCTAGTTGTATAATTATGGCATATTTTTAATCAAAAATATTTTATTTTTATATTAGACATTAATAAGAGAAAAAAAATTAGCATATTCTATAATTTTACTGCAAAAATAATCATTCTTATAAACTAAAATATAGAAACATTTAAATAAATGTGTGAGGCTTGTTAGATAATAAGTTTATTTAATTAATTTGACATGATATTTTCAAATGAAATGTCATTTATGTATCTATAAAAATTTTAATAGTCGTGATTGTATATATTATAATTTTATTTAAAATTTTAATAGTATTTATATAGAAATTGCTATATTTTAATGTTTCTTAAGAATTATCTTAAAGTATGCGCATTAGTCTTTCGATATGAACTAGATAAAGGTAGTTAAGTAATCAATATAAAATTTATCGCCTTAAAATAATTAAAGAAAATACTATATTATTCTTGATTAATATTACTTTAAAATTTGTTAATCAAATTAGAAAGATACTTCGAAAACAGTTCTAAACAAAAGTCATAAAAAATTGATTACTGTTTATGAAGAAATAATATAATTAAACTTAAATAGAATAGACACTAAATATATACTTTATATCTAACTAGAATATTATATAATAAAATGAAGGGTAAATTATAAAAAATTCTTAACTTTATTCAATTTAAAAGTGTTGCTAAAATGCTCTAACTTTCAATTTTTTTCTAAAAATGTAACCGGCCATTAAACATCTTATTAATGTTGTTGATGTAACTAACCACGTTTATCGTAACTTTCTTATTGTTTTCTTTGAATTATTTCTAAAACTGGTTCGCCTCAACCACTATAACCTCATAATTGTCTAGTCTCAAATGGTATCGATAGAACATGTTAAGAAAACTCTATAACTATTGTAGAGATGGTTAGGTAAAAAGTGTTACCTTCTTTAAAACCTAAGTCAGTTTATAATAAGTTCTTTAATTTTAATTAAACTTTAATTAAAATTATAATTAGTTCTAATAAAATACCAATTTTTTCCAAATAAAATCTAATATATGTTATTGGTCATTATTTATTTAATATCTCATATTTTAATCATAAAGTTTCTAAAATTTTATAATCAAGTTGAAATTTATTAAAACACATTTTCTCTCTTCAACACATTCTTTATGTAATCCATTAGGTCTCTAAATCTGTTAGCAATGAATCTAAATTATAACTCTAAATTATATTTAAAATTAAATAAATTAAACTCCTTTAATTTATCTTTAATTCTTTGATTAAATAATTGATATTTATAGATTAAGATTGACGTCTAGCAATTCTTCATGATAACTTAAATATTTAGGAATGTCAAAATGATGTTTACTAATCTTTCCATCATTTTTTTATATAAGTCATCATTTCATCATATAATATTCCAATTAGACATAAAATATAGAATTAGTGTCTACATTATTTGAGTTCGATCATATGAGTTCTCTATCAGTAGTATTTGATTCTATTATTGACATTTGTAAATTATTTTATAAAGTGTCATTCCACCTTGGTCTAAGAATTTTTTCAAATCAATATTAATCAATAACATCAGAATATTTTTCCTAATCACTTTAAGGTGATGATAAATCCTATATTGATCACTCAATTATCTTCATATAGTTTATACTAAATTCAATGATTACCGACTAAGTTACTTTTAACTAGAATATGTCACAAGTAATATCAAAACATAACAATCCCTATATGAGATACTTTGGTTATCTCAAATCAAATGATCACTTATACAATCATCACATCGAGAATTTTCATAGATGTACAATTAATGTTCTAAATAGAATTTTTATATTCAATGAACTTATTCTCTAAGAAGCATTTAGATGTTTATTTAAATATTTTTCATATTTTAATCTATAAAATCAGCTACTTCTTTCATAAGGGAGAAGTATAACATGTGCTAATCTTTTTGCAGTATTGTATTAATGTTTAGCCTTAATATAATAATGACTAAGAACAATCTAGGATACATAAATATAATATGAATTTCATAATTATAACCTTATCATAATTTCAACTTACATTTATCCTATGAACTTTATCATATACATTTAAATATGTATAAAATAAAAATGTCTTTAAATAATTATTTCCTAAGCTATAACTAAGTGATTGTTATAGGGCATAAACCAAAATTAGTGTTACAGGACTATTTCTTCAAAATTTCTAAATTCTCATTATGGTTGGATTAGTTTTTTAGCTTCTTAGGCCTATTAGTGATGTGCCTTGGCTTCTCTCTACAAACTATAATAAAGTTGAGAGACGAGAAGCATAATGAAGAAATGATAGGGAGATAAGTGAGTATGATTTCTTTAGGTTAAATTCACTAGGTTGCAAACTTCGTTGCTGGAGAAGATCGAAAAGGTGGGAAAGAAAGAGACTTGAGAGAGAGTTAATTGGCATGGCTAATTACGTTGGCATAATTAACAGGGAGTCTAATGAGATATTATGTTTACAAAAATTTAAAGTTTCATCATTTTAATTTTATTTTTTAGAACTTGGACTATCATTGTAAAACTTGAGTAAAATTCTAAGATTTTTTAATAATTTACTCTTAAATGAATATATTATAAAAATATAATAACATCAAATTTCACTAACATGCGAGATTTGAAGAGATCTAGTAGTACACAATCTTATCCTAAACTAGCAAGGGCTTTTCATGAATCAATCCTATCATAGGATATCAGGGATATTACGGTGGAAGTCCCATGTACACCTTCATCAAGGCAAAAGCTTCCTTCATATTACTTGGTTAGCTATCAAAAGCATACTTCGAATAAAATGTAGGTGGTTTCGGTCGACTGAAACTTCATGTGTATTATATATTGTAATGAGAATGACTATCGTGATCACCTATTTTTCGGCTATAAATACACCAAAGCCATATGGAGTAGGATACAATATATGGTGGATGCGATGAACCCTTCCTATGAGTGGGAGCAGACCTTGAATCTATTCATCAACTTCTCCAAACCAAACAAAGAGAATGCCGTACTTCATAAATTGACATTCATCACTTCCATATACGTGATATCGAAAGAACGCAACTATCGAATCTACCAACAAAAGGAGCTTGACAAGTACCACCTAGCTGAGGATATTGTGAACTACATACGTGCGACACTGGTAGGAAACAATGCCACCTCTCTACTTACTGCAAATTTGAGAACTAAGTGACAGTTAAAACCCCTGTTTTTTGTTTTTGTAGTGGATGTGAATTGTAATTTAATTTAATTTTCTTTACCTTGCATTTTTCAGAAGCACCTAGTTAGCTAGAAATCCATAGTGGGTGGTAATATTGTTGTAGCTTTAGCTAGAGTAATCTAATCAATTCTTTCATTTTTTTAAAAAAAAACAGGACTTATTATAAAAAATATGCATAGAAAAAGTTGATCAAAATTACATCAAAACTCTTATTATTTGAGTGTTACATCAACATTCTTATTATTTGAATGATCATGATATTTTATTAGATATCAATCTTATTTTATAAAAATAAATTGCTTAATTAGAAATTAAAAATAAATAAAATTTTAATATAAAATTAAAGATAAATTGAAAGAATTTATTTAAAAAATTAAAGATATATTTAAGATTACAATTTATATCTATTTCAAACATAATTAAAAATCTAATAAGTCATACACAAGTAATTAAAGAAAAAAAACCAATCTAATCAAATTAAACTTTAAACAACTTAAGAAACTCTAGGAAAAAAAGATATTTGATAAATAAAGATCAATGTTAAATATTAAATCTTATTCAATCTAATAATATTTAATTATAATTATAAGTTAAAAATCAAGCACTGTAATATGTAATAATTTAAATTAACTTATTTCAAAAATATGATTTTACATCACTTCTACAAAATTTGGGTAATTGTATCACTTTCACAAAATTTGGGTACTTAGATTCTGGATAGGAACTTCTAGTGTTTGAGTCGACAACCAATCGATTAAAGCCCTGTTGACAAGCTCTGGAACTTCGTCGTGTGGACAGTGACCAGCCTGTAAATTCACTAGAGTTGTCTGCGCATAGAACTCTTTAATTCGTTTAGCCTTAGCAGGACCAACCCATGGGTCTAAATCACCCCAAATCAACAACAGTGGGCATCGCAGCTTGCTCAAGGCACTGTCTAAAGTGTATGTGTTCTGATTCAACATAAATCTAGACATTAATCTGCGGAATAAAGACAATTTTTAGACAAGAACCATAGCTCTATTGTAAGGTCAAAGGACTGAATGACTGCAGGAATATCTCTAGAGGAACAATATCATAGAGAGGGAGGATGAGACATTATTTCAACTGGATTATGAAAGTCAATCCTTACCTGTAATAAACTTCTCCGGCATTCGGATCAGCTGCAGGTTTTGTTATGGATTGCACAAGGTAGTCATCCACATTGGAGCTATTTATATATACCTGTAAAGTGATTGATCATGTTAGTGTTCAATTCAAAGAAACGATCGTGTGTGGTATGATAATATCATAACTTGGCGCCATAGACAGATCTTACATATGCTTGGAGATCAAAACTTGACCATCACTGGGTACCAGTTACATGGATGACCATAAAAACTAGTCTACTGCTGTTTAAGAAGAAATGATGTAGAGGCAAAATAACTTATATTGATGTCCAAAAATCAACATGCCTTCATCTAAGAAATAAATTCTAAACGTTTTAATAATGAGGTTTACAGAATTTCACAAGAAACCTCAGAGTTTATTTTGATAAATGTTTTTGGTATGCTTCAACTAAAAGTTCTAAATGTCTTCTGTAGCTAGGATGCGTATCCTTGATCATATTTAGTTGATGACCAATAAAATTTGACGCTGGATATATTGAAAACCCCGGACAGAATTACATGCATGTATGCTTAATGTGCCCTGCAATCAAAAACCCAAACTAAATAAGAAAAAAGTTACTCACACTCTTTAAGACAGATTCAATGCGAGCTGGTTGCTTCGCTTGCCAAAATAAAAATCCAAGGACAATACGCTGGAAGATTTCCTTGAGAGGCTTCAGGACAACTTTCTGGAAAACTGAATTTTCAGGTTTCTTTGTTTCTTCATTTGCATTTCCAAATTGTCCAGCAGAATTTAGCAGTACGACTCCAGCAACTTGCTGAGGCAACCCCACAGCTGCCACCAAAGTAGTAAATCCTCCTAGACTGAAAATTTACCTTGATTATAAACTGCCCTGCCAATGAGGACAATCATAATACTTTTCCTTTTGTTTAGAATCCTTATTCAACAAAAAAAGGAAAGATTACTAAAATGTATTCCAAGTTGAAAATTGCCTTTGTTATATGCCACACAAGATTTTCATGGAACGAAGATATTTAAAGTATAACATAAAACTTGGAAATGTAATAACATCAATAGCTTATACAAGAGGAAATGCAACAAAAAATCACTCGTCATCTACCTGTTTCCTACCAGAACCGCAGGCTCTTTCACTATATCTTTCAAAAAATCAACTACTTGATCCTTCCATACCATGGCATCATACTCAATAAGTGCTTTCTCACTCCACCCAAAACCTAGCAGGTCTAAGGCATACACCTTGTATCTCTTGGCCAGCTCAGGTATATTGTATCTGAAGTGACATGACAAAGGGGGCGGAGTTATCATCAAAGATTAGTTCTATAACAGGCACAAATCGAGAAATGAACAAAAAGAACAAAACGAATTCATCATTACTGAAAACACGTAATTAATCCAGCAAAAATGATACTATCATTAGCTTCAATGGTTGCAATATGATACACAATCATTACTTGGCAAGCTATGACCACTTCAATTCCCTGTGGGAATCAGAGTGCTAACACAAAATGGATAATCTTCATGACAATTGCTCATCAAAAGATGGAAGTACCTCCAGTGAAATGCTGAAGCACCAAAACCGTGGATGAGGACAATAGGGAACCCTTCTCCTTCGACTACATAATGAATTTTGTAACCCCGCCATGTCCAAAAATTGTAGCCCTCTGGTTTAAATGGCAGTCTCTCAACCCCTATAAAAGGAGCCCAACTTAATAGAACTGCGGTTATGTACTTCTATAAGAAGTAGCTCAGCTACGAAAAGATAGCCAACAAGGAGCAGAGCTTCCTCCATGAAAAGATTCATATTTTCGCTAATGAACGTTGACAACAATAGAAAAAATATGTTCTCATTGTCCTTTTTCCAGAAAATTTCATACTATAAGATTGCATAAGCGCATGAAAGTAAAGACCCAACCTTGGATAGGTTCTGTGACCAAAGAAGAGCCCGTAATAGAAACGCCAGAAGCTACAATTCCTTTGAAGGCAAAACCTCTTCTGTTAATTTCGCAATTGCTTCCTAGAAGCACAGAAAAGAGGAAAGAATAGATTTTAACCAACTCCCTTATCCAGCAAAGTGATTTAAAAGAAACCCAAAAGCTAGAACGAGAAAGAAACTCTTCTCGAGGAGAAAAGAACGTACTTTGCAGATTTAGTTTCGCGGGTCCAATAAGCCTGGTGCTGGTGCTGGCGCAGCTGAAGAGCTTCGACCTAAGCGCCGGAGATACTACACCACATGAAGAAGACATTGAATCCAAAAACCCCAGTAACCCTAATCAAGGCTTTGAATTTGAGACTCCAAAAGATGTAATTTAATTGTGCAAGGAAAAGAGATATACGAGAAACTTGTGTGGTTTACGTGTGTTTGGGGTTGTGGCCTTCTTCAAGCCAGATACCACATTTTTGTTGGCTTTTGCCGCGAAATTTTGAACCTTTTTAAGTATTTTATTCATTCACGTCAAGAAAATAATATTAACAGAAATACAAATACGTGACAAATCCTAGTAATAAAAGGAATCCTTTTCTCGCATAAACACTCATTCCTTTATAAGTCTTAAAACCCTCGTTAAGCCCTTTCGACTAGATTAAAATTGCTTCCACAAACATGGACGACAGGATTGAGCAAGTATTAGAAGAATGTCAGAACGACATAGACGACGTTATCAAGCGACTGACCGAGCTCTCCTTACAATTTTCAGAAGTTAATTCTGTGTCAACCCAAATTCAAGACCAAGATTCTACAATCTCAAATCAAAAGAACCTTCCGGCGAACGCTGAACAATGGGCAGATATGTTCATGATGGAGATGATGAATTCAACAACAATTGACGATGCTAAAACACGCACTGTCAGGATTTTAGAGGTTTGGCAGAGCGACATTACGGAGCGAATTCAGAAGGAGGAATCCGAAAGTTCTCAAAGGAAAGAGTTGATGTTGAGAGAAAGAATGGAAACGATAAGCCAAGAGAATGGAATACTGAAACGAGCTTTTTTGGTTCTACATAAAAGGCGTCAGAGAGACATAGAGGATCGAAACCGTGAAGTACAGAACTTGAAGGCGTTGGTGTCACGGTATCAGAAGAAACATAGGACTTCAAGTATCAAAAGCTATGTTTTGTCGATGCACTTGAACCAGGCCATGCGCAAAAGCTCAAATCCTGGAAATTTCCAACCTGATGTTGCCTAAGAATCATTAGACATGGACTTGTGAGCTATTCTGCTTTTCGTACACGCACCTCTTATTGAATTTTTCACTAATAAGAAATTAGCTTCCAGGCTGTTTGGAGGAGGATGAAGATTGAATTCAATTCAATCTGTTTTGAACTCAAAATGGAATTCAAAAAAGGACATGAATTAAATTCTCCCCTGCCCACTGTTAACAAATTCAATTCACATATTGAATCCCAAAAGCTACTCTCTTCTTTTTTAACTCACAATCCCAACATTGCCTACTATTCCAACCCTAAAGCAGACGAATATTACGTCTATTTATATAATAGTGTAAAAACTTAAAAATAATTTTATTGTTAAATTAAACTTTTATTTTATTACTTATTTTGATTATTTTGATTATTATTTTCCAAGAAAATATTTTTGATAATTATCCTTTTCTATACGTGATTATTTTTCAATTTAATTAAGAATATTCATGTACATAAAAATAATGAAATAATTAAAATGTAATAAAAGGTATTTTGTGTATAGTTATTATTAGATACATAATTTAATTTAGACATAATTGAATTGTTATTTATTAAGATAAAATTTTTCAAATTATAATAGTTTTCTATTATCTAACAAGCTTGATCTAGTCTAATGTCATTTGCAATCAACTTTTATTTTCATTTTAATAATGAACTTGTTTATGATATTATTTATAATGAAATTGATGTTTATAAGTTGTTCTATGTAAGTGTGAATATTTATTATTTAATAAGATTACTTTTTAGTCAAGGGCAAATGTGTCATATGAAATAATTGAATTCATTTTGATTGTGTTCTAAACAATATAATTGAATTCAATTCCAATATTACTGGGTTTGTTCCAAATACTGTAAATTGAATTCAATTCAATCCCATTAATGTAATTGAATTCAATTCATTAATAAATTCAATTCGAGGGTTTCCAAACACCTCGTTAGTTAACCATCGTTCGAATAGTTAGAACTTATTTGTACGGTGGATCCTTACCGCTTATAAACTTTTTAATGTTTTTATGTTTAGTTAATATGGGATGCTCTAATACTCTCCCTCAAGTGCAACTAGGACTGAACATCCAGTTGTCACTTAAAATATACGCAGTGGTAATTAGATCGGGCCGCTAGGGCTGGATATCTAGATAGACAATCGAGAAATTAATAATCCGAACCAAACCTGCTCTGATACTATATTGAATTTTTAATATGGACAGAATGTAGAGTTCACTAACAAGAATTGAGCTTGGGTCAATCATTGTCCAAATAACTAGAACTAGTTGTTTGGATAGTTGACCCTTACCATTTATAAACCCTTTAACATTTTCATGTTTAGTCAATATGAGATACTCTTACTACTCTTTAATTACTTATCATTTAGGCTCTGTAAGGTCGATTTTGGTTTTGACATTCAAGTGTTGTAGATGTCGGATTATGAAAGATTTTGATTTACAGAATTACATGATTACAACTTCCTATTACTAATTAAAACAAAATTATGTTGTTATGTCTTTTCACAAGTCGAATGAGGTCTTTAATTTATGTTTGTTCCCTGTTAAGATCACATATTCTTCAATTATTTTAACATTTAAGTAGATTATTTGTAATAAATTTATTATGGGTTTTTATACCTTTTTCAAACAACATAATGAAATTAATATAATTATGGGATTCTCATACTTATCCCAATAATTTTGAGTGTTATATCCTTAATCATTTCCCATATTCTCATTTTTCAGTAATCTCATTTGTCTTCGTCATATTATAATTATATTCAATTCTTTCATCTCACATTCTTTTAGTAAGTTTATCAATAATCTTCCTTTATTTTAAATTCTCCCAAATTGTATTTACTTTACTTTTTCAAAATTAACCCATAAGTTCACATCATATATATGATCCTTTGAAAACATTTTAAAGTAATAAAGTTTAAATTTAATTGTTAAGAATTACACAATAACCATAAGGGTATATTATGAGGCTCATTTAACTTTTAGGGTCTCAAATATTGTGAGTTTAGATGTTATGACTTACATTAATCCCTTTTCATAGTTGATTCTACACTTATGGTAGGAGTCATGTATCATGGTATTAACTTCTTTTTATTTAATGGATCTTATATTTGTAAAATATCATACACATATTAATTCACACATACTTAATGTTTTACGTGAATTTACCAATCTACATTAAAATTCATCTTTGAAAAACTTTGGCATTTAAGAAAGATATAATGATCATTTAATCCATCCAAACCAAAATTTTATTTTTATTATTTAAGACGGAATTTATTATTTAAGTTTCTTACTATCAATTATAACCTAGATAATAAACTTCAAACTTATCGCATCTCTATTTATTACAAATACTTGAGGCAATCCATCAATTATAGCCTAGACAATAAATTTCAAACTTATCTAATCTCTGTTTATTACAAATACTTGAGGTGATTGCATATGTAAAAGGTCTAATCTCTTAGTTGTATGATACACTTTTTGAATCATGTTCAAAATATTTCACACAGAGAAAACATACTTTGAATTAAGTGTTGCATAATGCTTATTATATAATAAACAATGTCAACATATACTATGCAATTAGACATGATAATATAATGAATGAACATACATTAAGAAATATTCATTAATAATGTGTCAATATCTACATAATCTAAATGACTTCAAATGCCAAATATATGTATACTTTGATATATTATTGAGTCTACCACTATATCATATATAGTTAGATATTTTAAGCTCGCGAATTATAAAACCCCCGTGTAACTAAATCTTTTACACAATTATATTTGGTATTTATATATTAGGTTTCGCAATGAAATTTGGAATATTTTGCATAAGCTATTGCTGCTTGACTAACATAGTTGATTAATACTTTATTAGTTTCAATTTTAGTGTTTCAAATGAAATAAGAAACATCGAAGGCAACCAATTTCTTATAGCTTAAAATATTATAAATTTAGCTTTTTTGTGGATAAAGCAATATAGAATTATATCGATTAAATGAGAAATCAATCAGGAATGAGGTGGCTAAGGGCAGGCAGGCTAATTGCTTTGACATTCCTAAATTCCCTTTTCATGATATTGCATTATTGTTAAGTAAAAAACAAATATAGAGGTAGATTTTCTCTCACTTTAATCTCTTCCCTAATTTGCATCCATATAACCTTTCATATGTATGTCATTACTTTGATAATACAATGTGTAATTAATTTAGATACCTCAATATTCTCTTTACTGCAATATGTTTAACCTAGATTTAACTAATATATGCCCACTATTCTAACATTGTAGCAAATATTTGGTCTTATATATATCATTGCATTTATTGGATTTCCAACTATATTAGAATAGGAAACATTCTTTACTTTTCTATTTCTTGTGGTATTTTTGAAAAAAAAAACCTTGTAACTAAGGCCTTTTCCTTTAGTAATAGGATTATCAATTGACTTGCAATCTTACATATAAAATCATATATCCCTCTTCTGAAAGAGACAATGATCTCTTTGAAAAATCTCTTGAATTCTTTACTCCAAGATTGTATGCAACTTCACTTATGTCTTTTATTTCATATTCAGATGAGAACTAGTTTTTTACTTAATAAGCAATCACAACATCATTTATATAAAAAGATAAAATCATGAACTTATCTTTGGATCTTTTAATGTATATACAGTGGTCTTCATCACTTATGTGAAAACCATATAATAATTACATTATGAACACAAATGTACTACTATCTTGAAGATCATGTAAAGTTATAAATTGATTTTAATAATTGACATACTTTATATTCTTAACTTGTTATATTGAAACATGTATGTTGTTTCACATAAATTTTTTCTTCTAATTCTTTGTTAGGAAAATTAGTCCTTATATTTATTTGATGTAATTTAAGATCCAAGTTGGCTACTATAACCATGATTAATTAAATTGAAATAAACCTCATAGTTAGTAAAAATGTTTGTTCATAACTAATTTCCTCCTACTTTATATATTCTTTAGCCATAAGTCGCACCTTATATCTTTTGATACTATCATTAACCTTTAACTTTATTTTGAGAACCTATTTTTCCTAATAGTTTTCACCCGTTGGGGAGATCAACTAAGTTTTGTACTTGATTGTAACTTAAACAAGTCATTTCCTCCTTCGTTGCTTTCACACATTCTATTTTAGCATAACTATTAAGAGCCTCGTTTACATTCTTTAGCTTACCCTCTTCTTGTGGGATAATTATGTAAACTTTCCTATTATTTGATAAAGAAATTAGGAATTATTCTAGGTTGCTTATGTAAATGAGATTCATAAGATAAAAATTGACCAATGTCTTGATTATTCTTACTAATATATAGGTAAACTCTTATTGTGCTACTTTCTAAATTAATTTTAAGTTAATTCTTTATTTTCTATATTTTCCTACTCAGATAGAATCCCTTTTTTTTTAATTATGTGAAACATAATCACTTTGATCAATATTCCCATATAAAAATACGCCTTTTCTTATTTCACCCTACTTTAAAAAGTCATTTCTAAAAAGTGACTTCTTATAATTAAAATTCAGTTATTCCTTTATTACCTTTTAAACTTATGAACACACATTCTTTTGAGTGTTCAGAATATCTAATAAAGGTACTTTTCTTTCCTTTTGGGCCTACTTTTATTTGTAAGAGGGATAATGAATGAATGTAGGCAATATAACCCTACAACCTTAAGCTTGTCATATTTGGTTTTCTACTTATTTAGAATTCATACAAAGTATTTATAATTGATTGAACAAGCACATATTTAAATACATGATGACAATGAGCAATGCATCACCCTATTAGATGATGGTTACATTTTCTTATGACATTATGGACCTAATTATTTATAGAAACATTTTATTTCATCCTTCCACAATGCCATTCACTACAAGAATGTTTGGAATTACCGACAGACAAAACCGATGCTAAATCCAAGTGTTCCGTCGGCATTAATATTTACCGACGAAATTTATTGACTGGAAAAGTCGTCATTAATGCAGGCGTAGGTAATTTTAACGATAGAATATCAAATCCATCTATAAAAAATACTGACGGAATTATCAAAACCGTCGGTCTATCGGCATAAATATAGCGACAGATTAATAGAAGTGGTCGGTAAATAAAATGAACAACTTACTGACGGTATACGATATTCCATCAGTACTATGCAAATAAGTTTCCGACGGTGTCCTTATTCCATTGGTAATATGTTAATATGTTTTTCAACGGTTTTCTCTAATCCGTTGGTAATTGGAAGTTAGATTTTTTTAAAAATCCCAACATTAAAATTTGTTTAATGATCTTATAAAAATGCATTATTTGAACAGTTGTGAATTATTTGTGCATATTAATTTAATTTGTGTATATATTAAATTTGTTGAAACATAAGTTAATTGGTAATATAAAGTTCAAAATTTGTTAAGTGATAATAAAAACATTCAAGTTTACATAATATATCTTTGTAATTCAAAGCAAATGACTACAACAATCCTAATATCTTTATGATGGAGGGTTCTCAGAGGTGCTACCCCTCCCTTTCAGCTGCTCCAGCTCCTGCCTCAGTTGAGCCATTTGCTCCATTTGCTCTTGCATGTGAGCCATCTGGTCCATCTTCTCTTGCATATGATTCATCTTCTTCATCACTATATCCAATGTGGCCCAAAGCTCGATGACTTCTGACGATTATCTTTTTCTGGTAGACGTTGTTGTACTGGTTATAGAGGATTGCGAATAACAAGTATTCGCAAATGAACCTAGCCTGAATATCCGTCCACGTCGGTCCTTACAACCGACAACATAAAAATACGTCTGAGTCTCATCAACAGGTCGCTCCTCCTGAGACTACCGTTGAATGTTTTGTTGTATTTAATCCTATTAGGAACCAATGTTTACGTTAGTAAGAGATTATTCATAATCGTAAAACTAAATGATTATAAAATAAATAATAATAAGGCACTAAGTTCACATACATTTAGTTCTCTACATCGGCTATTGACGAATGTCACACCGTCATGCTTCTTGGTATGAGTATGCAAAAACAACTGAGTAGGTGTAGGAGGAAGACCCAAAGACCTTTCCTGCATATTTAACCTAAATGTTTAGATGTGAAATATATTTAATAAAAATTTCAGCAGAGTTTTCCCTAATTTTATAATATGCCCCCTGTTGAACAAATAAAAAAACTTAACACAACCATATATGACACCAGGAACTTATACTAATATCATTATCTATAATACATTAAAGTAAAACATGTACAAAATAAGTGTGAGATTTAGATACTTACAAGTCTCTGTGCATACTCATAGTGGGTTATTGATCCGCTCGTATGTATAGGAAGACTCTCTCCTCTCGGACCTCCATGTTTGTTAGTGGAGTTATGCCCTAAGATTGTCATTGCCGCAGGGCTTCTCCAATACTCCTGCCATCGACTCCATATTTGCTCCGAAATATAACGCAGTCGTACACCAGCCTTGTATATCACACCAATGAAGTCGTGATAACGTGTACGAGCTCACCTCTCTTATAGTCTATATATGCTGGCGTCGATACCTGAATCCTAGAAAAATTCGTTCTGAAATAAGAAGAAAAAATTTAAAAGTAATATCATGTCATAATATTTATGTAATTAGTGTATATAAAGCAATATAAAACAAAACTAAATGTTTATTGTACCTCAAACTCCTTAAAGTAAAATTCCTTTGTTGCCTGAGAGATATTCTTCCAAACATAACCCTCAGGATCAATTTGTTCTTTAAATTTAGAAGTCATGTTTTTGGAATACGGTCTAAACGGAAGCATCCTAATATAAGAAGTAATTTGATAAAATGAAAAAACTGATAAACCTATAACTTAATTATAAAGAAGTCGTCATTAATGTGATTTCAGTTACAGAGTGCCATCAATTGCTATGTACTTTCTTCTGTCTGGTCCCTGATCTCCAGGCCTGCGAACGTTTCCGCCTTCTGATAAAGCTGTATTGGATGATATATGAGTTGGGAATGGGGATACGGATGGTATATTATGTCTTGCAGTAGGTGATGCTTCATCTGCAACTGTAGGTTTGGGAGGGGGAGGAGGTGAGCTACTGGGAGCTGCAGAATGTGACGATCCACCTACATACTAAGTGCTGCCGATCAAGCCTCTAAACATGGGCTACATAAACTCACGCTGTCTCTTTGGTCCCATACGACGAACCTGAAAATCATTGTTTATCGAATTTTCTACTTATATAATAATTTGAATTCAATATTTGATACAATATATGGA
>JANSVA010000218.1:8601253-8630587 GCA_025504915.1 Erythroxylum reticulatum | reverse complement strand
AAGTATGTATGTTTTGTTTTTTTCCAAGCATAAACAATCGATCCTATGATATATGATCTGTTCATTTAATTCTATCAACTTACTTAATCTAAACAACATAACCAACCACATTTCCCTTATTTCTACCAAATTCTAAACAAATGTTAGTAGTATCCTTAAATATCTCAAAATCTACTTCATAGTCTGCCCAATGTTTTTTACCCACATATCTACTAACTAAATTGATCGTATGGTAATGTGTAGAAAGGTGCAAATCATAACATACATAATACTTAGAGTGAGGAACATATGAGATATAATCAATGTTTTTCTCAAATTTTAGTGACAAAACTGCTGAAAACCTAAAATGAGTAGCAAATGGAGTATTTATATACTTAGTGTTCTTCATTCCAAAATGTTCTAAAACTTTCTCAACAAAACTCCTTTGAGTTAAATAAAGTCTACATGCAACTCTATCTATCTGAATCTTCATATTAAGAATTTTCTTAGCTGCTCATAAATCTTTCATCTCAAATTCACCACTAAAATCTCCTTTTGATCTCATACATATTTTTAGAAATAATGAGCATATCATCAACATAAAGTAATAAGTAAATGAATGAGCCATTACCAAGATTTCTGAAATATAAGCAACTATCACATTGGCTTCTGGAATAGTTGTGCCTAACTATAAAGGCATCAAACTATTTATACCACTATTAAGGAGACTATTTCAAATCATACATTAATTTCTTCGACAAGCAAATATAGTCTTCATTGACCAAAATCTCAAAACCCTCAAGTTGTTGCATGTAAATTATGTAATAGTTGGTTTTTTATATTGAAGAATTTGAACCATAGACTATTGCATATAAGTCATGTCATTAAAAATTCATGAAATGCATTTCATTCACATGCATATCATTAGCATATACACATGAATTATGATTTAGTACACATTGCAAAAATATTTCTGGGTATGAAAGGTTTAAAATGATCATGATGTGAATTGTGTATTATTTATGTCTTGAATTTTAGTTTGGTGGATTATAATTAGTAAACTTGTAATTAATTATTACCATTAGAAAATTTATGCATTTAAATGTACATTTAGTCTAGGAAAAGTACCAAGTGGTAAGACAAGTTGACACATGAAAAATTAGGATGACTAAGCCTTTAATTGAGTGACATTTGGCATAGATAATTGAGTGATTTTTGGCATAGGTAATTAATTAACAAGTGGCATTGATCATAGACTGACAAATGACCACCTAACAAGTTGGTGACAATTGGTAGTTGAAGGAAGGGACAAATGACTTACATGCTTAGGGACATATGTCATGGTAATAAGGTGACACCTAGCACCTAAGGTGTTAAGCTTCTGTAAGAGTAAAATCAATTTGGTTCGTTTCTTCTTCTTTCTTCTTTTCACACCACCAAAATCCTCTCACCTTTACATCCCTGCGTTTTTTCTATGTTTATGTCCAATTGCTACACCAATAATCCATGCTTTTTACCCTTCACAAGATAGTTAAAGAATCAAATTATTGTTGTCCTTTATTCTAGCCGAAAACTAACTTGTTGTTACCTTTAATTTGTAATGATTTTGCATGCATGGAGAGCTGAATTTGCTTGATCTTTGAGCTGAAATTTTAGCTAGACAAGTAAGTAAAAGATTAATGTTTATGGCATGTGATAATAGAAAGTTTGTGATGATTGAATTGGGATGGATTGTATATGATGTTGATGATGAAGTGTGCTGGAATATGATGTATGAACTTGGACACTTTTATGCTTGTTTCTTGATGTATAAAAAACTGAAAGTTATAGGTTATTTTATGGATGAATTAGATTAGATTTTGATGTATAATGAAGGTGAATTTATGTTAAAGAAAAGTGCTAATATAATGATCTTGAAATGGAAAATGACTACAGGTATAATCAATGAATGATAGTTTCTGTTTTGATTTTAATGCATAAAAGACCATAATTTGTGAGCTGCCAAATGAATGAATTGAATTGGAATTGGATATGGAATTGATGAGGATTTGAAGTATAATTGACGTATAAGTAATGGACTATGATGAAGATGTGTTGAATTTGGTATGAAGATGTTAAAAGCTGGAAATTTTTTTAAGGAAAATGAAGCAATGCCTTCGGTTTACCTATCCCACGATCATGGGAGCTATATAAGTTCCTTCCTACGATTGTGGGCAATGCTTTGAAGTGAAAAAATGTGTTTTATGTGATGGTTAAATCATATAAGGGTAAGTTGCTTTACTTTGGTCCGTTAAGACATGATTGGGGCTTGAAAGTGATTAAGTATTTGATAAGTTTAAGTTGTTAATTGAGGTTATAAATTAAGGAACGGATTGTTTGATATCACTGTATATGAAATTAGGAAGTATGAGTTGTTAATACTATAAAGATGTTCTTATGAATGTAAATGTAATCTAAAGGATATAAGTAATGAAATAGATATGATTAAATGAGAATTGGAAAATTGTCTCAATATATAATGCTAGGAAAGGATTGATGAAGGTATGATTGATGAATTGAGAGTAACCAAACTTACTTAAGGCATAAACCTAATTGTAAACTAGACATATACAAGCTATGATGAATGAATGATCACGACTTGTGAATAAGGATATACCCAGGATACTCAATTGAGCATGCATTGAACATAACACATATACATGTGTATGATTGAGTACTCATTTGATTAAACAAGTTAGTAATGTGTAATTGTTTGTGTATTGTATGATATAGAAGCACAAATAAACTGACAACATCCAGAGATTGTCGGATCGTCAAAATAATAGCTATCTGGAGCGTACTGTGAGTTAACCTAGATGTTTTTTCACTGTGTTTCAATTGTTTTTTATTAACTTTTAAATATTAAACTACTACTGATATGATTGTGATATTCAAGATATTGTTGGTCCGAGGAGTTTGATATGTGGGATTGTATTGAAAGTGTTTTCGAATTTAATGTGCCATATGAAATGTATTCTCAACTATATATTGAATGATGAACTCAGATTCGATAAATATGCTAAATAACTGTGCACACTAAGTGAAAGTTACTGATAGCATAATATGTTAAATGATGCATTCTATGACATTGATATATATGATCAGATAAAAGAGTTATGACCGGAGTGACCAATATGAAAAAGAGTTTAAAGCTCAGAAAATGTGCACAAAGAGTCAAAAGCTTAATTATTAATAAGCCCATTATCTATAATGGGTACGAGACAGTATCTATAATGAGCCTGGTATCTACAAGAGATACGAGACAGTTAAATAGCCACTCGATCACAGCAAAATAAAAATAAAAGTGGAGGCTCATGTGCATTTGCATATATATCTTTACATATATCATGTGAATGATTGCAAAGAATGACTAAATTGAGTTTATATAAAGGTATGCAATCTTTGTGTACATGTTGATGATTTGAATAATTGAGATGAATGATTGAAATATTCTAAAATGATTATATGAAATGTTTGTATTCATAATGGACTTGTTGAAATATAATGTATATTATGATCAGGTATTAAATTCTGAATGATGTGATGTATAGGATTTGATTCTGAATTATGTGAGATACTGATTGAACTGTGTTATATAATTGTGATGTTTGTGTTTTGTTTTAATTGAGCACATTGATGATGGTTCACTCACTAAGTTCGTAAAACTCATCAAAATTGCAATGTTGATTTTCAGATATTGAGGAGACCTAACTTCTAAGGCAATCTAGTAACAGTCTAGTATTGTCAATTTTGGAAACAAGAATGGCTTAAAGGTTTAGTCGGCTGATGTCTGAGGAGTTTAGTTAGAGTGTTATTAGCATTCCATTTCATGTAGAACATTTTGTATAAAATAGTAAACTCTCAGATATTTTTATAATGTAAATATATGGATTATGGAATATAATGACAAAGTAAGTTTATTTTTGTGAATGAAATGAGAAAATTTAGTCCTTTGAAATACTTGTGTTTTTGTGATGTCATAATAAGTGAATATGATTGCTCTAAAATGTCATTCTCATAGGGTATATTCTCGGATGTCCTCTGGATGTTCAGGCATATGCTCTATGGTAGTGGTGTGTTACAAATTGTCTCCTCAAACTCTCTATACAAAAAGGCAATCTTAACATCTAGTTATTCCAACTTTAGATCAAGAATAACAACTAAATAAGATATCAATAGAGCTATGTTTTTTGATAGAAGAGAAAATAACATCAAAGTTAACTCCTTGTACTTGAAAATAACCCTTAGTAACTAACAATCCCATGTACCTAATATCCTTAGAACTTAAAATATTGTCTTTCCTTTTAAAGACCCATTTGCAACCAAATAATCTTCTTATCTTCAGATGGTTTCACCAAATCCCAAGTTCCATTATTGTGGAGAGCTTTTGCCTTCTCTTGCATAAGAATCATCCATTTGGCAAAATAGTTAAAAGAAACAGCTTCTATGTATATGGAAGGATCACTAGCTCCTTCAGTTTCTTGTACAGTAGCATAGGCAAAAGTAACATAATTTGTAAACTTTAAGAGGCATTTTTCTCTCTCTATTACCTATTTTTGGCAAGGAAATGTTCATCCTCTTATGTTGACTCTTTTACTTAAGAAGGAACGTAACTAAAATAGGCTTTTTATGGATTCAACTTATAAAGAAGATGTACTTTCCACCTTAACCTCCACCTACTTCTTTGATTTATGCACGTTTGAATCAAAAGAAACACAGACTCCTTCTTTGGGTGATGCATGACAGACTCATCAAATATAAAATTCTTATTAATAACATCTTTGAGTGATTTGGATAAAGAAGTCAAATAACAATTATGCCCTTTTTAGATCTAGGTTCAAGTTTTTTGTTAACATGAATAGAAGTACGACAACTAAACGCTTATAAATTGCAAAAATTAGCAAGATTAGCAAACCATAACTCCTCTAGAGTCTTGCATTCAATTGATGTAGATGAAGAATAATTCTCCAAATAATAAGTTGTAAAAGCTATTTTCACCTAAAAGTCCTATGCCAAACTAGAATAAGACAAGATACATTGGACTTTCTCCAATGGAGTTTTATTCATTCACTTGGCTACATCATTCTATTATTGAGTTCCATAAACTGTGAAATGTCTCATAATTCCCTCTTCTTTGTAGAATTTATTGAACTCACCATAACAAAACTCTTAACTCTTTATCAATTTGGAGGCAATTCACTTTCTTTCCTATCTATTTCTATACCAAAGCTTCCATTATTCGAAAGTAAAAAAGGACTTATTTTTCGAATTTAGAAAATAAACTCATACCTTCCTAGAGTAGATAAAGGTAAGCATGCATCAAACATTAGCTTTAGAAGGAGTACATATTGTTCCTCAAATATTTGAATAATATGATTAAAAGAACCTTTAGTTTTATGAACCCTATATTGAAGTTGACTCTCTTGTGCTGAGCCCTTATACTGAAGCTGACTCTCTTGTGCTTGTCAAAAATATAATGTTCACAAAACTCAAAATTTAAAGCACTTTAACCATCAAGAAGACCCATTTTGCTCAACATTGTCAAGTCCTTCTTACTCATGTGTTCTATCTTCATATGCCATAACTTATTCATATTTGAATCTTACATAGAAGAAGGAACTTCCACCGACAACATAATGATAGATGCTTGCAATACATACAATCTACTAATTTTATTTGCTTTCGTCACAATAAGAGAACCTTTCAAAACCTTCAAAATTTCACTTCCACTAGAATATCTGCAACCATTATCATCTAAAATAGATAGAGAGATAAGAGTATTTCTCATATTAGGAAAATGTCCTACCTCAGTCAATATAATGATCATGTTGTCATACATTTTAATTTTGACAGTATCAATACCAGCAACCTAGCAAGGATGATCATTATACATTAAAATAACTCATCCGCTTGGATCTAACACCGTTTTCAATCATTACATAAACATCACTATCTCTACCTCATCTTGCATAACACTGCTTCAATGGTCTTTTCAACTTTCTAACTCTTTTATTTGTTCTTGTTCTAAAGATTGAAACATTTAGATTTAATATGCATTTCTTTCTTATAGTAATTGCAAGTCAAGTGACTATTTTTTTACTTTAATTTTTATCTTAGTTAGCTACCACTATTAGGCTTCTTTATAGAGGACCTTCTTTTAACAACTAAACCCTCTGCTAGACCATCATAATGGCTTATGGAGAGATCCTTGCCAAAGAGCTCTTTAGAATATAAAGATCCTTTTCACCTTCTCCAATTTTAGAGACTTGTTACTGCAACTTAATATCTCTTTAAAGTTCTGATATGATGGAGGTAATGAACACAGAAATATAAAAGCTTGGTTTTCATCCTTATACATAATCTCCATATTTTCGAAGTCCAAAAGGATAAAAGAGAACTTGTCAATATGAGACTTTATAGACATACCTTTTGTGATAGTAAGGGTGTACAAACAATGCTCGACAATCAATTTGGTGGTAAGATTCTTTGTGATATATAAAACTCTAGTTTGTCCTATAAATTCTTGATTGCCTTCTGATTAAGGACTTCACGCATAACTTCATTAGATAAGCATAGTTGAATGGTAGACTAGGCCTTCTCATCAATCTTTGTTTTCTTATCTTTATTCAACATAGTAGGAATTTGATTCTTTCCCAACAGTGCTTTTATGCAAACTATTTTGCTTCAATGATGCTTGCATATTGACTTATCATATAGCAAAACTCATATTGTGCTTAAATTTCTTAATATCAAATTTTGTTATCACCATAATAAATCCTAAACAAATATTGGCAATGCTTTACCAGTTTGATAAGGGTAAATTACAGTGGAATAAAAAAATTTATCTGGGAAAATAAGAGTGTAAACAAATTAAAGAAATATAAGAAGGCAAACAGAGAACATATAAATTTATATGGTTCGGTGTTAGCCTACGTCCATAGCTGATGGAAGAAGAAAAATCCATTGATAATCAAAAAGTGGTACAATAACAAGAGAGAACAATCACTCAAAAAACCTAATCTAATGTGCTCACCCCTCACAAATTACAAAAAGGAATAGAAACACGCACAAAAGGGCGGAAAGAACCGAGTAATTCTCTGACTCACAAAATATACTCATCAATTGTAGAAAAAACTATCATAATGGATTGCAAAGCCTATATTTGTGGGCTAAAATTCTTAGGCAACAATTTGAATTTAATGGCCACGATTAGTTCTTGTAGGTTAAGCAAAAATTAATAGTCTAAAATTATTTATTGTTGACCAAGAGAATCAAGGACCAAGCAATATAGTTGGTAGCTAAGCATAGTGGCAGGAGAGCCACGTAACAATATCATTAATTAGAGTGTTAATAGCGGGTCAATTTTATAACAACTCAAACATTCAAGCATTTTATTATTACTTTTAATAGTTTTGATTAGTATTGTCAAATCGAGTAAATTTCAAGATTTAAAATATAATTTATCAAATAAAAGTATAATATTAAGAAATTCATAATAAAATTAAATTAAGTAAATAAATATAAATATATTATTAATTAAGTTAAAATTCTTCAATATCATCACCAATCGAAGAATAATAATCTTTTATTATAATAAATATTTAAAATAGAATTCTTAAATAGATTTGTATCTTCTATTCCCTTTTCCAATAATTATATGAATGAAATGATTAGATGGCAACTGTAAATTGACCTAAATTTAAGATATTTATAAATATACTTTTTTTTGAATTTTTCTTACAATCCAAACCTCACTTATAAATTTTTTTGACTTAATTTTTTAAGTCAAACCTAATTTATGGGTTGATTATTATAACTCAAACTCTTTACGTTTTAGTCTTAATTCGTCGAATTATATAACTCAATCAATTTGTATTTGTCCAATCTGATGTTTATAACTTTTAAGTCTGCAATTTTGACTTAAAAGTCATAACAGGATGAAAGTTTCTTTG
The DNA here is from genome assembly GCA_025504915.1 of Erythroxylum reticulatum. NCBI lineage: Eukaryota > Viridiplantae > Streptophyta > Magnoliopsida > Malpighiales > Erythroxylaceae > Erythroxylum > Erythroxylum reticulatum. Next base: position 8,622,617 of record JANSVA010000218.1, on the reverse strand, counting down.
TACACGAAGATACGATGAGATCATACGCGTAGTAAGTAGGATTATCAGCTAAATAAAATGTAGTTCATTTTATTCCATTTTGAGTCCCAACAAATAATTTTTCCAAACATGGCTTTCTTTCAGTTTCCTTCGTAACTTCTTCTGTAAGGAAACCTCTTTTATGAATAAACTTGCTTCAATCTTTCAGGAAGTTTTTGATATGGTAGACTATAATACAGTTGAAATCGTAAGATGGTAAAAACATGTACAAATTGCATTGTCGGAAATTTCGCTAACTTCAAGATATCTAGCAAGGAGGAAGATCATTAGGCGGAGGTAGAATTGATTGATCTTGTCCTGGTCCATCTTCTACTAAGAATGCTGTTTTCAGACCCCAACCTGTATGCAGCTCCAAGTGGCAATGAAAGAACCACACACCTAGTACATAATCACAATAGAATGATGTAAGAAATGTCAGGACAATCAAACTTTGTGGTTCACTATAAGAATATATGTTTTAAAATGTTTTTCTTTACTCTTTATATAGTTCTGAACTTGGTACAATACTTGAGACGTCTGTATTCTTACCTGGATTATCAGCTCGAAATCTTATAGCGGTCCATCCACCAGTAGGAACACCGACTGTGTTTCTCTCAATAGGATCAACTAGATTATATTTTGCTGGGTCTTTGACAGGATCAAAGTTTCCGATTCCGGTTCCAAGAACAAAGAAGTTGTAGCCATGGAGATGGAATGGATGAGACTCAACTGTTAGCAAGTTGGTATCTTGAAGTACTAACTCAACAGTGGAGTTAAAAGGAATCCTGCTAAGTCTTGTTCCATGCACAGTTCCAAGACTTGCTGTGAGCGGTGCACCTGTATAGTTGAAAGGGGTCGGGGGCTTGTCTGGGAAATCAGTCTTGAATACTCCTGTTTTGTTGAAGTAATGAGCCTGAAGAAGACCAATTTGAGGCATAACAAAAGAGATATTGTTCAAAGACGCTAGGATCCTGGTTCCATTGACGCAGGTTGGGCATGAATCCTTCGCGAAACCAATGGTGTAAAAGAGCTTTCTATCAGCTTTAAGTGGGACATTGGCTGGAAACTGTGGAGTGTTTAAGCTCCTGAGCTTCCTGACGTAGCTCATGGCAAATTCTGTGTCATTAGGTGCAGGCAACTGGGGAAGTAACGGGAGGACAGTGTTTGGGATGCCTTTGTATTGGAGAATTCCTGTGGCTGTTTTGTTGTCCACAGGAATTGGAGCGTCAATGAAAGGCCTTGTGGCCATGAAATATCTGCCTGGAATTTGGTTAGCCTGGACAAGAACATTTGTGGTCTGGCCGGGGGCAATCAATACACTTGGAGTTGTAAAAGGCTTCGTATAAACTGCATCAACTTCCACCACAGTCATGTTATGGCCAGAAATGGAGAAAAAGAGTTCATCGTTGAGCGCAGCATTGATGATTCTCAGGAGATAAGTCTTGCCTGATTCAACCTGCATCGCAAAAGTATCTGCAACCAACAGAAAAAGGAATATGCATATAAAATTAGGACCCAATAGCATCCTTATCATCATCAACTATTCTGGTTTCAGAAGTACTTTAAAAGCTTTGGTTGAGTACCGTGTACTTCTCTACTATTTGTTTCTTGCTTCTACATTTATGCTATGTATCGTCAAATTCTCAAGTTAGAAAGTTCACTTACGTTTCTCTGAACATGGAAAGAGCGGCCCTGGCTTGCCGTTGATTGTATGTGCATTAGACATATTTGGTGGCAAACCCATGCTAATTCCTTGCTTTTCAACCTCTTCAACATCAGTGTGCCACCATTCCCCTTCAAACACAACACTTTCTCGTCAGCTTCGACCTAACTGAAATGCCTGGAGAAACTATGAAGGAACATGCATGGATTTTGGAACTCACCGAATAGGATATTGACTTCCATACTGGGGCGAGGGAAAGGATAAGAAGTTCCTTGTTTGGGCATAATAACAATCGCACCGTAAACCGTAGCCCTAAGCCAAAGGATATGTGCATGCCACCACAGTGTTCCTCTTTGTCCTGTCACATTGAAGTCGTAAGTATAGCTGTTCCCTGTCTGGATTGGACACTGAGTTATGTAAGCTGGTCCATCTGCCCATCCATTGCGATATTGCTTTAATCCATGCCTGCAGCAAAGTCCGTGCCACATTAACCAATAAAAGCCAGAATTTATAAATCAAAATTTCGCTTTTTCTCTAGCTAATTTCGATTTTGAATTACCCACAGATTAGTGGATTGAGAATAAATCCAGGTATTATGTGTTTTGCGTTTGCTTTTTATTTCCTAATAGCTAGGCATGCTTACCAGTGAATTGAAATGTTATACTGCGCATGATTGGTGACGTTCACTATAACTCTATCTCCTTCTATTGCATAAATAGTAGGCCCTGGAAACCTCCCATTTACGGTTACAATAGGTTTTGCATGGCACAACCTACTAACATTCTTCACTTTAATCTGAAATAATAGAAGAAAGAACCAATTGAGGTCATAAATGTTTGAACGAATTCCCAAAAGAAAACAAATGCACAAAAATCATTTTTTGCATGTTAATGATGATCAGTGCATGACTGCATGCATTTAACTCACATCAAACTGATACTTCTTTATAGCAGCTTCAGCTGGAAAACAAAAGAAACCCAGAATTCCAATGAAAGCAAAGGTTAACCCTGCCATGGATCTTCCAGTATTTGCCATTTTTCCTGCAAATGACATACCTGGATTTCCTGCCCACGGATGAGGTATATCAGGTGAAAACACAGAGCATTTAAAAAGGATGTATAAAGGAGAAAAGATAGGCTGTGTGTTCATAACAGAAGAGGGTGTGGATGATTAGGTAGAAACTCTAAAAGGAGCTGTACTCTAAAGCTTGGAAGCAAAATACTGAAAGAGACTCCATGGCCACTGACTGGCGTAGAGCCTGGGATTCTTAAAACTTGTAAAAGATTTTACAGGAACATGAGAACTGTTATCAGTTTTTTATTCTTCTTTTCCTTAAGATGCCAGAATTGAACCCAAAACACCCTCATTCTACAATTTTGTTTCTTGCATACAAGGACTAACTCCTAACATTTTCTTACTTTTTTTCCTCTCATGAGAGAATGATGCATAACGCCAACAGAATTCCTCTGGTTAGGCTTTTTCGTTAAGGAAAAGGAACAGCTTCAAAATGATGAATTTGCCCACAAGTTTTCAGTATCCAAATATACATTTAGAAAGTCTGCGTTTTGCAAACTAAATGCTTCAGTTTGCTACCGTTGTCAGTGCAGGCAGGAAAGCTGTCGTTCTCAGTACACAAGAAGGTATGTCTATTCATAGTGAACAAGAATCAATGTAGCTTTTAACCCTCTTAACTCAGAAGTTACATTTCACAAGCTTTTTGTGGGATTTCTTTTCTCCATAATTCAGGGTTGATTTGCTTATTCAGGGGTTCATATCCTCAACAAGATGCTTAGCAGAGAAACATATTGTTGCTTCAGGATAATCCAATTCAACAAAAATAGCTGAGGAGAAATATCAATCTTGAAGTAAGAAATTTTATGGGGACCATGTAAAAAACTTCAAAGGAAAACCTTGTCTTTCTTCTACAATACTGACAACTAATTTGTCAGCTTCCATAGATAAGAAATTTTATGGGGACCATGTAAGAAACTTCAAAGGAAAACCTTGTCTTTCTTCTACAATACTGACAACTAATTTGTCAACTTCCATGCATCTGACCAATTTACTCACTAACAATTATTCTTTTTACATGTAGGCCCTTACTTGATTACTATATTATATGATCTATAAATATTTCTACTCAAAGTTTAAATTTTTCTTTCTGTGTCTTGGTAATAAATTGCACATAATGTCTAATCCTCTATGAAACATTTACTTTAAGTTGAAACTAAAATCTTACTTTTTTTGCATGACTTATTAATTGAGAAAACTGTAATACAGTACAATGAAGTAATTGAGCCCAAAAAATTTATCAAATCAAAGAAAAATAATCTACAAAATTGAACACATAGATAAACTTTAGAACATTTGACATGTTGGAAGAGAAATCGAATGAATAGAAGAATGGTTTATCCATTAATTTCAACATACACTATAAAGTTTTTTAAAAAAGGTGTTGCCCTCTAGGAACAGCAGGATTCGGGGCAGAAGAACTGATCTCTTACAATCCAGGCTTAGGTAGAGAGAGAACATGACAAGTAAATATGATGAACATGTTTTGTTTCTTTAAATTTTTTACTAATTTTTTAAACACCTTAGAGGTCGTTTAGTTCTATTTCTATTTTTTATGTAACTTTTAGTTTTTGTTTTATTTTTTAGTTTATGTTTTTAATTAAAAAACTTATTTGATAAATTTCTAATATAAAAACTAAAAACAAAAATCTATTTAGTTAAGATTTGTGATAAAAAAACTAAAAACAAAATAGATTTGATTTATCATCTTATTTTTATTTTTTAATTATACTCCTATTTTAATTACTTTTAATATAATATATTATATTTTTAAATTAAATAATTCTCATCATAGTTAGAAATAAAATTGATACTTATTTATATAATTAAAAAAATTTACACATTAACTTTATAGGTAAAAACTATAAATAATGACTCAGGCTCGGAGCCTCAGTCTACCCTAGGCTCGAGCACAAAATTAAAGATGTCAACCTTCCCCACTCAACTAAAATCAAGCCTCGGTATGACAATTTGTCATTTCGGTAGGTAACAGACACAATGAGTGACTCTATAGTTAACACCGCTTATACGTTAAATCGTATTTCCATGTGTATACTATACTACATAAGAAAGCTAGATACAGAGCTCTCTGAATATGCAAGCTGAAATTCTACCACCAGCAGGTCTAAAGTGTATTGCCTTTTAGTTTCCACGGCAACCGTAACTTTGAGAAAAACTGAAATTCTACCACCAGCAGGTCTAAAGTGTATTGCCTTTTAGTTTCCAAGGCAATCGTAACTTTGAGAATTTGTACAGCTAGCTTAGCTTTCTCTTATTTCCATTGATCATGGACACTACGTTCAGTTGGTGAGCCATAAACAAATGGAACAAAGTCGCAGCCACCAAACACAGGGCGCTTGAAGGTATTGTCAAACTTGCGCCAATAGTAATGAATAGCGTGCGTTGGCATTGTTAAGAGGTTGAGTATACTTTTTGACTGAGGATGCTTAGTAATGGCATCCAAGGAATCTTGCCCTTCTTCAAGAAGATGCACCTGCACCAACTTCGAAGAATTTAAATCTGATGCATTTATAGAGATTTTTGGAACTTTTTTTGTATAAGGCAACAAAAATTGTATAAGAGGCTTGGTCATCAAACCGAACACCTGAGCAAAACCAAGAAGGAAATGTCTCATTTCAATAAGTTTGTAGATAAAAGGAAGAAACACACAGTGGTTGGTTACAATAGTTCAATTATAACTCCTAAAATTTCCATTTATTACACCTTATATATGTTGTTGACAACAAAATACAACATTAATCAATCCAACTCCATTTTCCCCTTCTTTACTATTAACTAAGAGAACTAATAGTACACACTATGGCCAAAAACTTCTTTTATATTGTTACAAGATATAAAAGTGCCTATTTCAGATTCCTCTAAGTTACGTGAGGAGAAGTTGGATCTTCCCAATGTACCAAAAAAGACACCTGATGCTCCTACAGTTGCAAATGATTCTGAAATTGGTTCAGTTGAAGCTTCCTACAAAGATAACAGTTAGGGAAGAACCATTGCCTGCCTGATTAGATAGAGATATCGTAACATATCTGACAACTCATGAAGGTGTCCTGAGGAACTTGGATTGGTGCGATGCACATTCTTTATTTGAGAGATCAGTTCAGATCAGTCTCTACAGTTTGGTTTTATGTATTTAAGATGTAATCTCTCCTTTCTTCTGTATATTACTTGATGCTATTGAATAGCTAAGGTATTATAGATAACACCATGTAGTTCATTTTGAATAATGACAATCTATACTTAAAGATTGCTTTTTTACACCATCCAAATGGATAATGAGTTGTGTTAATTATTTTTGCGTCTTGACTGAGATTTGTTGGTTTATGGATCTGTTTTCTTGTCATTATCTGTTGAAATCTATTTTTTTTAAACACATGTGTATATTATTTTCAACTTTATATGTCTGATTTCTGGATTTCTCTTTAATCCTATTATTCTATGTAGCTCTCTTTCGTTTCTTTCTTTACATGATTTTATTGCGATGCTATACAAGTGCTCAATGGAAAAATACCTCATGTCATGCATAGTTGGATCAAGGTCCCAGGTATGTGTTTATTTTGGGTAATGTGCAAAAATTAATATTGTTTGCGCTTCCATCATGGACACCACTATCATTTACTGCTAGTGAGTTTCTCATGATCATCGACCCAGGTATGTGTAACACATTCCCTAGCTACACTCTGTGGTCCTTTAAGTGAAAATAAACACCTGTTATTATTATTATCCTTTTATTAAGTTTCTTTTCAGTAGTAGTTTTCTCATTATTATCATCATCATCATCATCATCATCATCATCATCATCATCTTTATATATTTATGGTGATTTTATTTATATAAATATTTTGTGTTTTTTTAATTGCATCACTATTTTCCTGTCACATTTGCATATGAGTCTATAGGAAACAGTCTTTCTACTATGTAGGAGTAAGGTTGCGTACTATTAGACCTCTCCAGACCCTGCTTCACTGCAAAACTTCGGACTAGGTGTGATGATGATGATAATAATGATGATATTCAAAAAGCAGGTTGTAACTACAATTACTCCGACCATATCATAGAAAAAAGTACCACTATACTGAAATGAACAACAACAATGGTACTAGTGATCATTATGACATTATCTCACACGTTAGCGTGTCCCAAGCTTGTGAATTGCGTTCATTTGCAAGATCATCACAGAGAAGACATTATCAATTGTGATTGAAAAAACTAGTTACTAACTTTACTCTTTGATATGTTCAATCGATATCTCAAATCCATAAAAGAAGCACGAAGCAATTTTTTGTTACCTTATATGCAGAGGCCATTGACACATTACTTCTCATTAGACCAGCCCACCATATCACAATATGAAAGGAAACAACATCAGGAAAAATTCATTGATTGGTTAGCATTTGACAGAAACAAGCTTTAAAAAAAACAGTAGAACATTCACTTGCTGTTTGATGTCAATCTCATCAGTCAGTGTCTTCTTGGATAGGTTGGAAATAAAAGGATAGAGGGAAAACAAAAGCTACTCTTCCAAGTAGAACCCGAGCTAAAAGAATTGACCTCATTGCACATAATGTTTTAAGACTTCAACAAGTGACATCAAACAAAAGCATTAAGTTTACAAGGAGAACTGAGTGGAGTTAATCATAAATGGTTAATTGAAATATACCTATCACTCACAAATATCCATATCTCAATATCCAAGGCATCCATAGTAACATAAATGAAGATGAAAAACTTGCAACGAATGACAAGGGTTTTTCTTTGAAAAAATAAATAGAAAAAATCATTAATAAAAAAATGAGGTACATGTTACAAAATACCCTAGGGAGTTACCCCTTACACAACTTGGCATCGTTTTCTACCTAGATAGCATAGGTGATAAATATAAAACATGCAAGTATAGGGACTGACAAAACACATATGAGTTTACAGAGAGCCCCTCAAAGTTAAAATTTTAGTGATGTTAGCCTGGGTTTTTGAAATAAGCTAGGTGATAGAAGTTTGTTTTGTTTCAAACGTTCTACCGTTCCTTTCTTTCCAAACGTTTTTAATACACATACTAACATCTATGATGTGTATCACCTTCAGATTTCATTAAGAAGATAACCATTGCACAGTTTCATAAAATGTGTTAGAAGATATTGACCAGTTACATCTCAAGGCAACTGTCTTCCATAAACAGCTGGTGATTGCGCATTAGAAATAGAGATGTTCATGTGTTTCCTCTTCTGTTGAACAAAAAGGGCATTAGAATATTTAAATAACTGAGGTGATCTACAGTATTGAGCCATTTTTGAATAGCTAGCCATAAAATGAAAGGTATCTTCGGAGGTAGGAACTTATGACATAAGATTTTGCACTAAGCCACTGTCGGTTTTTTCAACCTGATAAGCTCCTGCAAGATTCTATTCATAATTTGGTGGATAGGCCTATTATGCCAGAAAAAGTATCTTCGACGAGAGGACTAGAGGAGTACTGAGGTTGTAAATGTTGAATACAAGGTTGCAAAAGCATAACTATGGATTTTGATAAGATTCAAATATTATGACAACACAATTTGATGGGTTAAAAATATAGCATCAACTCTGCACAACCTTTTGAATAAAATTTTTTCATTTAAATGAGAAACCAAGACGACAACAAACTAGGAAAATTAGAAAGAATAACACAATCCAATGAAAACAACTTTCAATATAATCTAAACAATATATCAATTTCAAAAACTTACCTAGTGAAAAGCTCAAGTGATGAGAGCACAATCATGGGACTTTGTATGTGAAATAAAATCAAAAGATGAGCTAGTAATGCTGGAGTTACCAATAACAAGATCAAGAGCTAATCATTTCAAAGAAGCGCTTCAATCTTACATGGGTCGAATTGTAGACGACATGAAATCTCAAGGGACAATGAGGGCCATTGGCATCATAACTAATTAAGTTGGGTGGAATGTGCAAGAAGATTTTCATTCTTGTTTAATTAATTATTTTAAGTTAGAAACATAATTTTGGGCAGCTCATTACATGTGTTTTGGGCTTTAGTTATTTTGGTGGGAGACCATATTTAAACGCCTTTTTACATATTTCGAGTTTTTTTTCCTTACAAGGGGTATAAATACCTCATAATAAACATTATTTATATTTTAAATTGGATGAATAATGAATTCTTTAAGGGAGGATTTTCTTATATAATTCTTATCAAGGTAATCACTTGTGGAGAATTTCTATTCTTGTTTTCAAATAAGCCTTATTATTTGTGTTTCCTTTCATATAATTGATTAGGGTTCATCAGGGTTGGAGATTTCTTCTTATTCATGTTCTATCCAAAGTGTGTATTTAAGGGATTTCAAGTTCTTTAGCCTTGAGGTTCTGCATCATTTACTATCAGAGTTTGGATTGAGATAAATTCTTATTTAACTTATTCTTATTTGCTGTTATTATTGTTATTTTTCATAAGAAATTCAAAATTAGGTTTCATCTTGTTCTTATTTAAAAAAGTCAAAAAATGAAAATTAGTTACAAGCATTAAAGAGAATGAAAAAAATCAGTTGTTAGCATTTTATTAAAAAAAAGTTGCTAAAAAAGGAAAGATTTGATTTAGTTGGTGGCAAGATCTTGTTTGTATACATATTTTCGGTAGAATTTATGGTAATTATTTACACTAGAATAACCAAAATTCAAATCTGGTCATTTAGGAAATTATCTTAAATTAGGAAAATTAGTTACAAAAGCCAAAGAGCATAAATTTCATCTTTGGGGTTAGCGTGATTATAGAATTTTTCTTTTGTTAGCTTCTTATTTTGTTTAATTTCTTCATATCTTTGCATCCAAGTTGACTTTTCCACTAGGAAAACTTCAATTTCCGCATTTATGCATTAGTTTCATCATTTTCCCTCATTCTATTTTTTTTAAATCTCTAACTGTTTGTTCCCATTTGCACCATAATTAACAAATTGAATCTTATTAATTTAAATTATGTAATTTTAGGTAGCATGCATCTTTTTCAATTGTGTGCCATTTTGCCTTCATTAATTTTGGTATATTTGCTTCTAGATTTGCGCCCATCGTTTTTTTCCTTAGGTGTTTTTATTGTATTCCTAAATCTTAATTTGTTGTTTGCAAATTACCTTGACTAGAAATTAAATTATGAAGTGTAATTGAGGACAACAAGCTTGAGTGAGAAAAAGGCTTGAACGTGTAAGCTTAAAAGAGGGTAAAAACCAATTTTGAGTGAAACAAGAGTGAAGTGCTATCTTTTGAATTGAAAACACATAAAGGAGTGACTTGTGAGGTTATCTTTTTATTGCTAACCATTTTCTGGCAGCCTTTTGATATAAGAATGGTCAATAGAAGAGATGGAAATGAAACATTACATGAAGAGGATGAAAATGTGCTTGATTTGAAAGTAATGTATAAGGCATTCATGAATGAGTTCAAAAAGTTATCTACTAAGATGGATGGAATGGATGAGAAAATTAATGAAACCAGTAGAATCCAAAACCGTAGTAAATGAATTGGCAGCGTAGGAATAGGGAGGAAAAATTGGAAAGAATATATGACGAGTATAAAGATGAAGTACAATCCGTGAGAGGAAACATAAGGAGGGGCGAAAGAGTGGAGAGAAAAGATAGCAACATTAATGTCATCAAGATGAAAATTCCACCCTTCAAAAATAGGAATGATGCTGAAGTGTACCTAAAATGGGAAAGAAAGGTGGATATGATTTTTGCGTGTCACAACTTTTTTGAAGATAAGAAAGTGAAATTGACAGCAGTGGAATTCTCTTATATGCATTAGTTTGGTAGGATGAATTGGTAAAAATAGGAGGAGGAATAGGGAACCACTTATATCCACTTAGGAAGAGATGAAAAGAGTGATGAAGAAGATATTTATGCCTTGTTATTACTGCAGAGAGTTGCACTAGCAATTACGTAGACTCGCACAAGGAACTACAACAGTAGAAGATTATCACAAAGAGATGGATATACTATTGATTAAAGCTAAAATAGAAGAGGAGGAAGAGGTGAAAATGGCTTGGTTCATAAGCGGACTGAATAGGAAATTGCTGATGTAGTTAGGTTGCAATATTATGTAGAGATGGAGGACTTAGTTAACATTGTCATGAAGGTGGAGAGACAACAAAAACAAAGAAGGGCAGCAAAGTCGTTCTCAAATTCCAGTAGCAAATGGAATCCAAAATAGAGCAAAAATGAAGATAAGAAGACGGAGCACTATTGGATTTCAAGGAGAAAGGCAATGAGTCAAACAATGGCAAGGAGAAAAGTACTTCAATTCAAAAAGTTACTACTGATCCATCCTCTAAACCTCCTAAAAATAGGGATATTAAGTGCTTTAAATGTCAAGAGCGTGGTCATTATGCATCTGATTGTCCTAACATGAAGACTAAGTTTATTAAGGGTGGTGAAATTATTTCTAAGTCTAATGATAGTAATGATTCTGATGGTAGTGATTTAAATATGTCACGTTTAGAAAATTGTTATGATGTTGATGAGAATGTTAAGTATGTCGTTAAGGGTGAATCTTTAGTTGTTAAATATGCATTGAACTTGAATCTGAAGGAAGATATCTTAGAACAAAGGGAGAATATATTTCACACTAGATGCTTAATAGTTGGGAAATGATTAGAGATTGGGGGTTCATTAGGGTTGAGGATTTCTTCTTGTTCATGTTCTATCGAAAGTATATGTTTAAGGGGTTTCAGGTTTTTTAGCCTTAGGATTCCATATCACTAAGCTTAATTTCAGTTTCTGTATAGATAAAAAGGGAGAAAGTTAGCAAAATTTTCATTTTTGGAGAAGAATAACAAACTTAGAAAAAATATCTTACGTTTTGAAGCAAAAATCTAAAAGAACAAGAAGTAGGAGAGAGAGAAGACATGAGTTAGGGACGTAAGAAAGAAGAGAAGAACAAAGAAGCAAGAGAGAGAGAAGAGATGAGTTTGGGACGTAAGAGAGAAGAGATGAGAGCTTCTACATTGGAGAAAGTTTATAAGAGGAGGAAGTAGAATGAAAACCTATGAAAAACTATTGTGAAATATTAAAAAACATCTAATTTTGTTTTTGTGAATTTGTTGTGGTTTTGTATTTTTAGAAAGAGCATATTGTAATAAGAAACAATTGAACATGTTTTAACATGTTTCCTTTTTTGATAAAAACTACAACAAGAAACAAAAATAAAAGAGAAACAAATAGGACTTCAATTTTGCTTTCATCAGATAAAATATAAACTTGTACATTACACTTTAACAAACTTATTTGTCCTTTAACTATAATAAAGCACAAATTATGAAGTAATGGGTATATCTAACGAAATTTATAAACTCGAAGTTTATTTAATAAAAAAAAGACAATCAAGCCTGAATCAAGGCTAATGTTATGCTATATTGGGTTAAATTTGACTTGGACTAAAGATATTTCAATATAGGCATTGGTAATTAATGAATCCTGGTCCAAATATCCCACTATTGAGCAAATACCAGTTCAGGAAAAAAAATTAAAAAGACCATGTTTAATACTTTAGATTATTGAACTAAAAAACCTTTTATCTATATTAATGTCTGCAAAAAAGTATAAATTAAATTCCAGTTTTCAAAGTATAAATTACTTTCTAATTTTTACTAATATATGATTTGAATCTTCATATTTTTTAACATTCAAAATGAATCGTAACATTTACAAAACATTCAAAATGTTTATTATACATTATGTTAATGTTAAAATGTCATCAGTTTAATTTGTTTTAACATATAAGTCTCTATGTGTTACATAATATACACGGGATACGATAAAATTTATATGTCAAATCTAATTTAAATTAATTTAAAGATAAATTAAATAAATCTATTTAATTTATAATAAAATTTAATTCATAATTTAATTCTAAAGCGTAACTATCTTCGTATAATTTGTTAAGCAAAATATGGAAATTTTGTAGAACTCTCTTTCTCATATTTTGTTTTCCCTTGTCTTTGAAGTGTGGATTAGAATTTCTTAGGGCTTTAAATTTTTTCTTTTCTCTTAACTCTTTACAAGCCCATCTCTCTAACCAAAAATACAATCACTAATTTCAACTAGTAACATGATCAGTTCATGAGATTAGAGAGTTTGTTTGTAAATTCTCATTAATGTTAATGACCGTTTAAGTGATTATGTTTTGATATTGAGTATGACACAATAAAATCAAAGAATTGAGAGCCAAAATCAATTGCAATCATGGATCACCAAACATACCCACTTCAATCTTCATCTCTTAGCCTCAAAATAGAAATACCCATTAAAGGGAAAAAAAATCAACTTATCGACCCTAATCAAATCCCAATAGTATTATAGAAAAGTAATTACAGACAAAAACCTAATGTACTCAAGAAACAAAAGAAGTATTTCATGGCTTCAACACTAAAACATGTATCAATATAGTCTAGAGCTTAACAGTCTAAGACTTTTCTTAAGTCACGAAGAAAACCTAAAAAAGGTGAAGCAGACAAATGGAGAAATTAAAAGAATTGAGAGAGTAAATACACACAAGTTAAAGTAAAGAAACTATGATTATAAAGTAAGAGAGTTGAAGGTTGGAAGAGGAAGGAAAATATCATAGAATGCAAGAAAATTTGTAGAATAAGGGACGTATTTTTTTTCAAACCATAAAGAACCAAGTAAAAGGGGGTTCTAACTAAATTATGGAGAGAGAGAGAGATGGAAATAGAGACAAAAAGGAGAAGGCAATTGATTTTCCAAATTAGGATTCATTAGAGTTTCAAACTGGAAAGTTTAAATTAGGTCAGTGTTTATTGAATCTTATTATAAATTAAAATTTATAGGATGAAATGAAATAGGACATTGACAGCTTGGGTGTAATTATCAACATTCATTAGCTAAAATAAAATGCCTCCCTTTTGATTTCATTGATATCAATTTTGTTTTATTCATGATTCGGCGATGCCATCTTATTTTATTTTCTCATTCACTTTGGAACTTAGATATTCTCAAATAAAGGTCCATCTATTAGACGGTAGTGAAGGGGTCTTGTATGCTTAAATTGTGCTTCAAAATAAGCCAATTAATTTATCAGGTGGCTAAGAAGATTGACCACTCAAACATCAAGGAAGCTCCTTAAGCCTTAATCCTCATCTCACTCTCCAAAATCTGAGTTGGAATTAAATAAAGTACATATTTTATGAATATACATACAGCCTTATGTTCTAATAGGCATACCAATTTGACACGTAATGTTTAGTGGCTAACAGAGTATGAGTATGACACGATTTAAAGCAAGAAGAGACGATGCTTCCCAATATTTTAATTAATTTATAATTTGGGAATGAATCATTTTTAGTATATTGTTTATTTGTTATGTAAACTTAAAGTACTGTAATTGTAATTTTAACTATTAGAGCGCAGAGTATAGTCATTGACGGCTTTCTGCTGTACTTATGTAAACCTAACAAAAGTACATACCACTCATCCATGCATTTAAGCTTCTTCTGCTACTCCCACGTGTCTTTGACCCAGCAGCGCTTGTCACTTTCTGTATCATAAGTCTAACAAGATTGAAACCAATATAAGTATATCCAGCCTAAATATGAATAACTATTTTTTCTCTTGATTTATGTTATGGAATGCTTATGTGAATAGGTTAATTAAGTAGCTTGTGGATAATCCTTGAATTTAAAATTAAATTTGCAAACAAAAAAAAAAAACCTCGATTAACGCATACCAATTTTTAGTAAGACAAAGAAGAGAAATGTGAAAGAGAAAAAGGCTAAGCCTGGTTTGGATCCGTTTTAAGTGGAGCGGAAATTCAGGTGGTGTCTGGAGCTAACATAAACCGTTGGTCGGAGCAACTGCGGTTTTCGACGGTGAGGGCAGCGTTGGGAGAGGAGTAGGTAGAGGTGGGTCGGTGGTTCTCGACCGCGTTGTTGGTATCTGAGCCTCCCTCAACGATCGTCAAGATCCGTTTTTGATGTTCACCTCTTCCTTCTCTCTCTCGCGCCACATTTTCTTCATCTTTTGTTTTGTGGGTTTTATCCCATATGATCTGGTGACGGCCAAGGTTCTGCATTGAATTGATTCAGGTTGGTTTTTTTTGTTCATTGTGAGATTTGTTGTGTTGTGTGTTGGAATGGATTAATGGGCTTTCAGAAAGCATGATATTTCCTCTAGATCTACTAGCTATAAGCTCGTTGGATGTTTGGGACTTGGGAGGTTGTGACTTGATGATTGTCTGTGTACATGTGTGTTTCTCTTGTCCGGACAATGTCAGGAATCAGGAGGTATTTGGATTATTCTGTGTCTCTTTTTTCTTGATATAATGTGTCGATGCATAAAGTACAAAACTTGGAGCTGTATCCTGTATTTGCATACTTCTTCGTTTGAAGGACAAGACAGTGGCTGAAACAAAGTTGGCTTCTCGTTCATCCCTCTTCCATTTCCGTAGGTTTTTGTTGGTTTCTGTATTCATATATATTTATTATCTTGCTGGTAGTTGAACAGTGAAGCGAAGATTGATACGCAGATTGTTAAGATGTCTTTCAAGAGCATTGTGCGAGAATTGAAGGAGATGAAAGATGGAATTGGAAATATATCTAGGAGAGGGGTTGAAGGGAAGCATTGGCGTGGCAGGGCAAGGTCACATATTGCTCCTGATGAAATGCTACCTGAATCAGAACTAATTCAACAGGGACGGTGGGCAAATCTCCCTCCAGAATTGCTCTTGGATATCATTAGGAGGGTTGAAGAGAGTGAGACCTCGTGGCCTGACCGTGCTGTTGTTGTTTATTGTGCTTCGGTTTGTAAGTCTTGGAGGGAAATCACAAAAGAGATTGTTAAGACTCCAGAGCAATGTGGCCGGCTAACTTTTCCAGTCTCATTGAAGCAGGTACTTCCATTACTCTGTCCGTCTCAAAGTTTTCTTCTATTGCATTTTCTAGTTTTCTCTTTGCCTAACTATCTAGTTAGGATGATTTTTCTTGTTTAACTTGGTTTTGGTACTCAAATTCAGCCTGGCCCACGAGAGTCTCCAATACAATGTTTTATAAAAAGGGATCCTTCAACTTCTACGTACCTGTTGTACTATGGTTTGGTGCCTTGTAAGTTTTGGTCCCCTCTTGCTCCTTTATTTTTCTTTCTGTAGATTGCTTTCATGTAGATCTTTTCGCGTCTTCTCCATATATATGAATCACATTGGTTATATTGTTTTACTCTTTCATGGTTTCTGCATATAGGAATGGAGGAATTAGGTTACAAGGATTTGCTTGTGAATGCTTTCCATATCTTTATTTCTCCTCTCCTGCCGTTCTTACAACCAGAATCTGGATTTGACTTATCAGCAAAAAATATAGTGGTCAATACAAAAATGCCTTTTTTAAGAGGGGAATAAGGATACAATCTTACCTCAATATTGAACTATACTAGTTATTTGAGGCTTTTTTCTTTTACTAATTATGGCTTATTGGGAACCATTTGATTGCTTGAGATGAAATATCTTGGTTACTTAAAAGAAATTTTCTGTAATATCATTATGGATTGACAGCTGAAGGAGAGACTGATAAATTGCTCTTAGCGGCAAGGAAGTTCAGAAGGGCGACATGCACAGACTTCATAATATCTTTAGTTGCAGATGATTTTTCTCGGGCCAGCAACACTTATGTTGGTAAATTGAGGTAGGTCTTGGTAATCAGAATTGATAATTGATCAAGGACCCCAAAATTTATGCAAAGTTCATGTCAGGTCCAACTTTTTGGGGACCAAGTTCACCATATTTGATACCCAACCTACATATGAAGTGCCAATACGACCAACCAGCCGGAGAAATCGCAGATTCCATCCGAATCAGGTGTCTCCAAGACTGTCTGCATGTAACTACAATGTAGGCACCATCACCTATGAGCTCAATGTTCTCCGCACCAGAGGACCAAGGAGAATGCATTGTGTAATGCACACTATTCCAGTCTCTTGCATTGAGGAAGTAGGCAGTGCCCCAACAACATCAGATGTGTTTAATGGTCTTTCTTCATCAGGTTCTAAAGTGAAGGCAGTGGTCCCAGATATCAATTCCACAAGCACCTCAGTGTCACCAGTAACATTCCAGTCTGTGAGAGAGCCTCTAATTCTTAGAAACAAAGCTCCTAGATGGCATGAGCAGCTACAATGCTGGTGCTTGAATTTCAGAGGACGTGTTACGGTTGCTTCTGTCAAAAATTTCCAACTTGCCGCGGCTACTGAGTCTTCAGATGCTGCGCCAACTGTTGACCAAGAACAAGTAATTTTGCAGTTTGGCAAGATAGGAAAAGACATCTTCACCATGGATTATCGCTACCCCCTTTCTGCCTTCCAGGCCTTCACAATTTGCTTGAGCAGCTTTGATACCAAACCAGCCTGTGAATGATGGCTGCGGAGTGCCTGGTAAAGCAAATTCCAGTTCACAGCAATGCATCTTCCAATTTTGCAGGGGATGTTCACCCTGTTTGAGGTTGATCTTGCATTACCATTACAGCTGATCTTAGCTATACAATCTTTACTTTATCCAGTGATGATATTTGAGTTGTTTTGTCGTCATTACATTACCATATTTAGGGTAAACAAGAGTTTAGTGTATTTATGTTCATATCTATACGTATGTTCTACAGTGGAAGGATAGTTTAATTTGCTAGATCCCTTTCGACTGTTAGGGATACTTGTTCAGTTCGAACACACTGCCTTGTATGCTCTAATATTTAACTCGCATGGATTTTCTCTTAAAAGGCTGGATTTTATTCCATGGTTGTGTATAAGTTGTTCCTTGCCCATCTTAATTGGTTTCATCTATTAAGCTTTTAGATGTACATGTGCAATTCGTTGACGAAGTCTTCCAGAATTCTGTTTCTGGTCTTTGGCTTCACTCGGTATTGTCTGCAGTGGAGACTCTTTAGGTTGATGTAGCTGGTTTATTCAATATTTGTTAGCGCATGCAAATCCTCAGGCAAGCTACTTAATTTTTGTACATTTTAGATTAAGTTTCACGGTCCATGGTTTATTGCCATATTAGCGAATCATTAACACTCATCAGGCTTGATACAACTTTCTTGAATTCATGTACTTCCTTGAAGATTTTCGATAAAAACTCAAATGTCCAATTCCTTATGACTGACAAAGAGTAGAATTGATATTGATAGTTTTAACTTCAGTTTTGAATATTCAATTGAAGAACATGTTGCATACAATTGGAATGGATACACTGATGGGACAGATACGAGGAGATTAACCGGCCTTAGACCCTTTTGCCCACTTAATTGTGGTCAAGACTCAAGATCCAGCAGCTACGACATTCGGTACATGTGCCCTTACCAAGACCGGAAGTTGGATTACTACGGGATTGTTCTTCAATTTCACTGTCCAACTGGCTACAGTATTACCCGAAAATCAACTTTAAGGTCACGTAATTGACCAGGTCAGGGTAGCCGTCTTCGTGATAAATGCATTGCAATCTTTATACAAACTCTTCCTGCCTAGGAATGCAATGATGTAGTTGAATGGAATGAACTGATTCACAAATGTATCAAAGAAGATATCATTGATTGAAGGACATCTATTGGGAGCTAGGTGGACGCTACTTACCAACTCAAATTACAACTTTAAACACGTCAATTAGATATTTTTTTTAAGGACATGTCGCAATTATAAAGACTATCCTAAAGTAGAGAAGGCTGCAAGGTCTCATCTGTCATGGAACCACAGGTTTCCGTCGTATTACTAGATTTAGTTTGAAACATACAAGAGTCTTCAGAAGTTAAAGAGACTGGATATGCAAGAAAAGTACAGGAACACCAAACTTACAACAGCTTCAAATGCATAACGTCTTGTACAAATTCTCATATACGTCTGATATTTATAGCACCAATTTTGAGCCATTAATGTTTTCAATCACAATCTGGCACTGGATATGCTAACCATTAGAAATCGCCTAGCAGTATCATGTTCCTAGCATATCATTTATACTCTTAACAAATGTAAACAAAGACAATGCAAGGCA
Source organism: Erythroxylum reticulatum (assembly GCA_025504915.1). Classification (NCBI taxonomy): domain Eukaryota; kingdom Viridiplantae; phylum Streptophyta; class Magnoliopsida; order Malpighiales; family Erythroxylaceae; genus Erythroxylum; species Erythroxylum reticulatum. Next base: position 8,603,831 of record JANSVA010000218.1, on the reverse strand, counting down.
ACAAATTAATGATTCCAAAGTGCAACTCCGTCATTCTTAGCTGGTGCCTACTTTCGGTAAACATGCGTCACTCCCATACTTGAGACAGGATACCACAGTTCACAAGTATTGCCTCCTTTCTTCTTTAAATTGCAACGTCTCAATCATCTAATAGTGGAGTACGTAATGAACTCTCTTGAAGTGAATTGAAATGGTTGATGAGGAATAGGATTTCTGCAATGAAACTTTAAATAAACTAGGGGTAGTGATTAGAAATTAATAGTTGAGTAAATCATGACATAATGGAAACTCACGGTCGAGGTCCAAATACTCTGATCTGGCGAACATGAGTATCCCTTCCATTGAGGTGATTGGATAGTACAGCAATTTGCAACATGAATGTATTAACGAAAGTTTCCCTGCCAAAAACATGGATGTAAATTCAGTTGTGCTGGACCAGGCCGGACAGAATATGAAACATGACATGCATCCTTGTCCTTCTGCCAGCAGCTTACTATTTTCTCATTTTACAGGGAATATATCAAAGTTCAAGCATATACTTTTTGATGTCAAACACCCGGAAATAAATTCTCTTATCAACTTATGTATCAATGAACTCCAAAACAACTAAGCTTAAGAAGTTCCATAGTGCTTTCTAAGGATTTTAACCAGCATGCTTCCATCTAAGCCAGTTCACTTCTACAAAATAAATAGATGACGTCTAAAATGGGTTAAGTGATAGAAAATTAAAGACCTATTATATATAAAAACATTTCTCATTTTCAGAGCGACGTATTATAGCAGTGAATATTATATATCGGTCAACGTGATCGCGAAGGACATGAAAACAACTGCTCAAAGTTTTGAAACATAACAATAAGTTCACCTACGAAATGTCTTAGAATCAGACCCTTGAAATATCCCTCCACAAGCTAATATATTAGGAATTTGACGAGGCTAAAATTGCATATTAAGAAAATGGAGATAGAATCCGCCTAGTAAGGTCTTTGCTCACCTGGGATCATTTCCGGACAAAGATATGTAAACCCACCCGGTGGGTTTCACAAGTTCTACAGTCTTGATCTCCTGAAACCAAGTTGAAAAGAAACAGGACGAAACCCAATTTATAACACAAGCTAAGGAGATAAAATGTTACTAATAAAAGGAAATGAAGTACCTTCAAATTATGAAATCCATCACCAGCCCGAATAGATATCTTACTCGGTGTATAGCTCTCATCAAGCTTGAAATCCACATAAAGCACAACCAACTTCAAGCGAAAAACAAATATGAAAAAGGTCAGAGCTTTGTCACTAGTGACCCCCAACCAACAAAAACCCAATAAACAAATAGATACCCACTTGCAGCTTCAATTTCTTCTGAAATTGAATGTTCACCAAATGAGGCTGAGCACCATCTGATCTAAAACCACACACACACACACACACAAAAAAGAATCAATTAACAAATTACATAGTTGTCGAGAAGAGAGTACAGGTTTGTGTAGTTACTGCCAGTAGGTGTCCAAATTATCGTCTCTGAGAGAAGAAACGCCATTTCCAGGTTTGCAAGAGCTGACACTCCATGCAGCTTTTTTCCCCATTTCTCGGAGGTCTTCGTCTACTATTAGATGTTGATTCCCTCCCGTTATTTTACCTTCTTCTTCTCCTTCTGATGACTCTGTCGCCATTTTCCGTCACCTCACTCGCTAAGAATTGCAAACCAAATCGAGACCTATCTCAAATCAATTTTTCTTAAGCCCTAAAACTGAAAGCGAAGGTCAATCAACTTGGGAATTCATATTGTGCAGCAGTATCTTATGAAAATGCCTTTTTAACAAATTTGAATTACAGATCGCTCTTTGTATTAATCAATTAATTTCGCCTTCTTTCTAAATGTTGCAGGGACTACGCCGAATTCCTTGAGCCCAATGATCAATTGGGCATTGCTCTACATAGTGGAGGCCATGAGAAATTGTTACTTAGGAATCAATAGCTCGAATTTGTTACTTAGGAATCAATAGCTCGAATAGGCCTAAACGAAACTCAGGTTGGGGCCAGACTTGGAACATAATCGAAGTCTGGCTCACGTTTGGTGCAAAATGCTAAATTCGGATCGAATTTAAGTAAAAAAGTAAATTTAATATTCAAATAAGTTCAAACTCGAAATTATTAAATAATTTTAAATTTAAATTCAAATTCAAAAATTAAAAAATTTAGCATATTCTAATACACTATTATCCTTGTTATTATTAGTCTAACTAGCAGAGCAAAACTGCGCGAGACGCAGTGATAATGTCCACTAAATTTAGTGGGTTATAATATAAGGAAAGAGTAGGTAAAATTTATAAAGTTTTATTAGAATTGTGAAGAGTGAATGGAAAATATTAAATGTTTTGATATTGAATAAGTTTGTTATTAACAAAGGGTTAAAAGAATATAAGGTAATAATAATTAATATGAAGTCGTTTGATTGTTATCAAATGATGACATGAAGTTTTGAACAATATCTGATTAGCTATTGTATCAAAAGGTGTATCGTAGAACACTACGATAGTTAGCTTTTCTTCAGGTTTTGAGTTTCCTCTGTAATCAAAAAA
>JANSVA010000218.1:8570126-8591932 GCA_025504915.1 Erythroxylum reticulatum | reverse complement strand
GGGATTTTTGGATGGCTTAGATAGATTTGACATGTTTTCCTCTTTTATGTAGTACATTTGTACTAGGTTTTGTTAATATGCATGTAGAAAGTGTCGAAAGACATAATGTAGACTCTTGGTTTGAGTAATGAAATAAGGAAAAAGATATGGTTTTAAAAATATTGTGAATTTCTATTGATTTTTAATAAGTGATTGATAATACGATGCCATGTGAAGTGAGTGTAATGATCGATCGTAGCTCGCCCTTATCGTAGGATATATGTCGGAATGACCTCCGAGTGTCCCGATGGGTACTAGCAGTAAGGGGTCGCTACATTATTCTTAGTGATTTTAATAACATTATTCATCCATCAGAAACTAAAGGCAATGGTAGTTTAAGAAATTTCTTGAACGATTTTAGTAGATCTATAAGTTTATATAAGTCACTGATCCCAAGATGGAGGAGTAATTTTTCACTTTGAGTAACAAGCAACAAAGGAGATGTTTGTTAAAGAAAACATAGAAAGGGCGTTACCTAATAGCCATGGTTAACTATGTTCCTTAAAAATAAGGCCTTATTCAATGATTCCTTATTTTTAGACCGTACCCCTATTTAAAATTTGAATTTGACACTAAAGAAAAAGAAATTAATCATTCCCTTTTTTATTTAACAACTACTTAGTAGAAGATAAGGGATATGAAATTGTTGTCACCAAAGGACCAAGCTAAACTTTTTAGGGTCCATAAATCCTTTGCATGAATGAGAAAATTGCATATAGTTAAAGAGGAGCTCAAAAAGCTTAATTAAAAGTGTTATAGTAAAATCTGTTTGACAGTGTTTGATATTAAAGCTAAGTTAAATTAGACCTAACAATATTTTCATCAAAACTCTGCTAGTAAAAAAAAAAAAAGGGGATAAAAAAGGGCAACATTACAAAATTATATTCAAGACATAAAAGTGAGTTGCTCCATCCTTATGCAAAGATCAAGAATACAATAGTTAAATGAGAGAGATTAAAAAACCTATTTCTTTCATAAATTAGTCCTCTCAAAGAACAAATTCGATAAAATAGTCTCTCATACAAAAGCTGATGGCCCCTTGGTTTAAATACAAGTTGAATTGATATTAAAAAATCATGATTACTTCACAAACACCTTTGGTTCTGATTCTAACAACTACTCCTCCATGTAAAAAATAGGGAACCTCATTTAACACCTTGTCATTAAAGTAGTGTTAGAATTTTTCAACAAAAGAAAGATCCTTAAAGAAGTTACAACATTAAGGATGACAATCTAATTAGTGATGCCTCACCTAAACTGTTGAAAAGGAGATCGAGAAGATGTAAATTTATGCTCCAAATCTAGTTTAACTCATTAGGTTGAGGTTGTACTTTATGACTCAATATGTTAGCCACTAGCCTAAGTTAGATGGCTAGGTTCTTATATAAGTAATGCAACCGTATATTAGAATATGATATCCTTATTCTTAACCTATAAAATGCATCCATTTAGCTCTACTCATAATTCCATAATGGCCTTATATTATGAAAACTCAACTACCTTCCATTCATTGATAGCATGAGATGCTTCTCTATTGTCTCCTCTAAAATTATAGTGTCAATACGATAAATGTAGGAATAAAGGACTAAGGGTTTTGATTTAATTTTATCCTTTATATTATTATAAAATTCTTTAGTTGTCTCTAAGTAGTAGTCTCCTTGTCAATTCAACAAGCGATCCTGTTGTAGACTTTAAAGTATATTCCAATTCTCAAAAACTTGATCAATATCTAAAATGGTCTTTTAAATGAACATATATTTGTTTCTCCTTTTGTTGAACCATTCTGTGTTCTCCAAATTCCTAAACCTCAGAATATCCTCTACGGGATGGTATTAATAAAGAAGCATACAATGAAACCTCACTTCTTATAGTCCTTCTCTTATATCTTGAAGGCATCCTACCATACTCAATTAAGTATCAATGCCAACATTTCACCTCAATTCATAAACTTTCATCTATAAAATTCATTTCCACAACACTTCACCACAATTTTAATAAGTATATAAACTATAATGTTAAGCATAATTTAACATATTATTCTGTAAACTTCACAATGCCAAGCCAATAATCTTCCTAAATTATAATAGCAATATCATAAATCTAAAATAATCCATTTAAGCTTAATATCCAACTTTAGTGCATTACTATTATGAACTTAACCAGGATAACTTTGAACAAAATAAAATCAAAATCAATCCTTCAATATCTCTAAAAAACTTGGAAATTAAATTGCTAATATATGGCTATAGATGAGAAGGTCTACAAATTGAGTGTAAATATAGTGTTTTCAGACGTGGATTTTGTGGTTAACAGAGAAATGGTGAAACTTTAAATTGAGAGGCTAGAAGGAGGAGGGTTTAGGACTTTGGAAGGAAAGATAGCAAGTCTACCTTTTATAGTAATAGTTATCAGGACGAGATTGACACCAAATACACTTCAAAATCGACACCAATTTTGTTATGCCTTTTTTAAAAAATTGAATGATTATAATACTAGTGCTAGACATCCTTCCCATATCGATAACAAATCTATTATGTTTCTCCAAAGTGCTTGCTTGCCCTTAAGATCGATGTCAGATATACTTTCTATAGGTTATACCAATGTTGATTATAATCTCTATCCAAATATTCCCTGTGTTGTTTTTAAGTCTGCCACCTGTCCCACCTTAAAGACCGATGTCAATTATACTCTATAAACCCTAATTCATACTTGAGCTTGATTTTGTCTTTTTTTTCAGTCTCATCCCATGACTTACGGCTCATGAAATATAACATATATGTATGTACTAACACACAAAAATGTCAAAAACTATAACCTGAACATTTTAAACAACAATAAACAAAGAAAATATGTTAGTTAAAGCTCAAAACTAATGGAAAATCCAAAATTTTCAACCTTTGTACTTAAATATGACATTAACCTTAAATTTAAATAAATAAGATAATCAAACTTAATCAAATGGGTTAATTAGGGTGGATAAGTCTCCTTTATTTTCATGTAAGTTTGGTAAGGTAAAACTCCAAGAAATTCCACAAAACTTTATCTAAAAAAGAGCACACATATTAGTAAAGAAAAATAAAAAATTAAAACAAAAAAGAAAGGTTAAAATTTTTAGGTTACCTCCCAACAACTAGCTTCTTTAAATGTCTTTTAACTAAACTCCCTTTAAATTATTTTCTCATCCCAAATCAAGATCGAGATGGGCCCAATTCTCTTCCTACTTAAAACACAAAAGATAAAAGAAATTAATAGGATATGTCTTTGAATCTCTTAAAAGTACATGCTGCCGATAAGGAGGCAAAGTCTTAAACTCTAGGTCAAGTTCTGTTTTGGTAAGAGGTAAGGGTTTTAACTCTCTTTTAACCTAAAACCGTTGTGTCTAATGACAAGTTCTTTCCTTTTTTCCTTAAATCCTAAGGCTTTACATATTTTCCCAAAATTATCACTATAGTTTGTCTTAAAATAGCCCTTATCAACAAGAGGCCTTTTCAAAATCTAATAAATATGGATCTCTACTCTCTCCTTGTCCACCTTAAGTGTAGGCTTTCCTTTAATAACATCAATCACTGTCCCTCCAATAGTCGAGAAAAGTCTTCGTAGGATGATAGGGACTCCAACATCGTACTCTATGTCCATCACAAGAAAGTTAAGTAGAAAGATACAGTTTCTTATTTTTATAAATAAGTCTTCCACAATTTTAATTGAACACTTGATGGACTTTTCTACTAGCTGGAGTGATACAATCATCAACTTAAGATTTGTTATTCCTAGCTTCTTAAAAACAGATAGAGGTATTATATTTATACTAACACCTAAATCATATAAAGATTTAATTAGTTTAGAATCACCAAATTTGTAAGAAATAATGAAATTCCTTTGATCCTTTAAATGTTAAGGTAATTTATTGTATAATGTTGCACTACACCTTTTTTGTCAAAGGAATCATAACATACTTCTCTAATTTGCTTTTGTTAGAGAAGATATCCTTTCAAATTTTCACATAAGTTATCATTGAGTTAATGCTTCATCGAAAGATATATTGATATTTAGTTTCTTGAAGACATTCAAAATTTTGTTAAAAATACGCTCACTTATATTCTTATTAAGTATTTAAAGGTATGTAATTAGCTACATATAAGGCTTTATGTATGGCTTAGATCTATGTTCATAACTGATGTTGGTTAAAGATGTAATCAACATCAGTTACATTTTGTTTCCATCTACTTTGTTTGCCAAATCAACATTAACCCTCGATGAAGATAAGATTAACACTGATTTTCTTTTATTTCCTTTGTTTATTAAATCTTCTTTATACCTTCCTATCCTTATGACTTCCTTATTTATGGAAAAATTAAAGTCAAGTGTTATGCCTCTCCTTAATATGATGAAACATACTTGGTTCTTAAGGTTTACCTTAATGTTACTTGAAAGCATTTCTTAACCTATTTTCACTTACTATCTTAGCTAGTTGGGCCATTTGTATGATTATATTATACAAACATTTCAAGTTAATAAATTTTATATGTCTTCATACTTATAGTAAACATAAAGTGTTTAAGTGTTTCTTTTAAAACCATTACTTTATGGTGGCTATTAAAATTGAGGTATATTTTAGAACCTATATGGTCTCGTAAGTCTGCCCTCTCTAGCTACTTATCGCTCCTTTTATAAAAAATTTTGGTGATTCCTCTACCCAAGTTTATATATATTAAACATAGGGTCATTCCTTATACCTTACTTTCTTCCATAAGCAATCATATGATTTACTTGTTATAACTTAAGGCTAGCTTGACATTCATACATGTATAGAATGGGTGACCATATAAACCACATTATTAGTATACCTCCTTATTGCCCATGTCTTAATTCAAGATCATCTTTTTATGATTCATAAGCTGCTACTTATGTTGCTAAATTTGAAGATGTTTGCACCTCCGAAAGGGATGCCTTTGACTTCTCCTTACCACTTTGGTTAATAATTTTCTTACTAAGGTCTCCGTGGTTTTTAACCTCCTCGATAGTTTTTGTGTAAATTATTCCTTAAGTTTTAGTGTCTACCAAAGTTTGATAAGTCAAAAGAAGGCCCTCATAGAAGAACTCCATCACTAGTTGCGAGGAATACTAATGATGAGGGCATTGACTAAGAAGAGGTTTATATCTCTCCTAAGCTTCATAAGACACTTTTCCTTCCTTTTGTGTGAACCAAACCTTTGTATTTGCATCCTTAGCTAATGGTATAGAGGGAAGAATCTCAATATGAATAGGCTATAAACTTGATCCCACTTCTCAAAAGATTCCACCTTGATTGAGATAAACCATCTTCTTGCTTAATCTCCTATGTGGGATTGGAAGCACCTTATCTAAAACTCATCTTTTGTGAGGTCATTCAGTAAAAGTGTTTGGATCATTGAATAAAATGCATTGATAAATGTGATCGTGTCTTCACTAGATGATCTACTAAAGGTCATGAGTATATATGTACTTGATTAAGCTTATAGTTCCTTTCCCTTTGATTGAGTCTAATTCATAAAAGAATTGCGCTAATCACTAGCAATTGTATATCCCTTATACACATTATGACCATTGCTCTATGTTTATAACTAGATTATCTAGTTGAGCAACCATCTCCACTCACCTTTTAGTTCATTTTTGTCTATAGGTTCATTCAATTTTTGGGTCCAATTGAAGTTGGGAATCCAATTTATCACTTTTAAATCTGCTATATTTCATCAACTACCTAAAACAAATGAAAGAAATAACAAGTTAAAGAAAACTAAATTAAAATTAAAATGACTAAAAATAACAATCTCAGTTCCTTAAAAACAATACCTAAAACTTGATTTACTTTATATCTGTAAGCGTATATAATCATTTTTAGATAGTTTACTAAAACTATATATTAATCTTAGTTAAATAAATAAAGTAAACAATTGATGAAAAGAATTTAATTACTAAACTAATGAAAATAAAAGAGAAAAGATCAATAAGACAAACGTTAGGGCTTTAGAGTTCACTTATAGGAAATTCCAATTATCATATAAGTTTGAATATTTAAGTTAAAATAACAATTAACTTAAAGTATCTATGTCCTTCCTCGAGGCATACTTGTATATCTAATTAGGAAACTATCATCTCTTTATGTGTAATTTAACCTAATCAAACTCATTAAGCATGGTTAATTTACATGGTCATCAATAAATTCTATGCTAATGTCATTATTTATTGTTAAAGTGTTTATTCTTCTAGTACACAAGTTATATTTCACCTATTAGTCCTTCATACAATCCCTAATATTGAATCTATGTTGGCTAATTATAAATCCAACCTTAAGAATAAAGAGAATAAATTTAACCAATCAAAAAATCAAATAATGTATAAATAATTGAATAATCTTTATAAAATACATACCTAAACCTAAATAGGTCTTTTATCCACGAACTATAATGAAAGAAAATTACAAATAAGTAAATGTTAACATAGAATAAAATAGAATAGAAGAAAGAATTAATATAAGTTGTCATTGGCTTCCCCAATCTTATCCTTATTCTTTTTCCAATGCTAAAAAAATGAAAAACGATGAAAACTAAACAGGAGTCTCCTCAAAAGTCTACCAAAGGTCTCCTAAGTTAATTTTAATACATATTTTTATATTTAAGGTTACAAAAATAAAGTTCTAGATTGCTTAAATTTGAGAAATTACATATCCTTATAAGTTGTGTCCAAGAACTAGTCTCGGACTAACACCAACACTGATATTGATCTTGTTCTAGAATTTTAAGTTTCATAAAGCAACATGTAACTGACATCTAATGCTGAATTATAACCAAAGCTAATTTTATACATTTTTTAAGAAAAATTAAGATGAGTCTGGTGTCGATCTTTTATCAACTCTGACAATAGTCTTGTTTTACTTCTTAACTTCTCAGACCTTCGCAAAAAACAAGCGGCTATTCTACAAGCAAGTTCAACAGCTATCTATCTTGTTCCATTAACTTCTTCATTTTTTTGATTTTTTAGTTAGAATAAACTTCTCACGTATTTTACATAATTGTTGTCCATCTTTTTATCTTCTAAATAGCTATAAATATCACTAATTTGATAAATGTTGAGAAAGTTGCATTAAATCCCATGTTTACTCCTCAAAATTATCACCTACAAGATAATAATAGTAAACTAAACATCAGCAAACATTATATAATCTATATTAAACATGCTTTAAATGTGTCAAATAAATTAACCTAAATAATTGTAAAATATATTAGAATTTTTAATATGGGTAGAGTGTAGAGCCCATTAATAAGAATTGAGTTTGGGTCAACCACTGTTAAAATGACTAGAACTAATCATTTAGATAGTTGGCCCTTACCACTTAAAAACCCTTTTAACATTTTCATGTTTAGTTAATATAGGATACTCTAAGACGTTCCTTTTAGTGCAACTGAGACTGAACATTCAGTTGTCACTTGAAATAAATGTAGTGGTAACTAAACCTGATTGTTGGGATTAGACATCCAGACAGACAATTGAGAAATTAATAATCCGGATGAAACCTACTCTGATACTATATTAGTTAAATTGTAAGGGTCAACTATCCAAATGACTAGAACTAGTCATTTGAATAGTTGGCCCTTACAACTTATAAACCCTTTAACATTTTTATGTTTAGTCAATATGAGATACTCTAACACTCTCCTCAAGTGCAACTGAAACTAGACATCCAGTTGTCACTTAAAATAAATGCAGTGATAACTGGACCGAGGTGCTGGGACTGAATATCCAGACTGACAACCAGAAAATTAATAATTTGGACTAAACCTGCTGTGATACCATAATATAATTTAAATATGAGTAGAGTATAAAGTTCACTAACAAGAATTCGGCTTAGGTCAACGATCAATAGCATGATCTTCTACTGAGGCAGAATATTGAGTCGTTGCAACTGCCGCCTCCGAAACTAATGGGTCCAATCTCTACTTTAAGAGTTACGAATTCCTACCTCTACACCTACTTTATATTGTGATAATATTAATACCACTTATACTTGCTCCAATCCTGTCTATCACTCTAAAATGAAGCACATTAAAATAGATGTGCATTTTGTTCTTGGTGGCACAAGGAAAATTGCGTGTTGCTCATATTTTCTCTAAAGATTAGCTAGCTGACCTTCTTACTAAAGCTATACCATAAAGAGGAATAAGTGGGAAAAGGTGTTGATTGTATTCAACATATAAATGTATAGTTGCAGAAAAGTAGGATCTGGTTACAACAAAAAGATAATATTAATTTGAATAACAAATAGGGTAACTAATTGGATAAGGATTTGACAGTTTCTTCCTTAATACATCCCTGTAAGATAGTGGTGCCATCAACCACTACTAGCTTGGCGTGATTCTGTTGAAAAGGATGCTTGGAGACAGCTTTAGTGAGAAGTTCAACTAGCTGATCTTTAGAGGAAATATGAGCAACACGCAATTTTCCTTGTTCCACCAATTGTTGAACTATCCAAATGATTAGTCTAGTCATTTTAGCAATGATTGACACAAACACAATTCTACCCATATTAAAAATTCTAATAAAATAAAGAACTATGAAATATCTATAAATATATCCTTCAACTTTTTAGTGAGTCTTATAGGCACCAAATTGCTCAAATGCTTTCTTAAATATTTGCCACTAATATAACTAATACATTAAAATAGGGAATACTGGCTCAATAATGTTACTTATACTCTTGCACTCGTATGTAATTTTACGGTTGGGTGACTTATTGTTGGTATACCTTAATTATGTATGAAAATCTAGCAAAAACTATCAGTTGGCTCATTGTCTAATAATACATAATCAAACAATATAGATTAATTATAATGGTTTACACTAGCAAATGAACAAATTACATTTGGTATTTGTTCATAAAATTAGTATCAAATGTGGCTATATCACTAAATTTAACGTAAGCTACTTGAATCCTTGTATTATACCACAAAATAATTCTTTATCTATCCTTTCTATTTATAGTTAATTTCATAGAAAAATCTATTGTACTTTTTTTTCATTCTAAAGAACATCTTATATATCACTTTTATATCTCCTTCATCAAATCTCACTCATCTTAAATGTCTATATAGTTAAGACAATCCAATTATACCAATTGCACTTATAAAAATAATATGTATATTTGTGCATTGCCTAATTTTTTAACTATCATTCAATTTTAATCTACAACTTACTTGGCTATCCATAATACAAATTTGACTTATAACTTGGAATCAAAATGATTGTGCACGTTTCAGACTTAATTATGGTAAAAATACCTTCAACCAATTGAAAGTATTGCACCAAAATTTTCTAATTAGTATTGGTTTCATTTTATTTAACCCTTATAATTTGTCAACCAACCTTAATGACAAATAAATGTTCTAATCTTAAACTCTCCACTCTCATCTTTCCTTCTTCTTATTATAGTAAGCTCCACCAATGAAACTTTATATATTTTTGGTACATATCAAATATATTTTCATAAATTTCAAACATCTAGAAAACCCTCTTCACTCTCTATTTCATTACTCATCTTCACTCTCTATTTCATTACTCATCTCTAATGCATCACTGTATTATTCCAAAGATGTCACTTTATTCTTTAAAAACTACCATTATATAACATAAAGTATAATATTGGATTATACTACATATAACATCATATTATAAAAAAAATCATTTTACATAAAGAAAAATACTTCACACCAATTGGCCAAGTGTCACACTGGGATAACAACTCTTACACACACAAACTGAAACTTTGCTCTTGCATATAAGCACTACAACTTTTTCTTTCTCTTTTTCAATCTTTCCTTCCCTCCTTACCATTGCAAATTTCATTCTAGACAATTAGCAATAAACTTAAAACTCAAGTTTATTAGTAAAATTTTAATTGCATATTACCGATAAACATCTCATATCTCACAACAACATTCTCACTTATAATTCTTGTAGATGTATATGTATGCCACAAAAATTTAAATAGCAAAATGATTATAACTAATACAGACATTTGGATATTGAACTAATAATTGTAAAAGTTGATTGTGATATAAAAAATTTGAAAGTTCACCTTAGACCAAGTAGGAAAATCTAGGCGGGATAACAAAAATACTAATGGTAAGTAAAAATGGTTGGATGGTATGATAATTACGTCCTGCTTAGTTAATAACATAAATATGATTACATATTAGAGATAACAATAATAAATATGTGTAAAATTATATTAAAAATCGGAAGTGGGATGAGGGACACTACCCGCATGATAATATGCAGAATAGGCAATGAAAAATGAGCTTTAATCTTCTACGATAATTGGCTAAAGAATGGGCAACTTCACCTATCCAACTTAAGAGTTCTTTGTGAAAGCATATTCAAAATGAATGCAAAAGTCCAGGAATGGATGGTAGGAAACTAATGGGCAAACCATCCACATGAGATAACTCACTTCTACTAGACCACAATCCTTACCAACAATCTGAAGATAGATGTGTCTTAAGCTCACTTTACTAGCATCTTCTCCTACAACTCTTGTAGAGAATTCCTGAGGAGGAAGGAAAGAGAATTGAGATGGGATAAACTTGTGTGGAACAAACATCAATCCCCCTAGGTATCCTTTACGCTATGGTTATGCTTGAGGAATGAATTTGCAACCAAAAATAGACTGAGTTTCTTTAATGTTCGGGGAACTGCAGATTCCAAGCTGAATTTACATTACATTTATTCTTTGAATGTGCTTACAGTAGCTGGACAAGAAAGAGGACAAGTTTTCCTAACTCTAGACCAAAAATTTCTCCACTTTCAAGTTATATTAGAACGACTTCAAAGAGACTACTATTGTGCCAAAAAGAGGAAACTACAAATAGTTGATTCCATGGGAATCAATATATATGCCATATGAAACAAATGAATGCTAGAATTTTCAAAGATGAACAAAAGGAAGACGCACTAAGGATCTCCTTAACAAAAAGCAGAGAGTTGGAATTACGAGTAAACACAAGGACTATTTCATTTCTAACGCTAAACACAATACTGCAGCTTAGTTTTCATATTGCTCCTTGTTTTGTACATTTGGCTTAGCTAATCCATAGTTTTAGCTTTCATTGTAAGGCTTTGTAACCTTTTTGATCATTTATAAAAGACTTAACTTTTCAAAAAAAAAAAAAAAAACAAGTATAAGTTTAAAGAAAATGATGAACAAACCAATGTAATATGGTAAGAAACTTACGGTAAGAACAAGTAACCTTCTATCCCAAGAGATTAACATTTTTTGGATTTTTTTACTTTTTTATCCTTAATTATATCATAATATTGTTTATCAACTAATTTTTAAAAATATAACTAACAATATTATTTTCAGTGATGGCCAGTTGGCCACTAGCCAAAAAGTGTTTTCCTATAATCTAAGGATTGCGTGACCTGACTTGGAGAAAATAAGACAACAATGTAAACAGCGTAGGAACAGAAAGTCCTTGTGGGATATGAAGGGTAGGGTAGCTAGAGACAGATTTTGTAATCGACGGTTGGAGCTACAGATATCAGTTGGCTTGCTGATGAATAACCTAAGTTCTTCCAGAAAGCAGTTCCTTTCTCATTCATCACCTTCTCTGCAACCCACGTTGCCTTAGATGGCCTGTATATTCCCTCAGGACCATGTGCTGTTATTATCAGCTTTTCATGGTCTCTTTCATGGGGACCTTTCTCCTTTATGTCCCTCTCTGTGAAAACACACGTTTTCAACATAACAGCCTCAAAAGAAATGCCTAATTCCTTGGATAGTGCGAACATAGAGAAACAAACAAGTATTTTGTTACAATTTCGATATTCTAGCAGACAAGAATGATGAAATTGCGATATCTCATACGATGACAGACAGGACAATCATGAAATTTTCACTAAAGCATTCTCAGGATTGCAGAATCGTTGAATTTTAACTTTTGACATGGTAATATTTTGCCCAAACCATAGATCTTGCCTCCAGCTTCTGGACTCGACTGTTGGAACCTGAAAGAGAACAATATAGGCAAGCTTGAGGTTGGAGAATAGGAGAAAATTTTGAACAGGATATTTGGTGCTACTGCTACCTCCAAAAGCTTGGAGAAGGGAAAGCATTTGATCATCCTTGATGGAATTCCACATTGTGAGGGTTTTGTGTCTCCACATCCCAAAAACAATGTAGATGCTGCAAATGGAATTATTACGGTTACTAGAATCAAAACTATGTTAGAATCCAAGTCACTGTAAAAGAAGTAATTACATTAAAGCAGGACGAGTCAAGATGTACGTCATTGATAAATGTCGAGGAGTTTATAGTTCTTTCAACAGCTAGCTCAGGAGTATGTGGTAGCAATTCCAGTTCACTTCCTAAGCCTGCTTGGTGCACTGAATTATGTTGAAGTTCTGGAAAATTTTCAATTGTTGATGGCATATTTGGCGTTGGAAAACTTGCCACGTAAGCAGGAAACTTCATAGCATAGATGCGAAGAAGAAAATGTCAGTGCTAAGACAAACTTATTCGGGTCCCATTTTAGTAGATTCCATTCAGAGGAAAGTTACCTCTTTCCCTGACAAGTTGATGTTGAACTCTACTCTCGGATTTGCAGCAGCCAGTTTAATTGACAAGAACTGCAAGTGAATTGAGAACCTGTTAGATATGTTTCCAGAACTAATTTATGAAGAAAAATGCTTAACAAAGAAGGAACCTCTGGTTACCTCAACTTGTCTCTGAAGAGATTGAACATAATTGATAATTTCATCTAGCATTCCTGCCCTTCCGGTTATTTTATTGCACCCAGGGACTAGATCTTGCAGGCATTTCATTTTCTTACTTATCTTTTCCCTCCTGGCCTACAAATTAGGGACAAAAATCAGTGCCACCAAAATTTGTTGCAAGTGTTATGAGCATGTATGCATTAATTCTTATAATTGGAAACTTTGCGGCTCACTCTTTCTGCTAAGCTGTGACTGTCAGTGGCGTGGCCACGACGTGCCCGCACATGTATGTAATCTGGCTTTTGGACCACTGAAATCTTCTGATTTTTCTTTGAAGAATCTACAGTAGTTTCTGTAGTGCTCTTGTGTTTGACTTTGGACTCCACTTCCACTTCACTTCTAGTCCTCTTCTCTTTACATTCTTCTGCTGCAACAGACTAGACACAAAAATATTCAAAAGGATGGCTGTGACTTACAAATTTCAATCAAAATCTTGCACATCTGCCTTCATAAAATATTAGTTACTTCGTGAAATTTCAAGAACCGATGATGCAAGTTTCTAGCAATCAGAAATGAAGAAATTGATGATAATGATTATTTTATTTCATCGAATTCGTAGTAGCATATAGAAAACTTCCTGTTCTTATGTTTCTTCTCTGAGTGCTACTTACTGTTTTAGTCTTCTCTATCGTGTTAACAAATTCTCATTGCTCTCCTTTAAACGATTTGAAAATTTAGTGAATGAATTTGGAACGGGAAAAACATACCCCTGATTTCCTCTTATTTGAACTGTCACTCTCGGCTCTGGTTTGCATCTGCTCCAAGAAAATCATGGTATTGCCTATCGCCTCTTCTTCCATGTTTGCTGCCTCTACGGCTCCTATCTGGTAACTAGATGTCCTTGATAAGCCACGATCACTCTCAAGAGAATGTAGCGCTCCTTCAGTTTGCATCAACTCCATTTCTTTAGCAAACAAATTCGTGGCAGCTAATGGCAAATTGGCATAATTCATCACGTCCCCATTGCCACACGTTTCATGCTTGTTCTTCCAATCAACAGTACCTCCAACTACTGAAGTGTGATCAAATATAACTCCAAACTGAGGCAGTAAGCTTGGTTCAGAGGAGTTGTTTTGGTTCAAGTAGCCATGCTGTTGCTGGTACAGCCACTTGAGCCTCGCTTGGTATATCTCTTGCACTGTCACGTCCATACAAAATGCGTGTTTTTGAGACATCATTAGTTCAAGGGATGCAACCGAATGTCCAAAAAGACTATACCCTTAAACATATCTACATCTCAATCCTCCAACTTTGCTAGTGTGAGATGTACATTATAGGCTAGCAAAGTAACAGTTGGTATGTAACCTTCTGTGATCAAAAGTACTGTAGGGTATTGATAAGAGCAGATGAGTCTATCTTAGTCTGAAATAAATGCAAAGATGGCTACGGATACATGGTCTACATAGAGATGTGAGAGAAAAACCATATAGTAGAGAAACAAGAGAACCAAGTAATTCACAAAGGAATGTAGACCATAAACAATAGCAGTGGGCAATGGTCCCCAGCGACATAGAGTGGCATGTGGGAATGTCCGTATGAACAGGAAATGTAGAAGGTTGAACGGGGTTCCGTTGGGATTATAGCCTTTCATGGTCGGTGGAGATACTTTGTTAGGTATTGCGGTTGCTAAAAGGAAACATTTAAAAGACCTAACCTTTGATCAACCAAGCCACTCCAATTAATTAACTAAAACCAAATTACATTATCCCCAACCCCAAATCCATGTGGAAGTCTGCCTGGCTGTTTGTCTTCTTTCTTCTTCTTAAACATAGTAGATGGTTGCGATAAGTTTTGGTAGAGTTTTTGTGAAACAGGCTTGGTTGAATCCCTTAAATGGCTAAGCAAAAGGGTACTATACTGTCACATTTCGTCCCTTTCAAGTTGTACCAGAAAGATTACACTTCAATGTATTTTTGTAGTGTATAATAATATGTTAACTACATAATTTAAATAAATTATTTGGCGAATTTATAAATTTAATTAAATAATATGATCGATAATTAAAGATAGTTGAAGAGTCTTTATGAAAGTTTAGAATTGATATCCCTAAGACTTATAAACATTTGGAATGTTTCTTTATACTAATTGAACCACCGAGCACAAATTTAAATTGCAGGTCTCTTAACTAACGCCTGGCTGGCCTTAAAGTTTAAAATGCATATGCATTTACATCGATCGACATGCGAACATCAAATGAACTATCGTTAGTGATCCTGTCCTAAAATGCATAACGTTGGACAGCACATGGTAGCTGCTGATGTACATTTCCTACGTGCAGCAGCTAAGTTCTAAATGTTCGGAAGTATTAGGAACTTGATCATATTTATACCTAACTGGGCTATGAATCTCACTCTTTGAACAATTTAATTATCACATGATTCATCTTCTCTTAAAAAGAGGAAAAGACATATAACCTATAGAATTACAGAGGACAGCGGAGGAGAGGCGTGATTTGCAGAGCATAGCTTTGTTTCAATGAGAAACGTACATGCACGGATAAGGTTAGAGAAGGGTTATGGGGGTGACCCACCGACAATGTGTGCCAAACTAGGACAGCTGAGAACAGTCACACCAACCTTGTTACCCATCTCAGCAAACCCAATATCGCATGCTATATAGGAGATAAATCTCAGCCATGCCCCATCCACAATACCTATATATATTATTGTACGACACATTCTTACTATTATTATATTTTGTATCTTTTGTTTAGGGAAAGCTTCAAATAACTTGTACGCCAGTGGAGATTAAATCCTTTTACACGTCAATTTGAACAGAGAGATTCATGCTAAATATACTTCTCTTCTAAGTCTCAATTGAATTCAAACTCCTGAGATTCAGGCTAAATATACTTCTCTTCTAAGTCTCAATTGAATTCAAACTCCTGAACATAACATGGAACATGCCAATTCAATAAATAACCTGCTAAAAACCAAGGAGTTGGCATATTCTATGATCTCCTTAAGAGTTTCACAACTATGGGCAGAAAAAGAACATTTAGTACCGCCTTCCAACTCAACTTGGTGGCATTCAAAGTCACATGAAAAAAACTTTATATTAAGAGACAAGATCACATCACCTTGACATAGAAGGATAGAGTGCCGAGGTCTTAGGCCCCAATGTATTATGAAGATATATATATTATTATGAGAACAGTAAAAAATTATGGAGTTGATGCATCTTATGAATGATGGGTATAAGGATAAGTGATAGGGTGGTGGGGACAAAGAGTTGGGAAGTGTTGGAGCCCTTGAATAACCCCACCAGCTTCATATGCTGTGTCTCTAATGGACCATTAGAAGTTCTCTTCATTTTGTACATGCCTAAAGCTTCAACCACATAATTAGCTAACTGTCAACCAGATGATTTGACCATGGGAGATAAGGGTAGAGTTAAAAAAAGTACTTGTTAGAAAGAAGATATAAAAGTTTTCAAATAATAAGAGAAACCGCAGAAAATAAAAATTTCTTAAGAACAATATTTATTCTTTTGTCCTAAATTCGTTTATAACAAAGTTTAATCATTAATGCCCATCAAGCCTAGCTCTTTGGCATCTTCAATGATAATGTTTGATTTACATGTATCTTAACAATGCAATATTTTTAGATAAGATTACAATTCAATCTTTGTAAATAAGCTTAGATTAAACTAGATCATAATATTAGCATTAATATTTTCTGTAAATCTCTTTTTGATTTTGTTTTTACTTGTATATAAAAGCTCAAAGGCCTTTCTCAAACACAAAACTAAAGCAATAACACATCTTCTTATACATTCTTCACAACTCTCTTTATGATATCAAAGCCAACACTCAGCCTCTCCTAAATTCTTCTTTGGCAACCCATCTTACACCAATTTAACCATTCAAAACTCAGCACACCTACAATTCTCCACAAAAACATACTTCAACACATACCAGCTTCAACTTCCCAAAACAAACTTCGATCAATTACACATTTTCACAGCAACACACACACACACACATACTAGCCTAAATCATTCACGCAGTCTGCTCAATTACAAACTCAACTATACGCCACTACAGAACCACACATTCACATACATTTGTCCACACCTCACTACACCAATCCAAGACCTCTCCACATACGGCCACGGCTAATCACACAACTTCAATTCTACCAATCAATCAATTGACAAATTTTCTTACCACAACTCTCGACACAATAAATTAACTGGTATGGTGAAATCAAGTTCAACTTCTATGTTCTAAGTTAACGTTAACTTCTTGTGTTCTTTGAAGTATTTAGGTTTATTTCTTATACTCAATTTTTTTTTTATTTTCATCAACATATGAATCTAAAATATTCAACTAAAAAATTAGCAGCAAAAGATTTTCATAGTTTGACTTTTGAGTTCTAATTGATAATTTAAAAATAAAGTCTCTAATTTTTAAATATATTTTAGCTTACTAAATATTTGAATATTTGAGTGATAATTTATTGCAATACTTGTGGTTCGTCTACTTACAGCTCTCTTTTAGTGCAATAAATCTCTAAATTTATTGTATATAAAATTGAAGTTTATTTAATTTACATTTAAGACTCTTTAGATTCTTGAATAAATTATAATAAAAGAATAACTCACTTCAAAAATATATAATTAAATAAATTAGTTGTTGACTTTGTTATTTTAGTTATTGTGTTCTAAAAAATTATTATATATTAGAATATTATTATTTAAGTGTTACAATTTTTTGATTTATTTATGTTTATTTAAACTAACATAATGTTAAATTTACTAAAAATGTTAATAAAATATAATAAAAATTATGTGAGTACGTGAACTTATAAATTGAGTCACTTATGTATGTATATTAAATTTTAATAATAAAAATATGTTTACATATGTATATATTGTCAATTTATTACGGCCTTTTTCTAACCTGCCTAGGACCTATAAAATGTAAGGAACGACTCTAAATACCTGACACTGTTGCTACTGCTCACATAACACCCGACCCTCATCTTGTGGATTCTATAACTCCATATGATGGCTTCAACCAAGTTGTTGTCAGTAATGGTAACACTCGTCATATTTCCTCTACCGGTCTTATTACATTCGCCACCCAAATTTGTCCATTTTGTCTTTGTAATTTTTTTAGTAGTCCCACATCTCACTACAAATTTGTTATCTGTTGCTAAATTTGTGAGTGATAATTCCTGTCTCATCGAATTTAATTTCTTTGGTTATGTTGTGAAGGATCTTCAAACCAAGATATCGCTCCTCGAGCGTTCCATACGTAATAATCTCTATCCTATGAAGATTCCACTGCATTTCAAAAGTCTTGTTTACATAACTACTCCGGCTTCTCTTAATCTTAGGCATCAATGTCTTGGTCATCCGTGTCGTTTAACACTTTCTAAGTTATTTAGGTCTTTAAATATTAGTTCAAATGTGAATAACTCCTCGTACTTCTTGTTGTTTAGGAAAAAAGTATTCGTCTTCCCATTTCACATTCTTCTCATCTTTCCACCCCTCCTTTACAACTTATTCATTGTGATATTTGGTATCCTTTCCCATCTTATTCATTTTTTAGTTCTTGTTATTTTATTATTTTCATTGATGATTTTATTACACTTGGATTTTTCCCCTTGTTCATAAATCTCATGCTCTGCATATTTTTCAAACTTTCAAAACTACAACTGAAAAATTATTCTCTACTCATATCAGGCAATTTCAATACGATAGAGCCCTTGAACTCATCAAAGACGCCTTTGCCCAATTTCTTACCACAAATGGCATTAGTCATTGCATTTATTTTCCCTACACTCCTCAACAAAATGGCCTTGTTAAATGCAAAATTTGTTACATTATTGAAATAAGTCTAACCCTTCTTCTTCACATCTCTTTTCCTAAAGCCTTTTGGTTTGAAGCTTTCTCTACTGCTGTTTACCTTATCAATCTCTGACCCACTCCAATCTTCAATAACAACTCCCCTTATAAATTACTATTCACTAACCACCAAATATTTCTAATTTTCGAGTTTTTGGATGCATCTGCTTTCTCTTTCTTGGTTCCACTTGCCCTGATAAACTTACATCCAAATTCACTCCTTCCTTGGATATTGTTCTCAGTATAAAGGATAGCGCTGTTTTAATCCTCAAACATCCAAAGTTTATATTTCTCACCATGTTCATTTTCTTGAAAGTGATTTTCTTTATGCTCACTCTCCATCAACATCATCTTCATCCTGACTCACTATTCTTTGATTACTTCACTTACTTTTCACTCGGCCCCCTTCATCTCCTTTACCATTACCCTCTGTACCCCCTCCATTACCTCACTAAACACAATCTTCCCATCTAATGGTCACACAGATTCATGATCAAACTCATACTCCTTAATCATTTTCTGACAAAATCACCTACTCTATGCTTACCAAATCTTCTCTTGACCCTACATTCTTTACCATGCAAATAAATTCCTCACTGGCGTCAAGCTATGCTTGATGAGTTCATTGCTTTCTATCATAATGATACTTGAACTCTTGTTCCTCCTCCACCAAAAGCTAACCTTGTTGGTTGTAAATGGGTAAATGAAATTCTGATGGCACTATTCATTGCTATAAAGCTAGTTTAGTTACTAAAGATTTTCACCAAGCTTTTGGTATAGATTACACTAACACCTTCAGCCCTGTTGTTAAACCCACCACCATTTGTCTCATCTTTACCATTGCTCTTCCTAAAAATTGGTCAATCTGTCAACTTGATGTTAATAACACCTTCCTTTATGTTCATCTTCATAAACAAGTCTTTATGTCCCAACCACCTAGTTTTCAAGATCCTTACTATCTTAATCAAGTATGTCATCTTCACAAAGCCTTGTATGGTCTCAAGGAAACTCCTATAGCTTGATTTCAAAGTCTAAGTCAGAAAGTTCTTCACTTAAACTTTACTTCCTCCAAATTTGACCCTTCTCTCTTTATTAATACCACCACATCTCATATCACATTCGTCTTAGTTTATGTGGATGATATTTAGGTTACCGGATTGTCTCCATCCTTCATTTCCACCCTTACCCAAAATCTTCATACTACTTTCTCCATTAAAGACTTAGGCCTGCTACATCATTTGAAGCCACTTTCATTTCCACTGGTATTCTTCTAACCCAAACCAAATACACCAACGATCTTCTTCTTTAGACAAGTCTTGATCATTCCAAAGTTATTCACACTTCGATCACTACGTCTCTTCCTTTATCTAAAAATTATGACTTACTCCTTCTGATCCATCCGAGTATCAAAGCACTCTTGGTGCTCTTCAATATATATGCCTTACTCGCCATGATATTCAATTTGCTATCAATAAGGTATCCCAGTTTTTACATTGCCCCACTGATGTGCATTGGACTACAGTTAAACGAATTCCCTGTTATCTTCGATCCACATTATCTCACAGTATGCACTTTCTCAGATCATCCTCACTAAAATTAAATGCTTACTGTAATGTTTATTGGGCCGGTTGTCCTGACAATCATCATTCTACTTCTGGATATTGCATCTATCTTGGACCTAATTTAATCTCTTAGAGTGCTAAGAACCAAAATACTGTTGTCAGATCTACTACTAAAGTTGAATATCAAATCATTGCTCTAGTCGCAGTGGAACTTTGGTGGATCACTTCTCTTCTAAAGGAAATTAGTTTTTCCAAAGTTACGTCCACTCTCTGGTGTAATAATCTTGGTGCTACATTCTTTGCTTCTGTTTCAATCACTAATGCTTGTATCAAGCACGTTGAAATTGATATACAATTTGTTCGTGACTTGGTGGCTAACAAAGTACTCTCCATTAGACACATTGCATATACTCTTCAAAATTTTGATGTTATGACCAAGCCCTTATTCTTTTCAATATTTCAACGTCTTCGTCATAAGCTCACAATTGCTACACATCATGAGCTTGAGGGAAGCATTTGATTTACATGTATCTTAACAATTCAATATTTTTAGATAAGATTACAATTCGATCTTTTTAGATTAGCTTATATGAAACTAGATCAAAATATGAGCTGTAATATTCTCTGTAAATCTCTTTTTGATTATGTTTTTACTTGTATATAAAGACTCGCAGGCCTTTCACAAATACACAACAAAAGCAATAATACATTCTTTACAACTTTCTTCAGATCTATGCTCAAATAATGAGATAGCATTATCGATTAACAAGGTTAAAAAAATCAATACCTTACTGCAAGCAACCTCAGAGTACCTGCATGCAAGGAATGCCAACATAAAGCAGGTGATACTGTTGTTCAATTTGATTTCATGCATGATCGCCACATAATGTACATAAACTAGTTATAGACGATAAAAGGTTGCCTTCCTCAAGTCATTGGATGAAGCACCTAGTACTTTGGAGCTTTCAAAATCCCAAGATTGTACGTTGCAGAAGACAACTAAAATAGGTCATGTTCAGCGTTATATTGAATTAGAAAAATAAAAGGGCAAGAAGTATCATAAATTTTGACTTTTTTTTTCTATTTTTTTGTATCAGACGTTGCAGAGAATAAAGGTGTTATATCGTTTCATATCAGGATTAATTATATCATCAATCGTTACTAATAAAGAAAATTTTGTTTTATAATGATAAAATTTTATGATAATGAACAATTACGGCACTCAAAGTTGCATGGTTTGCGCTAGTAACCGTCTGAGACGCAGAAGTTGAATCAGGCTATTATTGGGGCGGATTTGCGGAAACTTAGCGGATCAAGACCGTTCTTTTAAGTTGGAGATCAGCGGCAGCTGACTGGATGCTTGGATTTGATTCTAGGCGTTGTGAGCAGATAGAGAGTTTGAGTCTTAGTAGAACGGCCCAAATCATACCTATGTCAATTTTCTGAAAGACCCAATTAGTTGAGAACAGGAAAGCATATCGATGGACTTCCTTGGGGGTCTCCCAAAGACACGGTGAGGTAACGACTACTTGTTTGTGTTTATCG
>JANSVA010000218.1:8539545-8551924 GCA_025504915.1 Erythroxylum reticulatum | reverse complement strand
CCGATCTAAAAGTAGGATTAAGTCCATTCGGGCCTAGTGATTTATTCGGATGCATCTGGGATACCACCTGTTTGAACTCCTCCATTCTAAAAGGCCCCGTTAGCTTCTCATTCTCCACCTCCCCCACCTTTCTTGGAAGTAAACCCACCACTTCCCAAAGCCCCACCCGACGTCACACTCTCCCCAAACACCGACGTGAAATAATCAACCACCATTGTCCCCATCTTTACAGCATCTCTAACCCGTTCTCCCATGTCATTCTTCAATCCCAATATACAATTCTGTCGCTTCCTCTCACTAGCCATTGCGTGAAAAAATCGAGAATTTCAATCTCCATGCTTTAACCAAAAGATTTTTGCTCTCTGTCTCTAATGGATTTCCTCCTATTCCATAATCCCACTAAGTTCAAGTTTGGCCTGATCATATAAGTCACAGCCCACTCCATCGTTGTTACCTCAACAATTTTGAATCTGCCAATTAAGCTCTTTTTTACGTGAGATCATTTCACAATTTCGCTCCCTGCCCCACCTTGCAAAAGCCACGCAACAAGCAACCCTTTTATCGAGAATGTCACTCCCATCACAACTCTACCAACTACGTTCAACCACCCCATGCAAACCCTAGTCGCTCAACCACATACTATTAAATCTAAACTCCCAACTCCTAGCCGCCAAATGCATATCTAAAAAATCAATTAAAATCGGCTCATGATCCAAAATCGGGGTTGCCAACGTCGACACCACCCCTTTAGGAAACAAAGCAGACTAAGCCATCGAGACAACTGCTATATCCATCCTCTCCCTCGTCCACCCATCCAAATTCCTCCCCCTCTCCCATGTAAACATATACCCAACACATCCCAAATCATGCAGCTCACAATCCTCAAGAGCCCTACAAAAACCATTGAACAAAGATTGTGGATGGTCAGCTCCACCCTCCTTCTCCTCCGCTGATAATAAATCATCAAAGTCACCAAAAACAATCCAAGGATAGTCACACCGTTGGGATAATGAGCACAACAAGCTCCACAACCTCCGTCACTGCACTCTCTCAAGATAGCCATAGTACCCCGTCAAACGCCAATCCCCCCTTTCAGTGTTATAGACAATGGCATCGATGAAATTTTAAGAGAACTCACGGACCACTAAATTAACACTATTCCTCCACATCATAGAAAACCCACCACTCTGCCCAATAACATCCACCAAAAAACAAGCATCAAGACCCACCATTCTCTTCACTTCATCAAGCCACACTCCATACACCAAAGTCTCCGTCAAGAATGCAATATTAGGAGTGTAAGCTCGACACAAGTCCCATAGGACGCCTACTGCCCTAGGGTTGCCAAGCCCTTGGCAGTTCCAACTAAGGATTTTCATGGCGCTCGACAGGGCTGCCCTGCAACTCCCGTCGATCATCTACTCATAGAAGTCGCACCATAATTTGCTTATGAAAAAACTGATGAAGCAGTCGTTTGCATCCTGGGCCTTTTCTTCCCTTCATCTTGTTGAATTGGGCTTGCTTCCTCGTGTAATCCCATCTCATGGTCCAGAGTCTCTTGGCCCTCACCAACAACCTCATTTAAGTGCAGTTCACCTCTCCCCCAGTGCCTATTCCCTCCAAAACTAGCAGAACCTGACATACTTCCTTCCTTCCCGAACTGTCCTACCCCAGCCAAAGTGCCTTCTAAAATTTCACCATTCCTTTCCTACAACCATTCACTCACCTCCTACCCTCTCCAGCGAAGCCCCGCCCTTAGGGAAGCATCCCATTCTAGTTAAAGCTCCTGGCCTCGACGCTCAATCTGAACCATACAAAAGCTATCGTTATGGCCTAGCCTACCATAGAGAATACCATAGAGAAAGCAAAAAGTGGGAGTCCTCTCATATTTGAAAGTAGCATAAAAAACATTGCCCCGTGGATCTACAATTTTCTTTCTTCTTTTCAACGACTACCTAACATCCATGGTCACCCGGATCCGCATGTAATCAGCAGTACCCATCTGGATAGCCTTGGCATTATATTGGACAAATCTTCCAATAAAATTGCTGAATTGCTTCGCAATCTGCTCAGATACAAAACCAGTCGATAACTGATGCACTTACACCCAAAAATCTGACATCTCCAATGACACACTGGCTGGCTCTTCCCTCTCTTTAAGTCTGTGAAGAATAAGCATATGTCTATTAAAGGTCCATGGCATTCCATCCATAACCTTATCTACATCTTCGATATAAAAGAAGCGAAAAAGGAATCGCTTCCCCCTAACCTCAGTGATATTCATCCCTCCCATTGGATGCTAAAGGTCTGCCAAAGCATTCTTCATTGCCTGAAAATTAATCTGACTAGCCATAAGAAATCGTCCTACCAAGCACAAATCATAGCTTGCCGCCCCCACACCCTCAACCTCACCAAGCTGCCACTCATCCTCCTCATCATCGACCAAAGACAAAGTAGCGATCTGTTGATCCATACTAGGGAACAATCACAAAGAACCGAAAGAGAGAAAAGGCAAAGCCACTAGGAGCATACAAACGACATACTTTATAGAAAGTTTGAAGCTTTGGTGTTATTTCATACTAGGGAACAATCAACTGTCGGCAACGGCTGTAAGGGGAAAGGTAACCCAGCATAAAAGAAGATATCCCACTTGAGATTCCCGACTCTTCGGACTCCAGATATGGCGCTACCCTTTGAAAGAGACCATTTCACTTATAAATTCCACAAGATTACGCGTCCGCGTGCCGTAAGATCCCCTTTCCTTTCACGTTGGTGCTGCGCTAGTTTACTGTTCACCTGGGGATTTAGGGATTTTTTTTACCGATCTTCTAAAGAGCTTTGGATATTCGTGCTTTTGTACTATCGTTTTAAGCCTACGCCCTCCGTTCATGTTTTACGTCCCACTCCCATTCCATATTCGTCCTAATGAATAACTATATTATCATAATAAAAACATTATGAATTTAAGTGTCATTTGATTTCACTATTTTTATTTGTATTATCATAATAACAACATTGTGAATTTAAGTCTCATTTGATTTCACTATTTTATGATTCATATTTTTTGAAAAAGTAAAAACAAAAAAGTTGAAATTTACAATAAAAAATTTAAAACAAAAATATATTTGATTTTATTTTATTTTATTATTTTTATTTTATTTTTAATATACTAAGAGGTATTAATGTTAATCAGGTGTTAGTGTCAAATTGTAATCTTAACTCATTTCTTCACACATCGAGCTTCATTTTTATTAATTATTATAATTTTTAAAATAAAAATATGAATATTTTATATAATTAAAAGAGTATCCATCAATTATATATAATAAGAGTAGAATAAAAATAAAATTATATTAAATTATTAGAGATGTTTTTCATTTTTCAAGGTTTTTATAATGATATCACTTATAATTAAAAAGAAATATTAATTAACTAAAGTTTTCATTAATATAATTATTTCATATTTGCCAAATAATTTCATCTTGCTTTTGGTATATACTTATAAATAGTGATGAAGTGATATTAAAATCAATTTGAAAATTTACGTCTTTATTTGCACTTTTTATAATAAGTTCTTTATTTTCAGTATAACCATTAAATAATTACACACGTAACAATAATATGTTTTTGTTTATGATATGTACAAAGGTATAAAAAAAACCTTACTTTTTGGAAAATAAAACATCTTTCAATAATATATTTTAATAAAAATTACATATAGTTGAATAACTCATGTAGACCTTAATCTTCCTCTTTTCTTATAATCTCATAAATCATATTTTTCATGTTGATCTTGTGAAAGAAATTTATGTATATTAGTGTAGTCTAAATTAACCAAATAAAACTTAAACGTAATTGTAATTACTTTATTTATTAAAAGTAATGTCATTGTAAACTATCTCTAAAAAATTCGATAATCATTTATAGTTCCTTCCTATCGAACTATCAATATATGAAACACATATCAAATTAGTAACAACACACAATATTTAGGTTAGATCAATTTTTTTACTCTTATGTTCGGCTAGAACATGTGCACTAATATGTGTATTGTTTAGTGCTCTTATATAATCCTACAAAATAAAATTATAATATTTTTATTAACTCCAATACAAAGTTATAATAAAGATAATAATAAATTACATAAATATACTAGAAAATATGAAACATACTCTTATTTATGTTAAAATTTAGGAAATGTATTAGTAAATGATAGAATAGGAATAATTATTTTTGTAAAACGATTAATTGCATATAAAAATTTGTTAAAATACTCTAAAATTATTCGAGATGAATGTTGAAAATATTTGTATTAATTCTAATTGTCTAGTTATGCATATCACATAAAAATGCAATTTTCTCCTTTAAAATTAAATTATTAGTTGGATTTAAGGCTTTTAAACTTTTCAACTCATCATATAAGTTCAAAATGATTGTTTGCTCATTCTTAAGTTCTCATAAATCCTTGTAGAATTCCTATTAAGCAGTTTTAATATCTAATCATGACCTGATAGAACAAAAGTTTTATATGGTTGATTGTGAAAATGTAAATATTTGTACTCTTCTGCAACTAGAGAAATCAAAATTATCTTTTGTTGAATATCAAAGAGTAAAAGACTAAATATAAATGAGGGAAGATAAAGTTCATTTTGTAAAAGGTAGAGGACAAGGCAACAAAATACCGAAAAAAAAGCAACAAAATAAATGTTATGAGGGAATAATTTTATTTGACGCAACAAGAGAGTGGTCTTACGTAGTCATAGAAATAAACAAACTTAATAACATGTTCTCCTTCTTCTTAGTAATTGACCCATTAACTCTACCAAGTAGACTTAAGTAGAAAATATGAAAAAATAATAATAATTTGCACAATTAAAAAAATAAAATAAAAATAAGTAGTAGACTTTATAATAAACTAACAAACTTAGCAAGTACATAAAAAAGTAAGTAACTAAACACATTCAACTAAGTATTCAAAGAAATTTGTTAAACGAGTTAGTATTGTATTTTAACTCTCACCTGAACAACAATCTCCATTTTTCACCACATCGATATGATGATAAAAGTCTTCAAACCTGTTCATAATTAAGCCTTTTGTGAATAAATTTATAATTTGGTCTTTTGTCTTAATATGCCTAAATTCAACCTTGTCTTCCAAAACTTCTTTCTGAAAAAAAATGATAATACATGTTTAAATTAAGTTCTCGCATGAAAATCTAGATTATTTTTAAAGTGTATTACTGATTAGTTATTGCAATACAAAGAAAATGTAATTTTTTTTTGGCTTATATAAGTGTTTCAATAATTACATAAAATAATATACTCTTGTGTTGTAGCTCGTTATTCTGCTTTGTTATTGGTAAGGACATAATTGACTACCTTTTCTACACCAAAAAATAACCTTGATCTAATTATAAAATCATACCCAATATTTGAACATTAGGTATCATAATAACATGTATCAAGTAACCAACTAGCTTACTATCTCCACCTTTATTATTCAAGAAACCCTAGTTTAATGTACTCATTTAAAATTCATTGCATTGCTTCCATATGAGATTTCTTTGGATTTTACATATGCTGACTCATCACACCAACTATATAAGAAATATTGAATTTAGTTAAGGATAAGTAGACCAAATTACCCACCCACTATCAAGACTTTGTTGTATCTTCCAATTTTCTCAATTCATAAGCACATATTTTGTTATTTATCTTCATTAGAGTCAAAATTAGCTTACACTCAAGTATTTCAAACTTCTTTAACAATTATTTATAATTTTTTATTGATGAAGAAATATTCTTTCTTTAGTAAAACCAAACTTTAGACCAAGAAAGTGACTAAATTGTTATGTTCTTTCATTTAGAAATGAATTGACAAATTCTTCTTCATTCAGTGGATTTCTTAATCACAATCACCTATTATGATTAAATCATCTCAATACATTAGGATATTAGCTATTTTCCCTTTATTGATTTGGACAAACAAACGAAAATTATTAATGTCACATAACAACCATTATAAATAAAATTTTTGGCAATCTCACTATACCAAACCCTTGGTGCCTGCTTAAATTCATAGAGTGCCTTCTGAAGCTTACATATGTACTCATGCAAACATATCTATTTTTTCATGTGGAAATGCACTCTTTTACATTGATAATTTAGAGTACAAATGGATAGGTTGGATTAATAAAGCATGGATGTTATAAAGTTGATAATTTAGATTATAATTTACTTAAGGATAAGAAAAAACTTAAGTGTGAGAATGTTTGATAGATGCTAATTTGACTATAATTATACACCCATATTTGATATATTTTGCTTAATATTGTATAGTTTTGTTGTATATTTGGTACTTAATTTGCTTCAAGTGCATTCATAGCTTATAATTGCCTTCATAGAACAAAAAGAGAAAAATTCAGATGAAAACAAGACATCAGAAAAAGATTTGAAGCAATTAAACACCAACGTGCCTATGTATAAAGACAGTGCAAGCCTCTATAAATGTGTGAAGTTTGAAGAAATTGGTTTCTAGTCCTGTAGAGATACACGACCATGTGTACTAAGATACACGACCATATGTACTAAGATACACGACCGTGTATATTGCTTGTGTAAGTCTTTGTGCCTATGTAAAATCATGAATTCAGGTGTTTTTGATTATACACAATCTCTGACATGCTCATGTAAGTGACTATGTATACCTAAAATCCCTAAAATGTACTACAAAAGTACGTAAGTGAAGGTAAATTAAGGAGAGTCAACTTTTGTAGCAAATTTTAGATGTGAAACATCCAAAGAGGAGACAATTTTGATCAAGAGACAAGGAAAACACAAAAATACATAAAGAGATCTAATAGATTACAATATTAAACCTTAAACTTGCAAGAAGATTCAATAGGAGAAAAGGAGACGTTTAGAATTATGATTACTTTTTTCTATTTTTTTCTCCATGTTTATCTTTGATTTCATTTTCTATTATAAGTAATTAAGCATGTCTAGTGTCTAGGTTTGATGAACCCTAATTTGGAATATCAATATGATTTCATCTTTTCTTGAATGCAATTATATCGATTGATTTATTGTGATTAAATTATGTGTTTTACTCTTGTTCTAATATATCCAGAGTATTAGTGTATGACAATGATTGAGATTGAGAAGTTCTTTTGTATGAATAGATCTACCATAATTAAAAGGAGTTAATTGCAAACCTAGAAATAAGCTAACATAAATCCTCTAGATTAAGGTCAAACTTAATAATGAAATTCATTAATCGATAATACAATCGTAGAGTTTTAACTAGACATATTTCTGTTAATCAAATGATGGATTAGTTGTTAGTAGTCTCGAGAGACTTATTAACATAAGATAGGAATTTCTATGATCCAATAATCAATAATATAATTGCATAATTAAAGATTAGTTATTTAATGATTTTTAGGGTGATTCATCACTACACTAATATTTGATATTTATTTTTCTAAGTAATTTCTTTCATCTTGCATTTATTATTGTTTCAAATCTTAGTTTGGTTGTTTAGCTATACTTTTAATTAAAAACAAAATCTGGTTCATATGCTAGATAATAGGAAAAAGGGTAATTACTAGTAATTATAGTCTTTGTAGGATCAACCTGTACTTACCTGTGCTAGCTATAACTACACCGTGTACTTACGGTTAATTTAGTTATTGATATAGAAATAACCAATCATCCCCTAACCCCGCCATCTCAATTGACTTAAGGTTACCAAATGCCAACAGTGCGTTGTGTAATTGTGTATTATGACAATATTTTATGTGTTAAAATGTTGATTGTTGATGAAGACCCCTAAGCCATAATGCATTTTGTCTCTGTGTTAAATGTTGACTGTTGAGTCTGTTTTATAAGCTTATGTTGTGTCATGTGTTTGAATGTTGTCTGTGTTGTGTTGAGACTATTGACTTTTGTGACGTATGAATGTTGTCTCATAGTCTCACCAAGTCTAGTATGGTAATATGTGTTTCTAGGATTTAAGGAATGTGGATTTAAATAGTGAATTTGAATTATTTTTATTTTGGTATTAGAGTTGGAACTGAATTTTGAGATACTGATATGTTTTTTCATCTTTAAAAAATCTATCTTGTAGTTCTATCTATGTTAAATAAAATTAGTGAATAAAATATTGTCCTAATATAAAATGAAAGTTAGTGAAAAATTAGTGAATGAAAGATGAAAATTAGTGACAAATTTATAGTGGAGAATTAGTGAATGAAAGAGTAAAATTATTTTATAAACCAATTGAGTTATATATTGTCACAAAGTAGTTGTTATAAATGGTTTACAAATTGAATTGTGTAATCATACAAAATAGATTAATTTATAGTTAAATTATTTCATCACAAAAAAGGTTATAGTTGTGAATTTATTCTTGAATTACATAATCATACAAAATGAGTTATAGTTGTCAATTTATATTTGAGTTATGTAATTACACAAAATGGGCTGTAATTGTAAATTTATGGTTGAATTATGCAATCATACAAAATGAGCTATAGATATGTTTATGGTTAAATTATGTAATCATACAAAATGAGTTATAGTTATGAATACATGGTTGAATTACGTGTTAGTACAAAATGAGTTATAGTTGTAATTTTATGTTTGAGCTATAAAATCACACAAAATGGGTTGTAGTTGTAAATATATGATTAAATTATGCAATCATATAAATTGAGTTATAATTATGACTTTATGGTTGAACTATGTAACCATACAAAATGAGTTATAAATGTGACTCATGAGTTTATGTTTGAGTTATGTAATCACACCAAATAGGTTACAGTTTTGAAGTTATGGTTGAATTATGCAATTATACAAAATAGATTATTAGTTGTGAATTTATGATTGAATTATGTAATCTTACAAATTGAGATATAGTTATGACTTTATGGTTGAATTATATGATTTTACAAAATAAATTATAATTATGACTTTATGGTTAAATTATACTCATGCAAAATGGGTTATAGTTAACAAAACATGAGAATTCCTTATATAGAATGTGCTTAAGCATCAAATTCTATTGAAGAATCATTTATATGAGTTCATGAGGCTTCCTTGCTTGTATACATCATATGATTGGTGAGAAACTACCATTCCTCTATTTCTTCATGTTATGATATATAAGTTATTAAGTTCATTTATTTTTACAGATAAACGGAAGGAAGTTCAAGTACTTCTGCTAATTCAACTGCTTCAAGAAGATTTGATGATCCAAATTAGACTCATGCTAGATTGGTTCATAGAATAAAGGACCATACCATTTGTTCACATTGTAACAAGTATTTAAAAGGTAGGGGATCACAAGATTAAAGAGGTATTTAACTAGGATAACATTTGATGTCGAGCCTTTTAAGAAAGTGATCTATGACTTGAAATGGTAGATGAAGACTTTTTTTTAAGATTATCAGCATAAGAAAGATAGGAGGGAAAAACTGAATTACAAAATTGGTAGTGGAAGTTCCTTTTGTGATGCTCAAGATGATAGTGAAGATTTTGAAGTTGGTAATATTCCTACCTAATAAAAAAGGAACGTTGCACCTTATGTTAGGAAAAGAAGAAGGGAAATGTCTAATTTTTTTTGCACCACAAACAACTCATAGAGCTTAGTTTTGTTTTTTAAAATAAATAGTTATTTAGATGAAAAATAATGACTTGCACTACTTATAGGTGTTCAATCATATGTGATGGTTAGACAAATAAAAGACAGAATCCTATTATCAATTTTTTAGTTTATTCTAAAAAGGGGACAATATTTTTAAAGTCTATTGATACGTCTACTCTTGTTAAAAATTTTAATACTCTATTTCAGATATTTAATGAAGTTGTGAATCAAGTTAGGTTAGCAAATATTGTTCAATTGATCACTAACAATGATTATTCTTACAAAGTGGCTAGAAGAAGATTGCAAAGTAGGTATGTTTTTCCTATTAGACTCCATGTGTTGTATATTACATTGACCTAATGTTGGAAAATACAAGAGATGCAAGATATTTTCCTATCATTGATGAGATTATATAAAAAGAAAAAAAGTGACCAAATTCTTCTACAATTATGCATGGGTCCTAAATTTAATAAGAAAGGATTTTAATAATGGTAGGAATTTGTGTTGACTTACTATTATAAGATTCACATAATTTCTTATCACTTTAGTGCTAGGTATGAAGTCAGATTGGAGATTTCTAGAATTATACTTAAAGATCATAAATTTTAGTCTCAATGTTAATTTATCATCCA
This sequence comes from Erythroxylum reticulatum, assembly GCA_025504915.1. NCBI lineage: Eukaryota > Viridiplantae > Streptophyta > Magnoliopsida > Malpighiales > Erythroxylaceae > Erythroxylum > Erythroxylum reticulatum. The sequence goes on along the minus strand of JANSVA010000218.1, from coordinate 8,541,646 downwards.
AGTTTATGGGCCTTTTGTGCCAGAACTTTGATTGGTTGATAGTGATGAGAAGGTAATGTTTCTTTTTATGATATCATGGAGAAGGCGAAGGAAGCAATCAAGGTCAATATGGAAAATAGACTTTCTTTATACGCACCTTATTAGTCATTAGTAAGAGATGATAAAGGTAATTTTACTCTTTGTTATTTATAGCTAGGACATTTTTTAATCCTAATGTCTATTTTAGACCAAAATTTACAAAGAAAGTTGAAGTTAATAAGAGAATACTATTAACTGTTACAACAATCGTTACTTATGAGACAATGTCATATCTCTTAAGCTTACAAATGAAGATTTATAAGGATGTTTTTGGTGATTTTAGGATACTCATTATTATTCATCAAAGAGATAAACTTAATCTAAGTATAAATTTTTTCACTTTTATTACTTATTGGAAATTAATCATCACTTTATTTTGTTTATAATGTTACTTTTATTATCTTACGATTACTTGGTGAGACCAATTAGGAAGTAGTATTCTAGAACTGCAAAGGTTTGCAATTTAAATTCTGAATCAATGTGAGAGTGCAACAAGGTGTGAAAGAAATTAGAACATATTTGAATTCATCCATTCCAAGAAAAAAGAGATTGGAACATAAAAGATTGAATGACTTGTTCTTTGTTCGATGCAATTTAAAGTTTCGAAAAAGGTATGTTATTAGCATTTATCATTATTAAGTTGAACATAATATCTAGTAATTTATTAATAAATTAATTTTATTATTTATTAGGACTCTTAACAGAACAAGTAGTCCTGTAGATCAAATTTGTCTTGAACGTATCGATCTTTTAATGAATTAGATTGTTGAAGAACCAAATTTGATAAATAAGAATGACTTAGAAGATAATCTTAAATAGAAAAGTATTGACACATTATTTGGTGCAATGAACTTGAATGATGGTGATAATGAGACTCCTCTCAATGATAAGGGTTTTGTACCAAATGAAAATTAAGGTCAATACGATTTGAGCAGATATTCAACTGAACGAAGTTTCAGGATTTCATTTATTCTCTTCTTTTAACTTTATTTATATTTAATGCATGTATTAAATTATATATATGCAATATAAATATAAAACTTTTAATTGTAAATTTTTTGTTTCAGATTTCGCTTCTAATTGGTTGTATTTATCAGCACAAACTCTTATTGTAATACTTATAGAGTCATGAAACTTTAATATTCTGTCTATTTGATGTATTGATATAATTATTTTTATTATATGATAAAAGTGTAACATTTTAAATACTTTGTATTATCCTTAGTTTTACATTTGTATAATGATTAAACGATATTTTTTATATCAATCGTAGTTATTTTTTATGTGAAAAAATATTAAAAATAAATAGATTATTGTTATTTCAAAATTTTATTATTATAACTTTTGGAGACATGGTTAATATAAAATTAAAAAGAATATAACACAATACATTGATGAACTATTAGTGATTTTTTTAAAAAAGTGTTATTTTATAATTTAAAAAATTACCTAAAATGATATTCAGTATTGACTGGTATCAATATAGTACTGTATTAAAATCAAATCTAATATCAATGCTAATAAATTATTCATAACATTATTTCAAATTGAAATGAATAAGGAGGTGGTTGGATTATTCGTGATGTTGATAGTCGATATTTGTCATTAGAAAGTTGCTAATTTGGTTGAAGGAAAAAGGACGAAGTAATATTAGCGTAGAGTCTAATGCTTTGGATGATGTATTAGTGTTGAAAGATTCAGTGCTTATTTAGATGGGCTTATATTAGTAGAGCTTTTGACAAAAGAGCTTTTATCAGAAGAATCTTTTAAAAGTCAGTTGACTGTTTAGCTGTCAATAAAAAAAACAGTTTTTTTGAAAGAGCTTTATAATAGACTGTTTGGCAACATAAAAATAAAAAGTATTTTTATTAATTTGAACTATATTTTATTTTGTAATAAATATTATTTATGCATATAAATATTATTTAAATATATGAAACAATATGCAAAGTACAATATATTAATTATTATATAATTTTAAACCATATGAAATATAAATGAAAATATATCTAACCAAATCTTT
>JANSVA010000218.1:8520940-8538511 GCA_025504915.1 Erythroxylum reticulatum | reverse complement strand
AAAAAATTAAAGAGAGGTACTCAATTTCTAACCATTATATTTTAAGTCTTATTATTTATAAATGCCTTACGAGGAAGAACCATACGAGGCAAATCGAGTTTTCCTTTTCTTTTATTTTTGCAAATTAAGGTGGCTATGTGTTTGTTAGGCAATCTCTTGTTATGTCATTGTCCCGAGGCAAAAGTCACATGAGCGTACCTGGTGTATACTTCCATTGCCCCCATACAAAGGGTCGCAAAAAGCGGATCCAAAACAAAAGCCAGTTGTAGTATTAAACGGGAGCACGTGGCGGCACACCTGAAAGGACCTTAGACTTCCTGATGCCACGTGGCGTTACTACGGTTTCTATTTTCATCGCGTTCGCTTCTCTATTCAGCAGCAGACACTTTACAGGAGCGAGAGAGTGGGAGAGAGATGGAGAAGAGAAGAGTAGCGACAATGCTGTTGTTGTCGGCGGTTTTATGGGGGGCGGTGTCGGTGGAGGAGTGCTGGTGTTGGATTAGCGGCGCCGGTGAGAATGTGGTTGAGGAGAAAGTGAATGTGGCAGCGGAGAAAGTGAGAGCCAAGGCAGCAGAAACAATGGAAAACGCCAAAGACAAGGCCGGGTCTTTGTATGATTGGAGCCGTCGGAAGTACTCCGAGTAATTAATCACATACCTTCCCTCTCCTTCTTAAATATTTTGGGTTTATAAAGAAAAAATTATGATGGTGTTGGACCAAGATATTTTTGTCTAACCATCAGATGGTGTACTGAGAAAGTCAAATTTTGTTAATGGAGTCTGGTGCGGATATTTGATAAGTAATTAGTTGAAGATTATGGTGACATGTACTAACCAGGCAATTAGTTAATTTTTAAAGGTTGCATCACGTTTCTTAATTGTTACTTTTGAAAAGAATGGTCGAGAAGAGGGACAGTTGATGAGATTTGGTCTCCATGTGGAGGATTAGAATTTAGAATTCATCCGAGCCTCAATTAGTTTTGGATATAGTGGCCCTACACAATCATGACGTAGTATAAGACGTGTGTTGTCAAGGAAAAAACGAGATCTGATTAAAAGGATTGGCTATATTAAAAATGCACTACTTGGTGACACTTACCTTATGCCAATGTGGATCAATCCTTCATTCGTAAGATAGATAATGTGGGGGGTCAAGCGAGATGTTCTCTTCTGTTACCAAGCAAGCGAAAAGTTTACTTTGGTTATAGAAATTCACTTAAGACTTCCATAATTAAGTTATCGATGATTATCCAAGTTTTTAAGATGAAAAGGAGGATGTTTAATGGATAGAACAAGGGACAGGGTTAGCAACTGACAAGGTTATGTTAATGATAATCATTAACGATGAAGCTGATATACATAATGTTTTGAGCTTTACGGGGCATGTTTGTTAGTATTGCATGATCATAAGTCCTAAATGTTAAAGAGGCAATTCGTATGCTCGCTTATGGAGCTCTTAACAACGTTATATTGGTGCCACTAGTGGACCTGGATTTGGACAGGAGAGGGCCAAAAAGGCAGCTCAAACTCTGATGGATAGAGCTGGAGACACTGCTTCGAAAACTGCAAGTATGATGGATTCTACTGCATCAGGTGATTATTTTGCTTTTGCTTTTGCACTGGCAGCTAAGTTAGTCTTATTTCTTATATACACTTGAAATGGAGCTAATCTTCTGAATAGTTCCAGAATCATCAAGGTATGCTTCTGAAAAAACCAGAGAGGCAGCCAACATAGCACACCGAAAGATAGGTGATATGAAGGACTATGCTTCAGGGAAGGCAGACGAAGCTATGAAAAAGGCCGCTGACAGAGCTAGTGATGTGAAAGAAACAATGGCTGATGCAATGGAATATGGAGAAGTTAAAGCGGCAGATGCCTATGATGGAGCTAAACAAAGGCTGAAGATGGTGACAGACGTTGCTTCGGATTCGGCTGATGAGGTCAAAGACCGAATGGACGGAGCAATGAGTTACGAGAAAGAGAAAGCGACTGATACCTATGATGAAGCTAAAAACAAGCTGAACATTGCTAGAGACGTGACTTCAGATAGAGTTGCTGATGTTAGACACAATGGCTGGAGCAGTGGGCTATGGGAATAATAAAGTGGCTGATGCTTACGGTGAAGCTAAAGAGAACTTGAATATTGCTATGGACGTGGAATCAGATAAAGTAGCAGATGCCAAAGACAGAGCATCTGGAACAGTAGGATATGGGAAAGATAAAGCCGCTGATGCCTATGGTGAAGCTAAAGAGGAGCTGAATACTGCCATGGACATGGCTTCAGATAGAGTAGCAGATGCCAAAGACAGAATTGCTGAGACAACTGGATATGGAAAAAATATAGCTGCTAAAGTTGTTGGTGAAGTCAGGCAAAAAATGATGAATACTGCCTCAGATATGGCCAATGAAGCTAAGAATCGGATGGAAGGAGCTATGGAATATGGAAAAGATAGAGCAAGGAATGTCTAGAACATGGCCTCAGAGACAGCAGATGATGCTCAAGGGGCAATGACAGGATCAATGAATTATGGCAAGGAGAAAGCTTTTCATGGCTATGATGAAGCTAAGCAGAAAACTAACATGGCAGTGAACATTTTCTCAGAAAAAGCTGAAGATACCAAAGATAAAATGATTAGGGAAGCAGGTTGTCGAGGAAATGATGCAGTAGAAGCTTTTGATCGAGCTATGCACAATGTTGGGGAGGCTTACATATCAGCGAAAGAAAGTGTGACTCGTCAGGGCAGGGCTAGCTATGAAGCTGCCAAGGAGAGGATGTCACAGACAACTGGTGATCTTGGAGATGCAATGAGAAAGGCGAAGGCCACAGCAGAGCTTGAAATCTAGCAAGACATCGGAGTCTAGTTTCATCTCTGAGTCAATCCCATTTCCCTGGCTTCAGTCCCTTCTTATAAACTTCTTTCTTTTCTTTTCTTTTTTCATTTCCTCTTATATTTCCTTTTATATGTATTTCAATCCATTTTATAACTTCTAATAAGCATAACTCCTTTTAGCTCTTCTTCAATTTTTGGCTCTTTCAAGTCTAAATAAAAATTGACGTTCAAATCTAAGAGCAGTTTACCAGTTTCTCAATTTTCATGTATTCTTCTAGATCTATGTCTACATGCAAGCTATTGGAAAAAGACTTTAATCCGCACATTAGAAATAAAATATTGGCGCCATGGATTTGCGTGTTTTGGTAAGACATGTAAATTGTTGGTAGAATTTCAACTAGTGATCTAGAAATTGCTGAAATCTAGAAATTGTGTCTTTATGTAGCCAATTAGAGAACTATTATTTGCAAAACAACCTTAAATTGTCATGGAGTTGAGCTAGTGATTGAACTAGTTATCTAATTTAACGATAATTATGCCCATCTATTACACTAACTTGGCATACTCACTCTCCCATGCGATGATTCCTTCATTATAGGACTCCATTTGTGTACCAAAGCCATTTCTGGTTTCTAGAAATGCAAAGTTTCGTGCAAGGTCTTCGCCAGACATTTGTAGATAAGAAGTTATTGTTTCTATTTCAGAATCTTTCATTCATTTCTGGTTCAGTTTTTTTCAAGCAGGTTCTCGCCAAGTTCTCTTACAAATGCGATCCTTTATTTTTACCCTAATCTGCAATTTCAACTTCTCTTTTGTCCTCCTTTTCCCGTGGTTGAAATTGAAAGGAAAGAATATCATATAAGTAATCATAAACCTGTACAGGTTGCATTGCATGGCACTGCTTATTATGTGATGCGTGCAAATCATCACATTAAATTCTCCACCGTGAGTTCTCACCTTCTACCATATTTGTATGCTTGTGCGATCGTCTTGACCTGTAGTCACATTTTGTCAACTTCAGCCCAATGAAAAGTGTTCGAAGATAGTGCTCGGAGGTGATCAAAAAATAGTTATGCTCAGGATAATCCACCTTAACTCCCCCCTGGATTCTTAATTGGATTAATAATAACCTATAACTAAGGCAATTTGCAAAATATGGATCGACTTTTCATTAGGCCGTTGTTTTCTCGTATTCAATTCGTAAAATAAATTGAAGATGAAACGAAAATTTGGTATCTTACAGTGATGATGAAATCAAGAAAGGATAGACTGCATTTGCTATTTAATTTGATTTCAGAGAGGCTATTCGGAACCTGGAATGAGTTTCGATGTTTTGAAGTCAAATTAATCTTTACAAGAGGCCACAGTGTTATGCCATGTGAATTTTGGTGAGCATGTAGTCTCCATCTTCATCTGCAACAGTTAAATTAATACATACCGAACAAACTATCATTTGTCACCATCAAAATTATGACCCACAAGAAGAAACATTGAATGTATCCCAGAAAATAGTAAGCTCATATAACCCTTCAATGCACTTCGTGGGAAAAGGCATATCAGAAATGGAAGGCGCCTGCTATTTCACTATCATGGCCTATATTATCCCGTTTGCTTCGGCTTTGTTTAGTTAGGATCTAAAATGACGACTTTGTGGTTACGTTCAAGGAATCCAGAAGGCTGTCATTGTTCGAGAGGGCCATATTTTGGTAAGTGTGAAAGATCTTTCAGATATGAATCGAAATACTAGAAAACAACAGACATAAATAGGGAGTTAAAAGGAGACATAAATAGGGAGTTAAAAGGATTTATATCTTTTCAGTGGAGAAAAGGAAACAATGTCTCTCTACATTCTCTACTTTGTCTTCTTATTTCCACGAAGTGTAGAATGGAATAGAGAGTAATATCAACCATGCTCGACTTAAAATAATGACAAGTTCATCGAATTGTGATGGCTGTGTATGATTTATGCTGTATTTAGGTTATTAAACATTAGAAGAATTCGGCAGCAATTAGTGATGAGCAAGAAATTCCTACTCTCTATTGTTTACGGACATCTTAAATCTGATTCAGGACTAAGTCTATGTTAACCCCATGAATAGTGCCTTCAAGGGTTGAGTTTCTTACATTTGCTTCTTCTTCGTTGCCTGTTTGTTGTTGTGCATCCAGACCTTGAAAACTTTTCTCTTTATCCCCATTTGAGAACAAAACTGCTGCACCTCTTGCTCATTTTGTTTATGGATCTTCCACTCCAACTTTTCGGCAAATTCCATCATTTTGTCTTTCTGTTCTTGACTGAATTTTGTTCTGAACCTCTTCTTTGACGTTGAAGATGGATTGACCAATGCTTGCGCTTGCAAATTTGAGTGGAATATATTCAGATCTTCGCTTGATGATTCCGCCGTTCCGCCAAAAGTCATCATTATCGGTGCAATCGGAGCTGTTCCAATATGTTGCCTGAGATGCTGGTGAAAAGAAGGGTGCTGTGGAGCAAGGGAAGTGGTGAGTTGTTGATGAGGTAGTGTAGTATAACTAGTATTTCTTTGGCTATTGTTTTGATAGTGATAATTAGCTAAAAAGTTTGGCTCTCCATCAATCTCCTTCCTGTGAAAATTTCTATGGCATTCACAAGCTGCACATCTCAAAGATTCAGGTGTGCCCTCCTCACCACTTGCCATGAATTCTCCACAACCATCCACGACATGCCCTCCCATATTTGCTGCATGATTCCTTAAACATTCTCGGTATCTAATCGAGGATGCTGTTGATGTTGGTGGTGGAGATCTTGAAATTAATCTAGTAGGAGTTGGTGCTGTGTTAACAACTGTAGCTGACACTGGAATTGGAGCTGGATCTGATGCAGTTTGATCGTCTCTTCTTCTTTCTGCTGAATCTGGAATTATAGATATAGAAGGGAGTTTGGAAGAGGAATCTCTATCCACTGTATTGTACACTGAAGAGCTTGGCATACCTCCTTTATCTTGGCCTCTCAATTCCATGATACTGGTTTTGAAGAAATGTCAGTACTGATTCTTCAAGTTTTGAATTTGTCAAACCCTTCTTCCTTCTTAGTTCTTACTGCATCATTGGCATCGCTTCCTTGATTTCAAGACAAACTAAAAGGTTGCTCCTGTGATTTTCTTAACCCACCCTACTTCAGCCTATTCGATCAAGCAACAAACTTGATCAGCGAGCTGATCACGAGGTAACTCCGAAGATCACTCCCCTCTCTCTCTGATTTTGACCTTTATGGGTGCAAAATCCGCCAACCCATTTCACTATTTGAATCCTATTCCTGAAGAGGTAAGCAAGCGATTGAGCAGTAGATAGACAGACGACTCGATGACCAAGTACAGATTAACACCAGGACGAGCTCAAACCTTTATTCAAGAAAAAATGACGAACTGAGAGAAAAGATCTTAAAATCCCAAAGTAAAAATGAAAGCTTCATGGGCCCCTATCAGATTTAAATAGCTAGCCTGTCCTATGACTTACCTTGATCAATTAAAACTGTAAATTTGAAGTGAAGACCTGCGAGTGCACACTCCCAGAAGTGGCCGTGAGATTCATACCTGTGGTTGTGAATATAGAAATTAGGGTGGAGATCTTTAAGCCTTAATCACGCAGAAATGTGGGTTGGAGGTTTGCTTCCTGCATCCCATCCAATCCCATAAAATACATCCATCAAAGGAACAGGTGTGTTTGGTTTTGTGGGCTTTGTACTTAGAAACACTGGACAGTTACAAAGTCACTGATGACATTCCTAAAGGAGGTAGTCTTCCCAGAACAACCGACAAGGTCCTGTTAGTTCCCTCCCGACACGAAAGATGGCTCTGATTCTACTGAGCCTCCAAATAAATTGCCCCTTGGATATTTTGGTGTCACCTCCTCCGTTCTTTGTGTCCAGTTCCTTAATCAACTGCTTAAGAACATGTGTTTAGTGAAGAGAAGACCAGCTAGCTAGCAGAGAAAGGGTTAAATTTGGGGGGTCATGATGGTTAGATGTCTGCTTTGCTTGCAATCTTACTACAACCTCAAAATCATAGAGACTAATCTCAACAAGCTTACGTTTGATAAATGATAAGGATGTTAGAACCCAGTAACACAAGCCCTAAGTAGGGTTTTAGGTTTTTAATGGAAGGTAAATCCACTAATGAGGGAGTGGAGAGAAGAAAGGTGGCTTCTTTCTTTTGTGGGGGTGGACAAAATCAAAAAGTGTGAGAGAATGCTCGCTGGTCCACCGCACAGTTCTTGTCCTTTTAAACATGTCAGATTCTCTATCTATCTTAATCTCTTTACCCGAGGCCATTTTGTGTTTGTGCGCCTGCTCATGCAATTTCCCTGCGACTCCACTCTTTATCCTATGCAGTGAGTTTGGTTTCCCGTCTTTTTCATTACAACAATTGATGCCTTGTATGTTTCCCAGTTCCCACTGTCGGCATCTACTCACACACTGTTTTTGTTCTTAATTTGGTTGCTTTTGTCCACTAATGACTCACTCTTAGTACCGTTGAAAGAGTCTCGTTCCAAGTTTTACTGTATTATTTGACTCTTTCCTCTTTTTCCCTTTTGGTATTCTGTCTTCTACTGGGGGCCATTTCTGGTGGGTTAATCCCATGACTGTAAGAGTGCAGCTCCCCTTTTCTTTATTTATAGGTTTTAATTTGCTAGTTAGGAATTACATTATACCGCAGTGGCATAATATTGTGATAATTGCATATACAACTGTATTCCACAGTTTAAAACTTTAAATTTTTATATTAAAAATATAAATCTTTTTCAGTGTCTTCTTGAAATTGAAAGTCTACGAGTACACAGTTTCTGGCTACTTTCTCAACAAAGTTGACGCAATAATGTTTACGACAGCTTCCACATGTTAATATTGGAAGGTCAGGTCCCGCGTTTAACTGCTCCTCTTATAATGGGAATTTACTTCTTTTTAGGATTTTTGGTTTAAGAGGTGAACATCTAATGAACACTGATGTAGTCTGTGTTAGCTTAACTAGCAGATAGTATACGACACTCGGTAGAGTTTGCTCAAGAGCTCTTTTACCACATCACAAGCTTATGTAGCTTGTAGAAACAAGGAAGTCCCTCTATTTCTTCCTCAGTTTATTCTCCTAATCACTTATTTTATTGAAACAAAGTGTAACTGAGAAACGGGATTATTCACTTAAAATGGATGAGATGAAATACTAAAATCTAAATACAAAGCTTAGTTTGTGAATGAAAAAGAGTCTTTTTCTAGGCGTCTAAACCTAAATGCTGAATGAATTTGCGTGAACTCCTGCTTTATTTCCTGACACGAAGGCTAATTCTGTATGCCAAATAGAGAAATGGATGCTTCACATATGCCATCTCTCTTGTCATTTCCCTCCTCTTTGATTACACTCAAACCTCATTGGTTAATATATTACCTCATAAGCTACTCAACACCTAATACTCTACATTATCTTGCTTAGACGCATCGAACGGTCCTTGTGGGAACAATTCCCGAGTAGTTAATTGATTTGTAGAAACAAATTATCACACTAATTTGGAATAATGCGTGGCAAAAGCCCTACCAACCATTGAGGTCTGTCTGTCCCTGCTAGGCCTCAATATATATTTTATGCTCCTTGAATGATTAAAAATTTTGGTGCGAGTTAATTTCACAAGTGGACAAAGAGCTCAGCCAGACTAAAGTATCTCAAAATCTGCTGCGACTGAAATGGTTGAAAAGCTCGAGACTGATTCAGTTTCAGTTAATTGTGCCTGCGTCAATGATCAAGTGCCAATAATTAGAACGAAGGTGAATTACTTCTCCAATGACATTTTGATCATCTTTTTTTCTTTTTCATATGGATCAAAGAAAAAGATAATTACGACGTAATCTAAAATGTAGCCAAAGGTAATTAACAAAAACAAAAAGTAAGCATAAATTCTAGATGTCAACGTAAATCATTATTTTATATATTTTTTTATATGTGTGACTAAATTACGTTTTGTCTTGTAGTTAAAAGGATCAAAAGAATAAAGTCCAGCTACTCTTTACATGCAAAGTAGTCAAATTGAAAGTTATAATTAACAAAAGGAAAAGGTATCCGAGAATAATTTCATTATTAAAAGGCCTCCTTAAATCAAATATAAAACACTAAGGCTGAGAAATCCAAAAAAGTTGCAAAAGACTGATATCATCAAGATTTTGCAGAACGGAACATCGCATCAGTTGGGGAGGAGTTTGGCGTTTTCTTAGTAAAACGTAGTTCAGTTCCTTCATAAGTCACATCATACACTACATGCTTGTAGATACCCCATGCCGTGCGATAGATTTTGTCGAATGCAGCCTACACTTTTTTTGATAGATCTGCGAAGATTTAAAGGCTACCTACAGTGTAAAAGAATACATTATGATATAAAAACAGGTTGTGATTAAAAGGTTTACGATATAACCTTTTCTATAATGAACTTTAAGTGTTCATTTTAGTCTGTTTTGTGGTCTTAAAGTAACTATTCCTAACCCTTTTCTTTTTCTTTTTCAATTCGTGCACAATCTAAGACTTTCGTTTAAGCTAAAGTTACCTCCTACCTTATAAATCAGATACCAAGTCCAAGGTTTGCAGTCTCGATCACAGGACAAGGGAAGAACTTGTAATGTACATTGTGTCTCTCCGCTGTATTTGCTTTAATTGCAAATAGTTCTGTATGGCACTTGCCTGCAACTGAAACAACTCCCTTCACAGCCAATTATTACTGGGTTACTGATATGTATCTATAGCTATACTCTGCACATCAATAAATTCATTTTTAGCAGTTAGGTAGATTTTGTTTATTTTTAAAATTTGTAAACAATTGTATTTTTTTTACTTTTAAATTTGTTGAGCAAAAGATTTAGGATGAAAAATACATAAAACAAAAACATAGAATTTATGTGATTTACGTCTAATGACCACAAAATAATGTTTTTCTTATTATTGTAAGAAAATGGTACAAAGTCAAGAGTATAATATAGAATATCTATATAAAATCCTAATCAAGGTTAGAGATGACAGTAAAGCTCAGGCTTAACCCGATTCAGCTCGGTGCGACTCGAAGTTAATAGATCCAGCCTAGTTTAATTAAGTTTTAGAGTAACCCAAAATACAAAAATTATAAGAAAGCAATGTCATTTTGGGTAAAACAATATTATTTTCTATTTTAAATTAAAAAACCATCAACTCGGGTCATGTGCTTCGAGCTTGATCAAACTTTTGGTTAGGGTTGAGTCCAGGCAAAAATTTTCAAACCCAACTTAGGCATGGGCAAACCCAGCCAACTCGGCCCATTCTTATCTCTAATCAAGGTAGTTATAGTCTAAGGTTACACATAAGATGTTAAAGATTGGTATAATTATATTTTTGCAACTCTCAAATTTTGTATTACTAGTAGTTTGATACCTGAAACACATTTAACATTGACGTCAATATCGTTTTGACTTTTCAATCGTCTTTAACCCGTACGAGTTCGATACTGATCTCATGTCCTATGTTAGTTCTTCTCTAATTCCTCAATTAAATTCTCACTCGGATCGTACTACCTAAGATTTTAAGTTGAATCATAATCGAGGTCGGGCCATTATGAAATTCAAGGTATATCTCATAATTTATACCTTCACCTTGACTTGAATTCTATAACATCAAACCAAGAATCATTCTATACCATTCATGTCCCTAAGATCTTCTAGTTGCACAAAAGTTCATCTAAGTTCAAGCATTGCTTAAATTTTTGTATAGGTAACTCTAACATATATGTTAGGTTATTAATTGCGACTATCTAACATATGGAGAACACCTTATCCTCCATAATATCTTGAATAAAGTTCATCCTAATATCAATATGCTTTAACTGCTTATGATAGGTAGGATTTTTAGTCAAACTCAATGCACTCTAGATATCACAGTAAATGATATAATGTTGCAAATTCACAACTATCAACTAAACCAATTAACCATATACATTCTTTAAGCCCTTCGAATAATAACATGTATTCTGCTTTATTATAGACAAAACAATTATAGACTGAAGTGTTGCTTTCTAATGGATTGCACGTCAAAAGATGGTAAAGATATAGCATGATAAGGATCTTATTCTCAAAAAATCTCCACCATAATTAAAATCATTGTGGCTAATAATACCACTAACTAAATCTTCATACCTACAAACTGAGCAAATATCACTGATACCTTTAAAGTATTGTATAATCTACTTAACAACTTTTGAATGACCTTTTCCAAGATTACTCATAAAACTTGCTTACCATACTAATAGCATTTGATAATTCTAGTCTTACGCATATCGTAACATACATCAAACCCTTAACTGCATATGTGTAAGTAACGTGCTTCATATAATCTATTTTTGTGTCTCAACTAGGTAATGCACTAACATCAATTTTATATTTTGTTGTTAAAGAAGTGTAAATTAACTTTGACTAATTCATTTAAAAAGACATGAGCACCTTTTCAACATATTTTTATTGCTATAAGCACAATAGGCCTACTCTTCTAACCCTCGAAATCTTCACACCTTAAATTTTCTTGGATGCTAATAAATCACCCATCTTAAATTTACTTCTTAATAAGGTCTTTAGATTATTTGTTTCAGCCTTATTATTAGTCGTGATTAATACACCATCAATATATAGTGACATTTCTCTCCTTGTTCTCCTTATTGTTATATTTTGTGGTTGTTCCTCTTGCATATTCATAGATCAATTTTTAATTATCATGTTTGAAATTTAATTTAAAACTCTGTTGTCTTGTAAACACCTTGATTGTTTTTACCTGCAAAATTATCAAGCTCCTCTTTTTGGCCAAACATAGCAAATTCATCAAAAGTAATATATCTCTGTTAATGATAAATTTTGGAGTTGTATCCTTTTTAATACACCATATTCTATATCCTTTAACTCCAACAATATACCATGGAAATATGCACTTTGTTGTCTTAGAATTTATTATACCATTATTAACATGAGCATAAGGAAGACAACTAAATATATGCATATCACAATGATCAGAAGGAGTATTGTATCATATATCTCGAGGAGTCTTAAAATATATTGCTTTCGATGAAGATCTATTCACAATGTTACTGTCTCAGTCCATAATTACTTTGAAAGTCTAGTGTTTAATTACATGCATTGAGCATGTTATGTAAGTATTTAGTTCATCCGTTTAATAACTATATTTTATTATGGTATATGACGTAAAATGTGGTCTCTCACAATACCTTCCTTCTTACAAAAACCATCAAATAGTTTAATATAGAATTCTAACTTATTATCTATTCATAGTACCTTAATTTATTCTCCAGTACTTTCTTTAACCATAGCCTTTTATTCTTTGAATTTTTAAACATTTCTTTATTTGATTTCCAAAAATAGTCCTAAACTTCTATAGTAAAGTAATTTCGTCTTCCATGAAATTAAATTGGAGCAAGATCCCTAAATCTGAATGAATATAATAAGAATGCTTGTGAAAATATGCTCATCGGAACCAAATTTGACCTTGCACTACTTGCCAAGAACATAAAACTCAAAGAATTTCATTTTCTCAATTTTAGCTCTATTTAAATAATTTGTGTCCCTACTTACTTATGTAACCCAACATACAATGCCATAACTTTGTACTATCGTCATTCCATCTTAAAGATATAGAGACAATCATTTATCTTATTATTATTTTTATTAAGAAATAAATTTCATACTATAATTTTTATTTCATCACAATTATGACATCCTTTAATAATTTGAGATATTGATCACCATCATAAAACTTATACCCTTAACTATCAAGAGTATCCATACAAATTTTTTAAAGGTCAAGAATATAGCAAGCATCCAACTGTTGATAATTCCACCATGCATTTGGATTTACACTTAACTACTATCTTTAACAACACACTTTTTATCATCATCCAATCTAACATTACTATATTCTTTGATAGACATAATCAATCCTTATTGAAAGTCATTTGATAAAATATGTCGGTGTCTACTACTCCCTAATTTGCAGAATCAGAATGACTAATAATCAAAATATTACTTCCTTTCTAATCCTCTTCAATAGAACTCCCCTGCACTATAACAACACTTACTTTTTGATCTATTTCCTTTTTATCGTTTCTTTCTTCCACAATTGACAACCCTTTCTAACGTGTCATTTTTCTTTATTGTTAAATTATCAAATAACTTTAGGCTTTAATTTAAATCGTGACTTACTCTTATTTTTGACATCCCTTTCTATATTCATATCTCAACTAACAACTAAACTCAAATTTGATCCATTTTCATATGTGACAAAGATCATTTTCTTCAATTCCTTAGATTTTATAATATCCTTCACATCTTAAGTAAAAATAATCTCTCTACCATATAACATAGTATCAACAAAGTTTTCATATAAGTTAGGCAAGGTATGCAAAAGATTATTATTTATTCCTTATTTTTAATTTTAACCCCAATACGTTGTAAATCTAAGATGACTCAATTAAAATTATCAATGTGATCTTTCATCTATATATTTTTTATCATCGTTGAAGTATACAAATGTTGCTTTTGATATAAAAAATTGGTAAGGATTTCTTCTGATATTTATTTTAAGTTGTTATTATAAGTATGTAGTTGTTATTTTGTCAAACATCTCTCTCAATACTTCATTTCCCAAACTCAACAGCGCCTTTTACATAATCTCTTTCTTCTTTAATGCCTTTAAACTCTTTTGGCAATTTTTTTCCCCTTTCAATACTGCTACTTATCCCTACTAAACAAGAACTGCCCTCATCTTCACCTTCCATTGAGTAAACATTTTCAATTTCAAATTTATAGAAAGACATCTTAACAATAAACTATAGATTAACAGAGAAACCCTAAACTTTGACACCAATTGTCGCATAAACAAAAGATGTAAAAGAAAATAAACGAAACAAAGATGTAAAATTTAATTAGTTCGGTTAATGTGAGTTACATCTACCAGTACAGAGATAAATTTCTTACCATTATGAGAAAACGGTACAGAGTCAAGAGTATTGCATAACACATCTGAATATGATCTTATAGTCTAGAGTTACATATAAGATATATAACTATGTTGGAATTATATTTTGCATATCCTTAAATTTCATGTTGCGAGTCTGACGCTTAATACGCCCTTTACATCGACACCAGTATCATTACGACTTCTTAATTTTTCTGACCCTCACGAGTTTATTGCTGGTCCCATCTCTTCCACCGACATTGATTCTCCTCTTGTTCCTTAGTGACATCTCATTCAGGTTGTAGCATCTAAGACTTTTTCATTAGCCAAGTTGTACTATTATGAAATTCAGGACTTATGTCATAAAATTCAATATAAGTTCCATATCTTTCGAAAGTAACAGACTTCATATTGTATATTTCAAATAAGTAGAGTGTGGGAGCGTAATGATATTGTATTAACATAAACTACTTCATCGGTGCAATTAATGGAATCAATAATCAAACGAAAATGTTAAATTTGACTGGGAACTCTTCAGTGAATAAAGTTTACATTTCAAGCAATTATAATTCCCTTTCCACGATTTCTTTTTATTTATATTTTTAACTAATCTACTATAAATTAATCGTATTCAAATCCGATTTCAACATAGAAATTTTGCTTTATGAAGGAGGAGTCAAGGAGATATGTCTTTCTGACCTGAATGCTGACAGGTGTGACCAAAATTATAATAAATGAAGTTGGACCAGTGAGCAGAATTCACGTTCAAATTAAATATAAAACAAAATCAGCCAGCAGTTTACGACAGTGTCTTCATATGCAAAAGCTTATCAGACTCTGAATTCTGAGAGCTGACTGAATGGATTGGCGTTTTAGTAGTCCTTAATACATACATACATACATACACCATGAGTTTTCAAATTTTTACGTTATAGAGTAATTTATGAGGCGCATCTGATCCTGATTTCTCAACGCAATTAGATGAGAAACACATTTCACTTGCTAGCTATCATCTCCATCCCAGAAGAATAGGATAGTTTCGTGACTCTTATTCATATTCTTCAACAATAACTCAACACACCCTGAGTTTTCCTTTTTCATATCTATATTTTAACTTCTTAATTCATAGTCCCTGATGCTGAAATCTGGATTCGATTTACTCCTTTGAAAAGGAGTTAGAATAGGAAATATTGCAATTTCAATTTTAATTAGTATGGACTTTAAATTATAATTTCTATCCACATAATTGTAAAATATACTCAGTAACTTAACAATATTAAGTTGTCCTAAATTGAAAATTGTGTATTCATATTATAGGAATTAGAATTTTGTTAGAAATATTATGTTTTAATTTTGTAAAATTTAAAATAAATAAATTACAGAAATAGAAATAATCGTCTTAATTTTAATCTTAAACTTCAATTTTTGGACTGTCAAATACAAAATTAACTCAATTTTTATAGATAATTAGCAGTTGTATCAGGAATGGAAAAATAGCAAGTCAGTTCATCTTTATCCAGATCAAGACGAATAGAAATAAATGTGACTACAAGTTGAAGGAGTTTGTTTCGAGGCATGCAAAGTTAAATATATTCTCAGGCGCCGAAAGTGAAAAAGAAGCAAGTTCTTTCAGGATAACTAAGGCGGCCTGATGGATGTAACAGAAGCTTTTCAAGCATCCATATGCTTCTTAGCCTACTCTAACCTTAATCACCCTTTCGGTTTCCTCATCTCTATGGATATTTGTTTGAAGATAAAAGGTTGAAGGCAACTTTTGCAAGTTGGTACTTATACTCTGCTATTCAAATCTCTTCCTCAACTTGAATTGTTCGTGTAATAGCAAACAGAATCCACACAATCGTTAAATATCACGCTATGACTATCAGCTTGCTCCAAGCATATACAAGTGTATGGATAATTATCATCATAGATCATTTCCTCTGAAATATTTTCTTCATGCTTCTCACTTAGACTCTCCAGATTCGCAACCGTTACGAAAGCGAAACCTTAATTGTTTGGGCATTTGGGCCGTGCAAAGCGCAGATTCTATGTGGTCAACAGAAACAGGCCTGAATTATGGCTTTCGCAATCTGTTGTTCGTTAGAGGACATCAGTGAAACTTTACAGAAGTTGATAACCAGATGCTCTTTTGTTTTAGTTTTTCTGCAACAGATTTGTAAACATATTGATTTCTTTTTTTCTTTTTCTGGTTTACATGATTCCCAAACCAGTACTTAACGACTCATATTGTCTAAAAAGACCTCTCGAGAGATCCTGAACGCTTGGCTGGCTCACTTTGTCTTGCATCCAAAAAAAGTCGGACGAACTGGTCCCGACGCACATGGTCTTGAGATTAGAATTTGTTGAATTAGACTGACTCTTCTTTTGTGATGAAATTAACCGAATTGGGTTCAACTTTGAATCTAATTTGGGCTTTGAACTGGTCATCTTGTCGTTGCAAAGAAGTCCGTGCCTTCCAAGAAAAGAGGACAGGACTTACCGCGGCAATACTGGACAGACAAAGGCCGTTTATATACCAAGATTCAATCAAGTAAGAGCTAAACTTCAAAGTAATTTCGTCTTAATTCTTCATTGGGCGATCTACATGGCAGTCAGAATCAACCTTCAAGTTTCCTTTCGTTCTGGTTTATGGGTGAGAATAAGTAACTAATTTGATAAATCAGCGCACTCTTGGAGAAACTGTGTTATTATTGCAAAAGCTAGAACTCTACGGCAAGAAGACAGCAGGCACTGCTTTGGAAGTATGCTGACTGCGACAACAACAGAATATGCAGTGATGGTTAAAGTAGCAGGTTTAGTTAAATAAAGACCACGGAATGAGATGTCCAATAAACATCAGTGGGATAGTGTAAAAATTGTGAAACTTTATTAACAACAAATTAGATAATTGATCTAGTAAGCCAAAGGTATTGACGTACTCCATCAGTACTACAGGATTAAAAAGAAGGTGGTCATGATTTCTAGAAAGTGGTGAAGAGGACTAATAGGTGTGGAGACATATTTAGCATAGTCAAAGTGTGTGCAATGAAGAAGGTCACAGAGTATATTTAGATTGTGTGAGAAGAATGTCAGCAAGTGTAAAAGTTGCTAGTGAAGAGGACCGAGATCTTTTCACGTGAGAGCGGAGTGAAGAGCGTCAATGAATGAAATGTTGTGAAGAACAGGTAAACAAGTAGAAAAGTGATCTAAGTGGAGGGTAGAGTGAATAAAGAGAGGCAGGGCTTGATTAACACTATAAAGTGCTTTGTATAGATGACACATACAATAAAAATGACGAGGATCAGCCAAAAAAAGGTGGTATTAGTTTTAGTACGTAGTGGGAACCTTATTACGTATCCCGAATCTACGTGAAAGGATTAAAAACGAAGGCAATGCGGAATACTTAGATTTCGGTTCCATCTCTAATTCCGATGCCGATTCCGAGCTCCAAACGATTCCGAATCTCTCGAGGCCTTTAGTGGAAAGCAATCACCGACTCACGGGCTAGGCTTTTCTACAGTTTCCTCAAGTTCTAAGCTTCCCTAACGGGTCAGGAATCCTTATGCTCGTGAACGTTCTCTTTAGTAATTGCAGAAGACCTTAATCTTTATATAGCTTCCATATCGGGCTTCCCCATCATAAGATCGATATGGATCCGGTCCACACTAATCGGGACCCATTTTTCATCCGAACTTCGACCCATTAATCTAGATCATTTATTGGGCCACTTTATTATCTTTATCTGGATC
>JANSVA010000218.1:8504459-8516173 GCA_025504915.1 Erythroxylum reticulatum | reverse complement strand
TAACGATCCCCTAATTGGCAGTGTCTAATGACATCAAAACACCCATATTGTATACTTGTGTTACAAACACAAGTGGGTGAAGCCCTTTAATTAAAGCATCGACTCACAGTTCCTCAGTCCTTAAATGCTCCAGACCTTAATGTCACTTTTCCGTGTCAACATCCTTATGACCAAATAATTAATCTTTAATTGCTATGACCCTGTGATATTCTTCGTTGTCATTAAACAACACTGTAAGAAGAATGCCACAATAAAACCAAATAGGTCTAGCCACTGAATTGACCACAGACCACTCAGAAATTAAATTTCTGAGCTAAACGGTCTGCAAAGCAGCCCTTTAGCATACACTCTGCATGCCTCATTGAGGAAGTTACACATGTCTTTTCGATACACTTCTACGACGTTATGCCATCTGCAAACTTGAATTGTAACCTTAAGTGAACTTTCGATCATCCGAATACATAGCTAACTTTAAATCTGAATTCCCTACGAGGTTTGGACTGTTGACCTTCTATATGTCAACGTATAATCCTTAAGTTCTTCAAGTATCTCAACGCTCACTAGACTGCATTCCTAAAGTCTACAACTGGATTGACCAGATATTGACCAAACAGTAAAACAGTGATTACAATGTCCTATCTAGTACATAACTGAGCATACATCAGCTATCTACCGTACTAGAATACGGAACATTCTTCATAATCTTTCTCTTCTAACTTTATTCTTTGAGTACTATACCAAAGATTATCTCTCACTGTAAGAGACAGGTGTTACGACAGGTTTACTATCAACCGTATTAAACCTTTGTAACACATACTCAATGTATGCATTCTTTGAGAGATTTGATGAGTGTTGAGATATGTCCTGGTGATTCCAAATACCTAGGACAGAAGATGCTATACTAAGATCCTTTATGTTAAGGTTCTTGACCAAAAGTTGCTTATCCTCATACAACATGATCAATTGACTTGATGTGAGCAATTTACCCTTCTTATACAGTAATAGGAAGATAACTTTGCTCCCCTCAACTTCATAGTACAGGCATTTTTTGACTTTATTTTCCAAGAAGCCAGAAAAGACCATAACCTCACCAAATATAAGGTATCACTTTTAGGAGGCTTATTGTAACCCATATATTGATCTGCATAACTTGCAAAATGTCTAACAATGAGAGCCTATCTGAGCTAATAATGCGTATTGCTTTACAATCCTCCAATGTATTTAGACATAGTTTGAGATAGATGAAGTAATTTCACTTTCATGTAATCTAAACTACATGATTTAAATCAAGATGATCAGATATAATGTATAATACTTATCTAAACGTAGATGATATTACAATCTAGTAAGATGAGCTGTTATCACTAATTAGCAACATGATATATTCAACGTTGCTCTCTGGCTAGACCGAACTGTAATGAAGATAAACCAATTAGCCAAATATATGACAATTTAAGAGAGAAGATCAAATAGCTAAATGATTGACAAGGTCACCAAGCTAAACGAACTACAGTAGTTTCAGGGACAAGAAACATCTGAATGTTCTAAGCACATGAACTTACATTTAGCAAACTGAAACTAATAGCAGAATTAGGAAAAGAACAGAACTGTAAGAATCGATCAAGAGCTTGTTTA
The DNA here is from genome assembly GCA_025504915.1 of Erythroxylum reticulatum. Lineage (NCBI taxonomy): Eukaryota > Viridiplantae > Streptophyta > Magnoliopsida > Malpighiales > Erythroxylaceae > Erythroxylum > Erythroxylum reticulatum. The sequence goes on along the minus strand of JANSVA010000218.1, from coordinate 8,514,538 downwards.
TCCAGTCACAATTGGAAGGAATTCTGAAATAATCGACGAAGAAATCTGTCAATCAAGACAGAGTTGACAGTTGCAAGTTCATATCATAAACCACATAAATGTAATAGCAGAATAGAGTTCGTTCAAACATTCATTAGTAATTTAGTACCTACAACTACCCACACACTGCTATGATTTTGCTTCTTTATTACCTGCTTTAGCATCCATTAACCTCCACATATACCAAGACCCAACAGACCTATAAGGTCTCCATTTCTCACAAATCTCCTCCATTTGCAAAGCCTGAGGCAAATCCTTAAGCCCATACAAAGTTTGCACTCCTTTTCTCACCCCCAAATCACCCACCGGTAACACATCTGGTCTATGTAGCGAAGACATCATAAACATGTGAACAGACCAAACGCCTATTCCCTTCACGGCCGTCAAGCTACTTAAAAGCTCATCATCACTCATTTCAAGTATCGACAGATCCGACAACAACCCACTTTTGTACTTCTCAGCTAGATCATGCAAGTAGCTGGCTTTCCGACCCGAAACACCGATTTCTCGGAGCTGTTGTGCAGAGAGCGAGAGGACATTCGCTGGGTTGACTTGTGACTCGCCGCCACAGAGTGCGATGAATCTAGAGTAGATCGATGTCGCGGCTTTGGTGGCTAGTTGCTGGTAAATAATACTTTTTGCTAAGGATAGAAATGGTGGGTCTTGAGAATCGTAGGTGGGTGGTTTATGGGTGTCGAGAAGAGTAGCGAGGAGAGGGTCGTTGTTCCGGAGATGATCAAGAGCGAGGTCGATCTCGCCTTTGACTGACAAGGTTTTAGTGACGGATAGAATGGAAGAGACGGTGACAGTAGAGGGTTTAGTGCAGGAGTTTTTAGTCGGAGCTTTCCTGATTTTGCGTGATGGGAATGGGATTTTGGGGGCGGATTGTGAAGGAGAAGATGGGTTGTTAATAAGATGGGTGATGGATCGGGTAACAGGTTTTACCATTTTGAGATGTGGAGGGTGAGGTTTCGCCGGGAAGTCGTTGGGCTAAACGAAGAGCGATAGCACGAGAAGGAGAAGACGATTAAAGAGTGAGGGAGAGGGACAGGAGCGATTATAACGGCAACATTTGATGATCCGTTATAAAGGTTGTCTAACATCTGTATGGGCTTTAACTAACAATACAATCCTCATAACTATTACTGCTGACTTTGCCTGAGCCTGAGCCCAAAACTCTTCCTTAGCACATGAGCTTTGTTATGAGGTCTATGGAACAAAACAACCTAGTTTTCTTAACTTTTATACGGGTGGGTCGTAGTTGGTAGGAAAGTCAAATTTTAGGATCTGTCAAATTGATCAATTCTATCAATTGCAATAGGAAGTCAAAGCCTTTGAGCTTATTGTGGATAGGAATGTTTTGTTATTTTAAAGAAAATGATTTAAAAGGAATATTTTACAATTTCACATGTTAAAACAAGAAGTAACCAAATGTTACATTTAAAACCTAGGGTTTTATAGTAACTAGCGGTATTCAGGTCAAATAACATCTCACAATAATAAATTTTGACTTAACCTTTTTCTATCAGGTATTCAATTCTTCCTTCCTAACATTCTTCTGCATTTATAAAATATATTTTGAGGGGAAAAAAAAAACTGATAAGATCTGCCTTTTTGTGGTCCCGACACAGTGGAAGTTAAATTGACACGTTGTCACCTAGTATATTAACACAATTCAGTGGATAAGTGACAGTCACATATCCGGACACACCTGTCTCTTATACAACATCAACACTTCTAATTTTAGGAGCTCCAACTCAATTCCCCGTATCCCCCGCTCAAGCCCATCCCAAGAACACAAACGCAACCCCATCTCAACTTCTCCATACTGCACCCCGGCATATTCCTTTTGAAGCTACCTTCTTAAGTTTTATATCAGTTTCTCTATCTGTTGGTGGTTGTTGTTGATACTCGTATACATATCTATATATACACCAAAGAGAGCTTTGATCACCATGAGTTCCAGAGACGATAGCGAAGATGGAAACATTAGAAAACCGTTTCTCCATACGGGAAGTTGGTATCGGATGAGTTCAAGACAAGGCAGCACGATGGGATCCTCTGCTCAGATCATTCGTGACTCCATTTCCGTCGTCTTTTGTGTCCTCATCGTCGCTTTGGGTCCTATACAGTTCGGCTTCACCGTAAAAACACCATTTTCCTTCTCATTTTGGTCTATATTTACAGTTAGTTTTGTTTCTTAATCCATTTCGGGCTTGTATTCGTGTAGTGTGGGTATTCTTCTCCTACGCAGAAGGATATTGTCCGAGATCTTAATCTGACAGTCTCAGAGGTTTGACTTTTTGACTTCTAATCGTTTCCAAAGGTTGTTTCTCTCTTGTAGAGGATTGTTTTTGGTGATTAACTGGGCTTGTCGGGGTGCAGTTTTCTGTGTTTGGTTCCTTGTCGAATGTGGGCGCTATGGTTGGTGCTATAGCTAGCGGTCAGATCGCAGAGTACATTGGTCGCAAGGGGGTAAGTGAATTGTTTCTCTTTTCTTTTCATTTTCGTAAAAGAGTTTAGAATGGATGAAGGCAGCAGAAACTTCAAATCCAGAAATTCTCTTTCTGGATGTTTAAATTTTGGAATAATCCTGATCTGCTGCATTGTTTGTTGGATTGCAGTCACTAATTATCGCTGCAATTCCCAATATAATTGGTTGGCTCAGCATATCCTTTGCCAAAGTGAGTTATCAGCGGTGCGCAGAGGACATACAATTGATACCTTCCTGTTTTATTCAAGCTTACATGTTCAAATACTTGTTGCATTTGCAGGATTCTTCCTTTTTATTCATGGGAAGATTACTAGAAGGCTTTGGTGTGGGTATAATCTCATACACGGTAACTTGAAGCTACCGATATTAGTTTTCTATTTCAAGTTATTGTGAAATTTATACGAGCGATAATTCTGGATTATCTACCTGTAGGTACCTGTCTATATAGCGGAGATATCACCTCAGAATATGAGAGGAAGCCTTGGATCAGTTAATCAGGTTGGCGATCCTCTCTGATCTTTTCAATATCTTCTTTTTTTCTGTTACTGTGGTTTTCATTTCTAATGGTGATGGCAAATTGATTTGATCAATTTATTTACTGACTAGCTCTCAGTTACTATTGGAATCATGCTGGCTTATTTATTGGGACTTTTTGTTAATTGGAGAGTGCTTGCAGTCTTAGGTAAGCCCTTAATTCTTTGGCATTAGATTGCTGGAAAAATGTCAAATGCTGTTCAGGCCAATCTTTTCCATTAATTATGGATGAAATTGTCATTCCTCCCTAAGAGGAGATCTTAATGCTAGATGGCAGCAGTTACCTCATTTATATTCATTTCAGTAATCTAGCAAATAGTTTGATGACTTAACAGATGCTGCATCACTCTGATTCCCAGGAATTCTACCTTGTACTATATTGATACCTGGATTATTTTTCATTCCAGAGTCTCCTAGATGGTTGGTAAGCTAATATGCTCCATATTATATGCTAAAGTATTCACTTTTCCCCTTTCATGTTCTCTCATCCACTTTTTCTTCCCATTTTTGGTGGTCATTTGTTCTGCCGCCAGGCAAAAATGGGACTGGCAGAAGATTTTGAAACCTCTTTACAAGTATTGCGGGGGTTTGACACAGACATTTCTGCTGAAGTGAATGAAATCAAGGTATGTGGTCAAACTTCTCTCTTTCTTTGCTTCCTTTTCTCTATTTACTTGCGTAAATTTGTGAATCAGGTCCAGATTTTAGTTAAGGTGGTATATTCCACATACATTAGTATATTGTGGACTGAATCCTGCTATCAGTCACTAGTATCCATGCAGACTTGTTTCACGTGCATGTTTAAATTCCCTTGAAGTTATCATTTGTCATGGATTTACTGTTTGCAGAGATCAGTAGCATCATCAAGCAAAAGAACAACAATCCGATTTGCTGATCTGAAAAGAAGAAGATTTTGGTACCCTTTGATGGTAGACTGATTTGTTCAAATTCCAGTGGCTTTCTATTGTAATTATTTTTGTGTTTGGACCAGCTATGGTGATAAAAACCATATTCGCTGTAGGTAGGAATTGGATTACTCGTGCTTCAGCAACTAAGTGGTATCAATGGAATTTTCTTCTATTCCAGTAAAATATTTGCAAATGCTGGTAAACCAAACTCTTCTTTGACTTGGTTTCACTTATGAGATATGTAGAGGAGAATATGCCGTTCAACATTTTCCTGCAGCCCTCCTATAGTTTTCAATGTCAACACTGATATTCTTCAGACTCAGTTGAACAAGATGGCTTCTTTTTATCCTTCACAATATATAGTATTACAAAGAGACCATATAGCAGTTACTGAAAATTATTTTACTAGGAAAAGATTAGAGATGGAAATTGATGTGTTTGTTTCCTCTACTTTCCTTTTGTTTAGATGTGTTGTACAATATTTATCCAAGTGATTTCTTTAAGGTTGCTGTAGATAATTTCAGTGGATATGATTTTTGCTGCTTGGATTGTGCTCAAGTGGATGGTCTATGATGATTGATCAAATTTGACAGGGATTTCCTCAAGTGATCTTGCTACATTTGGACTTGGGGCTATTCAAGTAAGATGAAGCGGCATCGATAATGTTACAGTTCTTATTCTCTTGGGCATTAGTTAAGTGGCGAGTGTGTGGGGAGCTGTGGAAGTGTCAGTCATGTCTCGAAAAAAGAAAAATGAAAAAGGGCAGTTAATCAAAAGAAAGATTTATATGGCCATCTAATTTCAAGTTGGATCTTCTGTAGGTTCTTGTTACCGCTGCTGCTACCTGGTTGATGGACAAAGCTGGACGCAGGCTTCTTCTCATTGTGAGTTTCTTAGTGCATAGTGGCAAATTCAGTGGTGGAATGCAAATTTGATCTGCATGAAGTAGTGGAAAAGAACAAATATCTCAAATTTTAGTCACTTTTGCAGGTGTCTACATCTGGAGTTACTATTAGTTTGTTGCTTGTTGCAGTCGCCTTTTACTTGGAGGTTAGCAGGATAACTTCGACTCATCTGTCAAATAATGATCTGAATGTTTATTCCATCTGTCATCAATCACTTATATCTCCATTTATCGGTACTGAGTTGTACTTTTTATTTTTTAAATATTCCTTTCTCGTTCAAATGTTAACAGAGTGTGGCGTCAAAAGATTCTCATTTATATGGCATAATGGGGATACTGTCACTTATAGGACTTGTGGTATGATTCCCTGTACACTCTGTTCTTGTGTTGTGTTCCTGCGTGTGTCCATGTGCACCCTTTGCTTGTAAAGAGCTCCTTGGTATGAATGTGGAGCCACTTCTTTTCAGGCTGTGGTAATTTTCTTCTCTGTGGGACTTGGAGCTATCCCCTGGATCATAATGTCTGAGGTATACAATTATCTGCGAAATTTTATTCATAAGGTTTAAGACATGAGTGGAGAGTAGATGGTGTTATCCAACAGTGGAACTTCATCAACTTCCGTTTGTTTCTTTCAAGTGCTCAATGTTTTCCTGAATTGCTCATTTTCAGATACTACCGGTCGATATTAAGAGTCTTGCAGGCAGTATAGCAACTTTAGCCAATTGGCTCTCATCCTGGTTGGTCACTATGACAGCAAACTTGCTCTTGAGTTGGAGCAGTACAGGTTCTCTCGCTGTTGTCCACATGTTTACAATTGTATGCTATGCTTACATGAGTGTGTTGGTTTAGATAAAGACAATCTCGAATCTGGCTGATAGGACTGCTGTTTTCGTTCAACAGGGACCTTCACTATTTACACCGTGGTATCTGCTTTTACAGTCGCTTTTGTGTCTGTCTGGGTCCCCGAAACCAAAGGAAGAACTCTGGAAGAAATACAAGTGGCTTTCAGATGAAAAGTTTGCCCAAGTATTCGAGATCTGCTCTCAATCAATGTTGTCAAGATTGCAAATTTCTTATGCAACTTTGTGGTTTGTTTCTCCAGAAATATGGGGGGGTGTGGTGTTGAAACAAAGAGAAAGGAATAGAATTTCATTAGAAATTATTAAACAAACTTCTCTTCGATACATTTTTCAAGTAGTGAAATGCATCAAACAGTAGGTAATTGATGACAGAGTGCACAAGAATGAAAGATGCTGGTTGCATTTGTCAGTTTTGAGCTCCGCCTTCGTGCAGCCAAGCAAGGGACTTCTTCAAAAACCTATTGTAGACACAGGGTCGTTCCAGGTGAACCAAATGACCTGCCTTCTTTATGCCTTGGAATGTTGCGTTCTCACCTAGTTGCCTGCAGTAACGTCAATCAAAATAAGCTGGTTACTCGCTAGAATGCGATTGCCTGGAGTTAGTTTGCTCTGATGCAAGATAATTTTTGTTTCAAGTTTCAACCTCCTAATCAACTAATCTTCTGAAATTGTTAACACCTATGACTGAAACTATCAAGAGCTAGTGAAACTGTTTTAAGTTGCAAGACATACTCTTTCATGTTCATTGCGTGTTCCAGCTTGAAGATTTGATCATCTTCACCCCATAGTAGATGTATTTTCTGCAAGACAATACAAACCTGCTTCAGTAACAAAAGAAGGAAGAGCAATATACATAAACATAGATCTACTTTGATGATTCAATCGTTTAAAGTTGATTAACAAAAGAAATTACTTTGAACGACGTTATTTGTAGTCACTAGCAATAAGAAAGTAGAAGTTAAAATACTTGCATAACCTGAGAGAACTTAGGGATGGTGGGATCCTTGTTGCTGACCACGAGCCCTTGTAGGAGTTCTCCTCTTTCCTGCCTGTTGGTGAACATCACCTGCAATTACTCGGTTAGGACAGGTGAAATTGAGAAAGGTAGTTAGTTACTGGTCCTAAACTTCGTAGTTATGCAATGTCTAGACATGCAAGTCCGATTTTCAGACAATCCCTGCAACGGCTTTCTAAAATGCAGTAAACACATTCTGAAAAAGACCGGTCCAAATGGGCGTTTGTGTAATGAAAAGTCTCGTCGTCTTGAAGGTGATTAGGTGAAAAGTAGTTGGAACAACGAAAATTGCGAGTGTTGATGGCCCGTGAGGGCCGACAATGACTTTGCAGCAATCCGTTCATTGCGTTCGCTTTCTATTCATCCTTATTAATTCTAAATAGTCAACTATATGATTAATTATTAATTATTAATTATATGAATATAATTTAAATAACAAGTACCATAAAAATTAATGAAATAATAATTTTTTAAAAATCTAATTATCAAATTCTTGTCTTGTTATTAATACCATAAAAATGTAAAACTTAAAACTCTCTCTTCTTGCCAACATATCAGAATTTGAAGCTTAGAAACGAAGTTGTGGGATTGCTTCTCTAAGTAAAAAACATACACCAAAATTGATTCCTAGTTAAAGAGAGACCTTTTGACATCAGCTAGAGCTTATCGTATCTTGTACTGATGCCTTGTGCTTGCACTGCATTTGACTTACCGTAACAAGTCTAACGTGAAGAAGCCAGCTAGACAAGTTCACGAAATTGAACGTGGGAAACAGCTTGGTGGTTTGACAAATAAATGATGATGATAATAATAATAATTGCAAACTCTAGAGGTTAGGGATGGCAAGTCAAATTTTTAAATTGAAAATATAAAATAAAGTTTTTTATTAGGCCGAATTTAGACATTCTAGGTCCAAGTTCAATTGAAAACACCTAGATCCAATTGCTACCACTAACAATAAGAGGCCTTCTATTGAATTATTAATTTAAATTTATTTTTCCAAAACTTAATTGGATCCTATAATTGCTTGGAAATAAAATTTTATTTGAAAACTATAATTGTGTATACTTTTAGATCATTCTACGTAAAATCCAAATATAGATATTTATTGACCATTCTTTCTAAAATAAGACTTAAGTAACATCTCGTTACATATCAATTTGAATTGTCATTGTTATTATGTCCAGGCTAAGTGCCCCTAGTGGGATCAATTCGTGATAGCTCACTCTACCTGTACCGAAGTTGGTAATGTTTTATGAATACACCGCCTTAGTTAGATATACCAATAATTTTAAGATAGGTTCTATTCGATAACTTAAGCAATTTTCTTGTGACAAATACAATATGGAACAGAACATTCTTGAGGCTGTTGCAACTACTTTCTTTAGGACAAGGTATATCTCGTTGCATGTTTTACGGAATCCCTGCGTATTGCATGTAAGATCTTGAATCCAACTTCATGAAAACATCGTGTTTGAGCACGTAAATGTTCTCTTTTAACTCTTGTAGTACAAAAGCTGATTTTAAGCAGCTAAGGATGGTCCTCTCAAGTTTATACACAATCACGATGAAAGCATTTATCGAACCTTCATATGGAAAAGGAATGACTTTAGTAAAATGAAAACCTACCTCGAGAAAATCTTTGAAAAGCCGATTTGGGAACCAAAGCTTCTTGTAGGCGGCGACAGAAAGTAGAGCTTTAAGGCCTTTGACAGAATTGGGCAGCAAAAGCTCTGTAGAGGAATTGAACCCTAGTCTGCTTACTGTCTCCTCGCTAATCGAATCTGTCATGGCAATGATCGAGCCAGACACGACCATGCCCTGAACAAAGTCGGGGTACAACTCAGCCATCTTAAAAACCACCATGCCACCATAACTAAACCCCACCACCACACACTGCTCCACTCCAAGTTTCTTTAGACCCTTCATCAAAGTTTCTGCTTGAAAAGTTGGTGACCTGTCAGATTTGTCGGTTACGGAGCCACCGAAGAAGAGAAGGTCAGGAACATAAACAGAGTACTTCTTCGTCAAGGCACCAACTTGAAACTGCCAAGTGATGATACCCTCTCCGGCAAAACCATGGACTAAGACTACCACAGGCTTTTTGGGTTTGGTTAAGACCGCGGTGTCACCTTTTTGGCCTTTCTTGGGTTTCTTGACGGTTTCAACCGGAACCCAGAAGTTCATGACAGTACCCGGCTCGGTCTCGACGGCTTGAGGCTGAATACCTGCCATTTTCATTAGCCCGTTTAACAATGGCCTCTGAGCTGCAACTAGGTTCACCATCTCTATTTGGCTAGCTTGCTGTTTCTAATCAGTTGGCGCAAGCTTGTGAATGAGCGTGAACGCAAAGATCAGGGGTTTTTAAATAGCGAGAAAAGGTTGGTTTGGTGCTGGGTTGTTATCTTTTGTTATTGGCGATGGCCTTCTTATGACATTGAAAATTTGCAGACAATTTTAAACAACTTCTACACTTGGAAGGTATTGAAATTTTATGATTACTATGGCTTTGACAAATTCCGCATGCATACAATTGAGAGGCCCACACCATTTAAGGAAATAATTCCAATTTTGTGTTCTGCGGACTAGTGAAAACAGTAAAACTATATTTCATTCCAAGTTTAAGGATTGTAAATTCAAATATCATTATTATATGGTAACAACTACAGGGCCATCACCATTCAAAAAGCAACCAAAAAAAAAAAAAAAAACTACAGGGCTATCAATCTAGTAATTTTATAGCGATCATGATTAATCTAAGACTAAACTACCCATGTACATTAACATATGACTTACATTAGGCAAAATACAGATATATTCTCGTCTATAATAACTATAATATAAACCAGTGAATTTTATCTGATATATATAATACTAATTTAAAATGACTTATCAACTTAAGAGTTCTTTATCATAAATAAGTCATTATGATTAATCAGTAATGAATTTTAACATAAAACAAACATGCTCATCTAAAACAAAATCTTTCAAAATTCAAAAAAAAACTTTAGATATTATTAACTTTCCAAAAAGTTTTTTATACCACCTAAAGTTAAATCAGTACACAAAAAAAGTTTAATATTTAAAAAGTTTAATTGGTATTATACCGTTACAAAACCAGTCGAAAAATGAAATAAAATTAAAGAATTTGAAATATGATTAAAGGAGATTATTCTTATTTGGCTTTTAATAAAAAAAAGAGATTGTTAAATATAAATTAATTGATTTATTTTAGTTTATAAGAACTTATTAATTTACAAAAATTGATCGAATAATTAATAAATTGATTAATTCTTAATAACAAGAGTTATTAAAGTAAATCGAA
>JANSVA010000218.1:8475049-8490040 GCA_025504915.1 Erythroxylum reticulatum | reverse complement strand
AAACCAAGTTCTCATTCAAACAACATTCAAAGGAAATTTGTAAAGCTTCAATAATAAAAAAGCTAAAATTGACTATAATCCTTTCAAAACCTAGACTTTTGGGTCAATTTTACATGATCAGTATGATCAGGTAAATGAAGAAATTTGGTTACACTTCCTTCTAGAAACATGTTCTTCATTGTCTTAAGTTTCTAATGACACCAAAATCATTCAATTTGATTCAGTAATACGAAAGTTATACTCCAAACATTTTCGGACTGCTCTTATACTGAAACAATATTCTATACTTAATTTCCTTCCAAAATTTTACATCCTTAGAGGATGAATTTAAGCTTTATTTCTGCATAAAACTTATATCCATATGACTCTAGTTTAATCTAAATCAAAAATCACTCCATTTGGATAACTATATAAAAGGTTATGCTCAAAATACAGAAGCATGTTTGTTGCCGGAAAGTTCACTGCGACGAACTTTTCTAGAAAGGAAAAATTCGCTCGAAATCTTACAAGTTCGCCGCGGAGAACTTCACCCTTCAAGTTGGCTGCGGTGGACTAAGGAATGTTGTTTGCGGTGAACTTTGACAGAGGCAACGCAGAACATGATTCATTCTTTATATTTCACTTCCCATCTTTCACAAATAACCCATCTTAAACATAAACCATCCCTTCTGCTTCATTTCCAACTCCATTTCAACCCAAAATCATTCACAAATATATCATAATTTATCTTTGATCATTAACCCTAAAATATTAAAACATTTTCATATGCCATTCATCAACAACTTCCTACACACATCCAACTTCATTTTCACTTCTAACTATCACTAAAAATGGTTCATCCAACAATCAAGAAGGGTTAATGTTTATACTTACTTGTTTTAGCCTCAAAGTCTCCAAGATCTCCAAAACCCTAGCTTGATTTTCTCCTCTTCTTCTTTCCTTCTCACACCCACATTACTTCTCCTCTTCTTAACAAGCCAAAAATTTCCTTCTTCTAATTTATGCTCTTAATGGTTATAAGATGTCCATTTTGCCTTCTATTAAGCCTTAAGGCCTTTTAACCTTAAGTAACTTGCCAAATTTGCCCTTTAGGTTATATTCTCCTAACACTTTAATTTAACTATCTCAAGCAATAAAATCCTACTAACATTGACATGCTAATTAACTCCAAGTAAACTGGTTTATCTAGCAAGACCCCAAAATTATTCAAATCATGCTTAATAAATAAAAAATAAAAAAATTCGGGGCCCAACATTTTGCATATGGTTCAAACTAGAGTAGCACTAACCATAGACCATTATATTAAATATTATATTAAAAAACCATGTAGAATAACCCCTCACAATGGACGATTGTTTGTAATGGAGATGCTTAATGGCCATAGAGATAGATGTCATCAACAATTTAGAATGGAGAAGGATGTTTTTAGCAAATTATGTAAATTGTTGAATGAGTCATGGAATAAAGAAAGGTACATAAGTAACAATAGAAGAGGTTGTAACTATGTTGTTGATCACTTTAGGTCATAGACTTTGCAATGGAATAGTTCAAGAAAGATTTCAACATTCTGACGAAACAATTTCTAGATGGTTTGAAATAGTTTTAGAGGTTGTTTCATGTATGCCGATTGATTTCATAAAATCAAAAGATCCAACTTTTAGAGAAATTCCAAGCAAAGTTAAAGATGATAGAAGGTATTGGCCTTATTTTAAAGACTACATTGGAGTAATTGATGGAACACATATACCAGTTGTACTTTCAAGGTCTAATCAAATAAAATGTATTGGGAGAAAAGGCATTCCTATGCAAAACGTAATGGTTGTATGTGATTTTGATATGTGTTTTACTTTTGCTTGGGCTGGTTAGGAAGGCACAACACATAATGCTCGAATTTTTATGGAGGCTTTGCGTAATGACAGATTACACTTCCCTGATCCACCTAAAGGTTTGTGACGGATAACTTTATACATTCTTTTTATTTATTCTTAATAGCTCAGTTCTTCTTTATTTATTTATTTTTTAATTTGGAATGTAGGAAAATATTATTTGGTAGATGCAGGATATCCTTACATGTAAGGTTATTTAGGACCATACAAAGGTGAAAGGTATCATCTTCCTAATTTTTGATGTACTAGTCTTCCGAGAGGGAAGAAAGAAATATTCAATCATGCATATTCTTCTTTAAGATACACAATCGAAAGAATATTTGGCATTTGGAAAAATAGGTGGAAAATTTTACATCAAAAGCCCAATTTTCCTTTTCCAAAGCAAGTTAAAATTGTAATTGCTTTAATGACCATTCATAATTTTACAAGGTTAAATGCTCAAAAAGGTGAAGAGTTTTCTCCCTATAATGAAGATAATGAATTACTTCCTACATATAAAGAAATCAATGAAAATGAAGACGTTGAAGAAAATAATTTAAACCAGTCACAAAATAACGAGATGAATGATGCCAGGGAACATATTGCAAATCTTCTTGTATTACAATAAAATGCATAATTTATTATGTATTTAACTATTTGCTCAACTTGAATATTTATTTTGAGATTATAATATTATTTAACATTTTTATATGTTTTAATATTTATTTTTGATATTAGTTTTATTTCCTACAAGATGGAAGTGAATTTGTCAAACAATCGTAAAGTAAATATAAACCCATTGCATTCATGAAAGACCTAATAGTAGTTAGATTATTTCAAATCAAATGTAAACCTAATATACATTGTGCTTTACATATTGTTTAATATACTTTAAATATTATTTATATGCATAAATAATTTTTATTACAAAATAAAGTATAGTTAAAATTAATAAAAGTGCTTTTTATTTTTATGTTGCCAAACAACCTATAGTATGAAGTTCTTTCAAAAAAGCCTTTTTTCAAACATTCAACTGGCTTCTAAAAAAAGCTCTTCTAAAAAAAGCTATAGTGACAAAAGCTCTACTGAAATATGCCCATTCAAAAAGACACTAAATGTAATCATTTATCTTGTTATTTATAATGTAACTAAATCCTACAAGATAGAGTTATATTGAGATAGGGTGTTATCCAATTGGTTGGGGTGTTATAATCTGATAAGGATAGAGGTGATCTAATTTATTCAGTTTAATTAGAATTTTGAGTTGTAATGCTAAAGATCCTTATAAATACGTTATTTGAATCTGACTCCCAAAAATAGAGATAATGAGAAAGGAACGCATTGAGAAAGAACATTCCTTTAGATACTTTTGGGGAAGTAATAGAGGTTGTTTTTAATTATATCTCTTGTATGTTTATTGTTGCCTTTGATTATTCATTGTTTTTGTAATATTCTTATTTGAGTGTCAAAGTTAAACACTATGAGGGTCGTGAGATATTCGAGAATAAATTAGATGGTTGACAATCATATAAAAAGACTGAGTCTTACTTAAACAAATCTAAGTGAGATTGTCGTGAAAGGAAGTAATTATGACTTTTGTATAAGTTCAATGTCTAAAAAAACCTTTGTAACTGCCTACTTAAAGTGTCAATTCATGTTTCGGTATTTTTCATTCCATGCTTTATAAAATTATGCCTATTGGTAGCTACTACGAAGTGCCTAATATAAATTATAGCATCTCCGATTTATAGACTGGAGGTTTTAAGGAGTAGCATCTATTTAGTTGTATAATGTCTGCTTTAATTGACGAGCATAGTTGCTTCTTATGAAGATACTGAAGCATTGGAGTATTATCTCTTGGTCTGCTTGAAAGGATCGACCATAACATGGTGACGACATTTTTGAAGGTGGAGTTGTGAACATGAAATGATATCACTTCTTAAGTTACTCGATATGGAATAAACGATTCTTATGTATGGATATTTTTTAAGAGTCTCGCTTTAGTTATAGTAAAATATATTTAGCTTTTGATGTTCACAAGAATGGTTACTGATTAGTTTTGTAGCTTCTATCTAAATAGTAGGTCTATAATCACATCTATGGCTGTTGTATTCCCTTCTTTTTCTCGCTATAATCCAAGTTTGCTCATCACATGTATACTATTATCCACTCATCTAGTCTCTTTGATCTTTATTTTTGGATAAATGAGACGTGTAATTGATAAATCTGGACCTTTTGTTACCATGTGTGGAAAGGTTTTGATGGAAGAATTAAACTGCCTGTAATGTGGGAGAGGAGAAAGACTAAAAACCTAGAAATTGTTCTTGACTTTAGAATACACCTTTCAATACTATATGCACTAGCCATTCCTTTTAAGATCATTTACATATTTAGGGCGTCCTTATCTATGGAATTAATTTGTAGAACTCTCTTAGGTCATGTTTCCTTTTATTAAAAATCTATTCTCTTATGCATTCTTTAAATTTCTCCTAGTGACAAATGTGTTGCTTCATTTGTAGGTGTATTTCACAGTTTATAAGCAGCTTGAAGGCCTGTTCCTTTCACATGGTTGGTTTTTGCAGTTTCTATTGTGTGTAAAAATACTCAGCAGCTTTGTGTTCACTTGGATAATTTGTAACATTAAGTTTGTCTTTAACCTATGAAAGTTTCAGATTTTGTTTGATATCTCTTTCTGAAAGGTTCTCAACGTCTTTGCCATTATGTGACAGGGAATGACAGTAACCAACTCTCAATCAGGGCAAATATGGTAGCTGCTGTAGGTACTGGGATGGCCAAAAAGATAATAACAAACGCATTGTGGGTTGTGAAAAGAAGACTCCAGGTAAGTCCTTGTTATCCAAATATTTTTAAGAAATATATGAAGACATATATGGTTCTGTCCTGCCTGATCATGTATAGGCCTTAAATCATGAAATAACATTTTGTCTGGCATATTGAACAAATAGTTTAATTAGAGGTGACTTGCATTTTTTACAACAATATTGCATTGGATAGTTTTTTTTAGAAATTAAAAAATTTCATTAAATATAGCCAAAATTAGATAATGAGGAGATATGCTCTCGTTTAGGAGAGCCATTTAACAACTGAACCCAAAAGTATATAGAAATGACATCGTGCAACCAAAGCCATGAGCTTTAGTCTTTTAGGGTAAAACTAACTTCTTCTTTTACAAAACTTCAAGCTTTTTCCCAATTGATTCTATGACTGAGAAGTGATTGATAGAGGTTTGGGTATTATGGTTGGTCTGGAAGTGTTCTTTTCGGTGACACCAAAGGCAAACTCTTCCCCTTTCAATGCGCTTGTAACTAATTCTTCTCAGGTAACAACTTTCCTTTTGTCCTCTATTAGGGATTAGAGCTATCCATGAAACTCTAATCATTTGCTTCATTTCTGGAGGTGGCAGGGATCTCTCTGATGGTTTAACTCTTCATTGGCAATCAAAAGATGAGGAATACGATTTAGGTCAATATCGATTTCTATTTTTATGCACTTCACGACCTTGTCTTCTAACGATCTCTTTATTCGTGTCTGAGAAGACTAATATGAAATCGGTTATCTTGATTGCTTCCTTCTGGGTTTATAAGGCCTTTAGCATCAACCCCGAAAGGAGGAGGACTCATCCCTAATTAGGTAAACCATTATTTTCAATCTTGCCCTTCCTTTCCATTCCTTGAGAAGGAGGGAACATGTTTGAGCATTTTCTTCATTTCTAGATGTGGGAGGGAGCTCTCTGAGAGCTAAGCTCTTCGGTGACAATCCAGGATGGAGACACACGATTAGGTTAGTATGATTACTGCTTCATGCACTTACCTAGTTCCTTCTTCTAACATCTCTTTTGTCAACTCTGATATGGCTAATCTAAATCAATTATCTAGGATATTTCCTTAAGGGTTTGCAGAGAATTCAACATCATCCCTGCAAAGAAGAAAAACCATCCCTAATCAGGTAATCCATTTATTAATTCCTTGCTCTTTCTTTCCTTTCCTTGAGAAGAACTTCACATGTTAATCACTATATGATCAGTAGTTCATTGATAGAGAAATAAACTTCTTGTTGTGTTCCACCCGTTTGTTTGTGATGTGAATAGTTTCTGCATAATGAATTGAATAGCTGTTTTCTAGGTTAAAAAGTGAATTGTGATTGAGCTTAGTCCCTGCATAGAAGATTGAGTAGCTATTTCATTTAGGCTAAGATATCCAGTGCTATATTCTCCATACATTAGCCAATCTGCTACTACAGAAGAGCTTTAACTGATTGATAATTAGTTGCTTCCTGATGCTGGTAGTAGTGAGATCTAAGAGAGAGGACATTGAAGTAGAATGGTCTTTGAATCTTCTGCTATTCCTCTCCTTCCAGATCACTTAGACACATGTGGCCACCGAGGTTAGAATTATTGCTTGATTATATTTAGAAATTGTCAACTTAGGAATCTCTTGTATAATTTCAGTAAGTCTTCCATAAAAGAAATTAGGTTGCCATAAAAGTAATTAGGGGCACATAGGGTAGAGATCTTTCCCCATATTACTCTGAAGAAACCACATTCAAAGAAGGGATGGTCTCTAGATTCATCAACTACATTGTATAGGATATAATGCTTAGAGGAATTTAGGAATTTCAGCCTATCCATAGTGCTCAATTTGTCCCATATTGCCAACCAAAGAAAAAAATCACATTTGGTCTAAGAGCTTTATTCTATGTCAAAACATCCCACTCTACTCTATTTTCTATACTTCCCCTCAATTTTCTGACTTCCTTTACAGTAATTCCTGAAATTGGAATTCCCTTCCATAAATAATTGTCTCTCTCCCCATGGCTTCTGAATTGAGGAATGTGTAGGAGGGTAATCTCATCTGAGGATAGGGTCCAATTATCATTCCTTATTATTTCTTAGAGTTTACCTTCCTTAGGGAATCCATTTAAAAGGGAATTAGCCATCTGATTTAAAATTAAAGGACCATTTCTTGACTAGTTATCATACCATAAGAAGAATTGTCTCTAGCCCCAATCTGACAAGTCAAGTCCTGGTAAATCTCCTCTCTCATCTTTAGAATTTGGTTTAGAAACTAGGTATAACTGACCTTGGATTTTAAATCCCATAAACTCCTACCCTTTAATATGTATGAATGAATCCATTTTGTCACATTGATTCTTTATCATTAAGAATTCTCCAAATCCTCTTTGTCATAAGAAATTTGTTTTTAGTAGAGATTGACTTTAGTCTTAACCCACCTTCCTCCTTCGGTTGGCATGTTGTCTTCCAACTCACTTTGGCTATTCCTTTCTCTCCATTCTTTTTTCCCCATAAAAACTGTTTCATCAATTTCTCTACTGTTTTAATAAACCCTTTAGAAAAGAAGATGTATGAATACCAATAAGTGTTCATAGATATAATAACTAATTTCAGTAACTGAATTTCCCTCCACAGGAAAGTGCTTTATTAGACCAAGACCCTAATTTTTTTTGAATCTTTTCTATCAAAGGAAGACATTCACAGAATCTAAGCCTCCTAAAAGAGATAGGTATCCCCAGGTAATGTAGAGGAGGGGCTTTAGTTTCCATACCCGTAGCTTGAGCCAAAACATCTGAGAGGTGAGAAGCATTCTTTGAGAGTATGATAATGATCTTATAAAGGTTAACGCCTAGGCCGGACATCTCCTTAAATTGATTTAGTGATTTCATCAGAAGAGAGATTATTAGACGTTTGCCTTACTTAGGAGACTAAGATCATCTGCAAAACATAATCTAGTTAGAGAAATTGCCTTGCATTTTGAGTGATTTATGAATTTAGGATCAGTTGAGATGTTGTGTTTGAGGAGTTGGGTAAGGACTTCCATGCAAATTAGGAATAGGTAGGGGAAAGAGGATCCCCTTGCCTAAGACATTGTTTTCCTTTAAACATTCCCATAGGGCATCCATTAATCAAAATCCTATAGGAAACAGTAGTTATGCATTGTTGAATCCACTTGATGAAAGATAAGGGCAAATTCATTATCTCCAATGCTTTGAGCACAAATCCCCACTTAACAATATCGAAAGCTTTATGTAGATCAACTTTAATAGTGCAATTTTGGGGACTTCTCTTGCAGTTATACCCTTTTAAAAGTTTCTGTACAATCAAAATATCGTCACCTATATCCCTGCTTAGCATAAAAGCCCCTTGATTCTCACTAATGAGAAATTTTAACACCTCCTTTAACCTATTAGCCAAAATTTTAGCAATGAATTTGTAGAGAAAATTAGTAAATGATATAGGTCTGTAGTCATTCCAAGTCTTTGGGTTGGAGTTTTTAGGGATCAAACATAAGAAAGTTTTGTTTATTTCTTTTAGTAGCACCCCTTTTAGGAAAAACTCCTTCACTACCTCCTTGACTAGCCCCCCAAAATATTCCAAGTTTTCTGAAAGAAAAAACCATTCAAACCATCTGGTCCTGGAGCTTTTGAACCATTCATCTTGAACACAACCTTTTCTATTTCTTGGTCTGTAACAGGTCTTATTAACTCATTTACTTCATGATCATGAATTTTAGTGGTAACAAATTGGCTGAGATCATAATCAAAATCAGAAGGGAGAGAGTCTGATCTAAGTAGTTGACTGTAGAAATTCATAGCTTTCTTAGCAAAATCATCCTATCCGAAAACCTCTACTCCAGTTTCAATTTTAATGGATGTACTTCTGTTATTATTCTTTCGAACTAATATAGAATTGAAGAAGAACCTTGTACATCTATCACCCTCCTTTAGCCAATTTATTCTAGCTCTCTACTTCAATAAAGAATGTTGATTATCCACTGCTTCCAGATAGTTTTTAAGATCTTCTTTCTTTGCTATAGATAGAAATTCATCCACGGGGTTTTCTGCCAATGATTGTTGAATAGAAGAGAGGTTATCCCTAGCTATTTCAATCTCCTTTGTAAGATTCTGACCATTTTTACCGTTAAGGATCTTCAGCTCTTGTTTTATAGCCTTTAGCTTACGGATACAGATGTACTGCTTAGTCCTATAACATCTATGCTCCAATGCCTTCTATATTGCTTCTTAAAAACCATCTAAGTTGACCAGAAAGTTGTTAAATCTGAAAGGATGAAGGGTTTTGGATGAGGTGAACATATTTACTATCTTTATAGGAGTGTGGTCTGAGATACTAGGGTTTAGAAATTTTGCTGAGCTTCTTGAGAAAAAAAGTATCCATTCCACATTTACCATAACTCTATCCAGTTTTTTTTCCTAATATGCCAATTGGAATTCTGTCTGTAACATCCTATTACCTGCGGTGAGGCCAGAATAGTAAAAATGAGTGATTAATGAGAGATAAGAAATGCATTTTCATGCTTATGCATAATATGTCATACACATACACATGAGTTGTGAAGTTGTTGCATATGAAAATAATTGTACATGCGTTCATGATTAATTCTGGGTATAATTGGATGGAGTTGTGATTTTTGAGAATTTTGAATTTGTTATATTGGAAATTTTATTGGTTAGTGTGATTGTTGTATTTTCAAATTTTGGTGAATTTAGGATTTATTTTCAGAAATTATAGAGAATTATAGATGTATTATGAAAAATCAGAAAAAAAGAAATCAAAAGAAGATTGGAGATAGTTGTATTGTGAAGATGAAAGTTAAATGGAGTTAGTTTCAAAAGAAACTAAGTTAGAGCTTAGGCATTAAGAAAGTGACAAGTGTCACTAATTTAGAAGTAAGTGGTGTTGTCTGAGAGTGGGGTTTGATATTTGAGAGTTAAAAAGGGATGAGTAAAATATATAAGTTATGTTTTTTGAAGCCACCTTCTTCAAATTTCCTCTCAATACACTGAAATTTTCATCAAATACCTTATGAGGGATTTCTTTGCTTTTCCTTATCCCACGCCTCTATCACACTGCTACTTGCGTGTTCTGCCTAAGAAAAACTGAAACTGGACAACTTTTCAAGGGAATACGTGATTTTTTTTGCATGAAGTTAGGACTTGAAGATAGTTGAAGATTTTGGAGTTTTCAACAAGTAGTGAATAAATCATTTAGAGTTATGGATTTATGACATAAATTTGATGAATCACTGTCATCTGTATGGAACATGGCATTTACGTGTTTATATTCATGAACACTGTGTTAATGAGATGAAAATTGTGGATACAGTATTATTTTAGTTTTAATGATTATTAGTGATCAGCTGTTCTAGAAATGAGTTTTGGATTTTGAAATAGCAATAAAATGGTGTATAAGATGAGTGTAGGAAATGAAAGTATAAAAAAGTGATATGCTCTGTTTCTTCACTATGCATGTATGTTTATATGTACGTCCATACGTGAGTTGATGAAAGCTTTAGAGATGATCAAGATAATGATTTTTGAGTTGAAGAGAAATTGTAAAATGATGTTTTGAGATGGGAATGAGTGTAAAAATGAAGGTTGAGAGGAAAATGGAGAATATAGACAAAGATTGAAAATGCAGTGAATGGTGTACGACAAAGCATGAAGAGTTCAACTACTGATATTTGCTTTTTTTTTTAATGATTTCGATGAAACTTGGTTAAATTTGTCTGTTTATAGGTAGTGTGAATTTTTGGTGAATGAGTTAAGTGAAATGGAGTAGATTAAAAATTGAAGTGTTGGATTTTAAAAAATGGAAGTCTGGAAATTTCTGGGAATAAATAGTAAGAGAGTTAATTTTTGATTCGAAAATTTCATGAATTTACTGTACCTATATAGCATATTTTAACAAAATTGTCTTCATAAAATTTGTATATATTTCTTTTAACTTTCCATTGATATAAAGTTTGTAAATTTTGGAGTTTTGGATAAAAAGTTATGGAGTTCAGAAGTTGAGATATTAGTGAAGAAGAAGAAGTGGGAAAGCACTATCGTTCTTTAAGAATTTAGGCCAAAAGCACCATCATTCAAAAGCATGACGGTGATGTTGAGGGTTAGCCAAAAAGCACCGTCGTGCTAAGTAAAGAGAAATTTGCACGATTGTGCATTTGAGATTTTGCTTTTTTCTGAACAACCTTCTTTCTTTTGCCCATAACTTCTTTTATAGACATCCAAATGACTTGATTATTGAACCAATAGATTCAAAACACATTTTTATACCTCTTAATAAAATTTTGTAGCATTAATAATTGAATTGAGAAATATTTATAGAATCAAAGTGTGGAATCTGTTGGAATAGTGAAATATGATTTTCTTACTAAGCACCCTTCATTATTTTAATTATATATGGATATATAGGATTCCAAATGAGATGATTTTTGATTTGGAGTAAAATAGAGATATAGGCCTACAAAGTTTCTTAAGAATTCGAATTTTGATTCATTTTCTAAAATATTGAATTTCTGTATGGAATTGGTGCATTATTTTTGATTGTGAACAACCCAATAATATTTAAGGCATGTCTTACAAATTACTGAATGAAATTGAGTGATTTTGGTGTGAATATAAACATACGAAACATAGGAACACGTTTCTAGAAGAGAGTATGACCAAATTACATTATTTTTGCTTTCTAATTGAATGTGAACTGTAGACCTGAAAGTGTGAGTTGGAAAAATCTGAAGTGAGTTAATGAGAAAGAAATAGAGATTTTAATAGTTTTAGTGAGGTATAAACCTAAGTATAAATTGTACTTAGATGATGATAAAATAATGATTTTTTTTATGAAATTAAAGGAAAGATACCCGGGATTGTCATGAACATGCATTGTACATAATTCATTTCATACATGTGCATTGCTGAACACTTATAATTGTGTAAATTGTGATATATATGTATGTTATTTGATTTAGAGGAGCAATTGGAACGTCAACCTCCAAAAATTGATGGCACTTCCAGGATTTAGCTTCGAGAGCAACTTGTGAGTAACCTAGACAGTTCTCTCAATTATTGTTTGCTTAAATGCTGTTATGAAAGATAAATGAATGTGATTGATTGTGTTGGTTTCTAGAAAGGAGGTCCGATGAATGTGATGTATGAATGAAATATTGAAGTGCTCATTGAATGTGAATTGGACAGAATAAGTGTTTTCTTGACTTAAGTGTTGAATGCTGGACTAAGATCTAATAACAATGTGAATGAGATGTGATAGTGAATATGATTGTGTGACATTGAGCACTTTCAATTGATTAAACATATGTGATGCATTTCATTACATGAATGCGTGATCAGATAATGGGAGTTGTGACTAGAGTAGCCATCGATCAGAGCTTAAAGCTCATCGTGTGATTCAGAGCCTCAAGCTCAAAACTGATTCAGAGCCTCAGGCTCATCGTTTAATGAGCCCTATATGGGACAGTTATCAATGAGCCCTATGTAGGATAGTTATCAATAAGCCCGATATCTAATAGATACGGGACATTTAGGCGCTCGGTCAAAACAACGTAATAATTGGAAAAGTGTCTCACGAGCATTTCATATGCATTTTGTTAAGTATGTTTGTTGGATTGAAATGCCAAATTTGCCTATGCTTAAGTGAAAATGTGATACTGATGTAAAGTGCAATTTTTGTGAAATATTTGTTATGTGAAATGACGTGTTGCATGAATTGAGTGAACCATCAATGATGGTTATCTTACTGAGTTTACAAAACTCACCCAAAATTTGCAAATATTTTTCAGGATCAGAAGAATACCCCAGTAGGCAACGGGAGTATGTCTACTGCATGCAAGTGAGAGATAAAGGTCGAGATTAGTTTGGGTCTACATTGTATTTCTTTATTTTCGTATTGAATTGTATCTTCCGCAATTATTTTATCAAATTATGTCTTCCGAAAAGTTTTGTACAATGGTATATGATCTATGTTGTAATGTAAATACATTATGAGTAAAATGTTTTGGTATTTTTATTGGGCCCAAATGGCTAGTAAAATTCTGTTGATTGTATTATTGTGATTTGAAAAATGTTTATAGAATAAAGTGGGCCCTATTTTATGATTGATTTCCGCATACTATGTTTTTGGTTTCAAAAAAAATTTATATTGATTTTTGAATGATTGAGTGCTCTAGCATACCACCCTTACGGGGCACGGTCTCGGATATCCCTCAGAATGTTGGGCACGTGTCTTGCTGAAGTGTGGTGTTACACTATTTATTTGTCCAAGTAAACTTATGTCCTTCCGCTTTTAGATCCATAAGTTCCACATCTTGCATACAATTAAACATATCTGAAGTGTAGCACCCCTTTACCCTAGGGTAAATACCGGGAGGCCATGAGGACATTCCAGTACATAACCTATGATAATGATGCGCTACAATCAATCACAACATTCACTTTACCTGGCATCAAATATCTGATTCTCTTATGAACATCATTAAGAAATTCACAATATTTTAAAACCCAAAATTTCATCATTTCATTTCATAAAAATTGAAGGTCTACAATATGCCTTTCAACATTCCCTACATGTACAACATCATAACCTAATACAAAAATGTACTACATAAAATAGGAAAATACACAAAATGTATCTAATTTGTCTATATCTAGCTGACCAACCTTTGAGCCATGACTTCTCTTCCCAATTCACAAGTTTACACTGCATGTAGCATCTCTCAGTAGCTAGAGTCGTCTCTCGGTCCTGAAAAGTCAACGTTGCAATTTTGATGAGTTTTGTGAACTCAATGAGGTAACCATCATCGATGGTCTACTCAATTTATGCATCACATCAATACATACAACATATATTTCACAAATTTGTATAATTCATCATAATTCACATTCTCACTCAAGAGTAGACAATTTAACATCTCAATCAATCTAACATACTTAATAAAATGCATATGAAATGCTCATGTGATTTTTTTTTCAATTATTATGTTGTTGTAATCGAGAGCTTAAACTTTCTTGTATCTATTGTGGATACTGGGCTCATTTATACTGTCCCTTATCCGTTAGGGATATAGGGCTCATTTTACATAGTGAGCCTTTGGCTCTTAATCACATTTGGAGGTCTAAGCTCGATTTCGGTGGCTACTCAAGTCATAACTCCCATTATCCGATTATGCATTCATGTATGGAATGCATTTGTCAATATCAATCATGTCATGAAACATTCAGTTCTTCACATTCACATACAAGTAGCACCTCAATATCTCATTCCCATATCTCAATCATTGGACCTTCTATCTGGAAGTCAACACAACCAAACCACATTCATCTAAATAATTCAAACAAAATAAAAGCAAACAATCAATCGAGAGAAACCGTTTATATTACTCACACTTTTCTCCAGAAGCTATTGCCTCGAAGTTCCATCAACTTCTAGAAGATGGCGCTCTATATGTTCCTCTATATCATGGGAAACATACACATATCACAATTTGCACAATTATAAGTGTTTAATAATACACATGTATGCAATGAAATATGTACAATGCGTGTTCATGACAATCCTAAGTATAATTATACTTAGGTTTATACCTCAATAAGACCATTGAAATCACAATTTATAACTTATTGAATCACTTTCAGATTTTTCCAAAACTAAATTTTGGGTCTACTGTTCTGATACTAAAATAGTACAATATACTCAAATTCCATCCATAAATTGGAAGTCTTAGAGACTGTGTCAAAATTTGACTTCTTCATGTAATTTGTATCCCTATTTCTATACTTTAATTAAAATTAAAAATCATCTCATTTGGATGACTAAAGATCAAGATATTACCGAAATACTCAAGCATGTTCAGTGAAATCACACCATTTCATACTATTCCAACAGATTCCCTCGCTTTCCGTCAATCAAACTTTTTCAAATAAATTCATAATGCTACCAATTTTTATTGAGGAATCGAAAAATATGTTAGGAATCTATTGGTTTAAGAATCACTTCATTTGGAGGTCGGATGATGAAGTTATGGCTAAAAGAATCAAACATGATTATGTACTCATTCATATTGTACCTAATTTGGCACAATTAGCATAACTTTCCCTAAAGATGTCTGATTGAGGTCATTTTAGAATGGTTTCAAAGAGAACTTCGAGATTTACAACTTCCGTAAGACCCAAAGGAGAGATTCTATTGGCCCCTGAATTTTTTTTTTAGCATGATGAGACTAATTTTGGGGTCTTGCTAGATTAATTTATGTTGGAGTTAATTAGCATGTTAATGTGG
>JANSVA010000218.1:8428241-8438923 GCA_025504915.1 Erythroxylum reticulatum | reverse complement strand
GAAGCAAAAGGCGTCCCTCTACTTCTGCTCTTGCTTTGTACCCAACACCCACAATCTTGAGAAAACGGAAAAATCTCACCTCCATATTGATCTGGTTAATTGATTCCTGATTTTTGATGAGGTAACATATAACATTAAACTGTGAAAAGCGTAAGAGTGGAGACGAGACCAGAAAGTGGGGAGAAAGAAACGAGAGCGTGAAGAGGGAGAGAGAGCCACTGGGAGTGAGTGAGAGTTTCTGGTTGAGGGATTATGAGAGACGATTTTTCTGGCGGGAGGAGAGGGACGATCTTGTCAGTAAGAGAGATGCGTTTATTGTGGGCCCTACATGTCATTAGCTAACTATACAAGGAGTAGATGCTCTTAAACCGTTTTCCCCAGTAACAAGGCAACTCAAATTCCTTCTCGTTGTAGTTAATTATTTGACAGGATAGAACCACTAGCCAGTATAACAGAGAAAGCAGTCGAAAGTTTTGTAAGAAGAAACGTCATTTCGTTGATCGATCCAAAATGTTTAAATATTAATTTTTAATCAAAATATTGAAGTATTAAATGGGAATGATTGTACTTGTGTTTTATAGCTCATGAAATCTTCTTCTGTTCCAATCTTGTGCACATTAGAGTTTTTCAGTTAATAATTTGCAATAAAACACTAAATAAATGAGACTAGTCTTGACAAAATCAAAGAGTCTTTCTTCTTTTGCATCATATAGTTAGAATTGTGATTGGAGAATATAGTCCCCTCAATGATCCATGGGTTTACATCTTCGCCCAAGATCAGCTGAACAAATAGAAAGACCTTGACAAAACCTTGCATTGTTCTTCAAAGTGAACAAACCCATAAAATCAAGAAATTCTTGTATAGCCCTCGTTTTGCATTTTTGAGGTGGTGCTTGTAATTCTTTGTTGATGTGGTTGCTATAGGACTTCTGCCATGAGTTTTTCAGTAAGAGGTTTTGAAAGTCCCATCACAGTGTCAGTATCTCCTATCTGCAGATATATCAAAATTAAAGAGTCATTATGCAACTGTCACACTTAAACTTATTGGTTTCTTCATTAAGCTTTCTTTATATATAAAAAAGAAAAGACCGTGAAAAATGAAGAAGAAGATCCCAAGAAACGGATATTCCTTTCCAGGTACAGAGGCAGTGTTTGAGAGAGAAATTACCACTGCTTCAACAAAGGGAAAAGTGAGTGGATGTTCCAGCATGAGGCCCCCAGCAACATTAAGTGTAATTCCTTCCTCAATCTAGGTACCATACCAGCAAAACAAGTTACAAGAAGTATGTAGGGCAGGACGACAATGACAGTGCTAGTTACAGAAATTTACCAGGTTATCAATGACTTCATCTGGTATATCATGGAAATAAACCTGGAACATTAGTCCATGATTAATGTTTCCAACCAATAAGTATAAAGCTTGTGCATGTTACATTTACTGAATCATTCAGATTCTCAAAAGAAGGTGTACCTGACACTAAACTAAACTTGAATTCCGAGTATACAGACAAACATCAGATACATGAGATTGGTCAATATCTTTTTTATGGGACAGCATCTAAATGTTTGAATTATCTGGTCTGTTTCACTATAGAACCAAGTAAGGACATGAAGGGCTTGATTCAACAGGTTCAAACCCAGTGATGAAATGTAATTAACTAGAGTTAAAGAGTTCAATGTCGCAGCCAGCTTTTCTTTCATGAATGGTCATTTTCATACAATTACCACCTAGTAGAATCGGGCTAATTGTTAGTCCAAACTAGCAGTACCTCTGCTCTCTCCCATTCCCCTTTCTTTGTTCCTGTAGCAAGGTTGGTCACAAAAACAGACCCTACAACTGCTCCATGACTCCCAGAATAGTCTGCAACAAACAATTATATGAGCTACGAGTAACTTGAATATTTTAGAAAGTAGAGAAGGCCAATCAATCCATTAGCAAAACCTTTGATAAACTTCCGGGCTTCTTCTTTGCTGCTTGGTTTTTCTCTCACCACTCCTTTATACACCACCACCTGAAAATTCAGGGAATTAGCCGTAAAATACAACCTCAGGGCTGTCTAAGCAGATACATAGACAGGTATATAGAGTCATGGATTTCCTTAAGTGTATTTAAATAGTGAGTCATAATCATTATGGAAAGTAAAATACAGGAAGTTGCCAATGCTTCACCGGTTCCAAAGATATGTTCTTGATGTATTTAAAATGAGAAGCTATCGATGGGAATAAGATAAAAGGAGACAAACTATACTGTGTCTGCAGTAACCAACAATGTTGGGCACGAATCCTCTGCCAATTGCGACCCAGCTTGAAGCCTCTCTATGATGGCATCTGCCTAGGAGGAAAACACATCAAAGTAAAAACAATCACAACCCACAAAGGATGTTTCACCACACATTCTTCCATAATAATCTCGGATACAAAAGCAAAAGACGTTCTTTTTTTTTTTTTTTTGCAACACTACTCCAAATAGGTACACACACAAGCGAGCATTGCCCCACCAAAAGAACAAAAATTTCTCCAAAGAAGAGCACATCAAGTCGACTTCTCAAGTCAAACAGAAGACGGCTTGTTTGTGGCCACTTGATTTTGAAAAGCTTAAGAAGATGAGACTTGAATCAAAACTACTAATATTTCAAACTTTATGAGAAAGAGCTGGGCATTAAAGAAATCAAACCTTTGCCTCAGCTAGAGCCATAACTAATTCCTCTGGTGTATCTTTCCTTATACTTTTCTCGTCTATATCTGCAGTCTAAACAGAAAACATAATCAAGAGAAACTTTTCTCTTCCTACCCTCAAAAGGTGACAAAACAGTTGCGTGACAAAAGAAAGGACCAAATTAACGGCCAAGGAATATATGCTGCTGAATAACAAAATACCAGAATTGAGAACTCATATCCCATTTCTGACAGAATTCTCCGGCGTGCCATGGACGATGAACCCAAAATTATCTGCACCAAAACGTCAAGTGCGTGCAAACCATCAAGAAAATGTTTGAAATCCCACAACATTATCTAAAACTATTTATGAAAAACGATCCGACACATCACATAACAAGGTTGTTCCCTGGAACCCCATGGAACTTATACAAGAACCCAACAAGTGTAAATAAATTCATCAGATAACAAAGCCAAAAGATGGAATAAGAACAACATATGCTGCTGTAGAGTGCACTAACGAACCTTAAATGAGGATTTGCGTATGGCCATGTCTCTTCCTCCTCCAAGCTTCGACAAAAGGGTTGTGTGATGACCGGTGAACGGTGATCCTTACACCAAATATCCACAGTTGCTTGGTTCTAAGGCTCGTCTGTTCGAATCCTACTTCTAATAGAATGCTCCAATAGGCAACAGACACGCAGAGAAGGCAACATAGCAAATTCACCAACTTTCTCCATTGATACGCACGTCGGCTTTTTCAAGTTGGACCCTGTCAATAAACCAGATACGGCCCAAAAGCTAAAATTCTTATTATTACTTGTTAGTCCCAAGTGTTATTGATTAGATTGGTTGGTTGAAAGCGATAGTTAAACATCTAGGTGTGGAGTACGTGTTTAGCGAGTCAGTATCTTATGAAGAAAAGGAGGCTGTGGCAATATCTCTAGATTCCAAACGATTTTACATGGTTTTTAATTAGATCATAGTGGATTTCAATATGACGCTTTAGGTGTATGACAACAACTTGTATCACTCTTAAGGATATCAGGCATTAAATGTAATGCTTTTTGATCTGTGACCTTCAAAGAGTATCAGGCATACATGTTTTCATGAAACGACGTTTTTTTTTGTCCATTTACTTGCTATTTATTTTCTAGTGTATAAGTCAAAATGTGTTATATCTTGCTATTTATTTTCAAAATGTGTTATATCTTGCTATTTATTTTCTAGTGTATAAGTCAAAATGTGTTATATGATATTTGGTTCTTGATTTTTCAAAATACTAATGTTAAAGACTTTTTTTATTCTTAGGGACAATTTTGTCTTTGTCTTGTAGAATTGGACAACATTAACTATATTTTTGGCTTTTAAATAAATTATCAGTTAAGTTGCGCAATTTGATTCAGATAAAGATAATAAAGTGATCCAATAAATGATCTAGATTAATGGGTCGAAGTCTCGGTAAAAAAATGAGTCTCAATTAGTGTAAATCTGATCCATATCGACCTTGTGATAAAGAAGTCCGATATGGAAGCTATATAAAGGTTAAAGTCTCCTACAGTTACTCATATTATTCATAGGCATACAGTTCTCTGACCCGTTAAGAGAGCTCATGTTTTGAAAAAATTGTAGAAACATCTAGCCTGTATCTCGATAAACACTTTTCGTAAAAGTCTCGGGAGACTTGGAGATATGTTCTAGTGTATAAGTCAAAATGTGCTATATGATATTTCGTTCTTTGATTTTGCAAAATACTAATGCCTGTGAATGGCGTGAGATCTAAATAATGCTACAATTTTATCCTTTTGGAAGATTACTGTAAAACATTGGATTTGATGCTACATTTTTTGTTTGCCCCAGCCTGGTAATGTCCCTAAAAAATGTGATTATGGTGTCTAAAACATAAAACATTTAGACTCTTATACCTAATTATATAACAATCGGTGCTTAAATAACTTATCAATTACTTTAGAAATTTTAATATAATATAATTTTATAATCTAAAATAATGGTGGTAAATTTTAAAATAAAATATATTATATGTAATGTCTACTTTTAGATATGTCTAAACCTAAAATCTTCTTCAAACTCTATATTTTCCGAAGTGGCTCCGGAATGATGTATGTTATGGTTTTCAGTCATTTGTTATAGTCAGTTGTTGATAAAGGAAAGAATCAGGTATTACGTTGGATAATTCTTTTTTTGCCTTGTTGTTTACCCTCATGACATCCATCTCTGACCGAAATGTATACATCTGCAAATATTTGGAAGACAGAATATCATAAAGCCCCCTCTATACACCATAGAAATGCTTCTAGCACTAACAAGAGTTATCAAGACAACACAGATATTTGGTCATTACATGGAACGTGTTAAGATATTTGTTAAGATGTTTTATTAATTATTTTAGGCATTGTTTGTAATTGGATATAGTTGGATATATTTAGAATATCATTATAATAAGAAATTTACTTTGTGTGAGATTTTTGAAGATAAAATAGTGTGAAGGATAAAATTTTAGAGAAGATTGGATTTATTGGAGATAAGATCATCATGTTTTATTGAGGATAATATGCAGCAGTTTTTTGGTGATTTGTTGTATTTTTGATGATTTGAGTTATCTTTGGCATTTGTATTTTCGATAAATTTGGCTATCTTTGGTAGCTATATTTTTCAATGATTTAAACAATACTGTATTTTTCAATGATTTGAACAATCTTTAGTTGTTGTGTTTCTCTACATAATGTGAATGATTTGGACTGTTGCATTATCATTTTTGTGAGAAAAAAATGAGCAAAATATTTGTGAAGTGTGTACCTACATTTTTGTGAAATTTTGGTGGTGAAACATTTATCCGATTGATGACTTCTTGAAGCAGTTATGATTAGACTGTTCACTTATTATTCCCAAAGGTTCATAACAGATGTTGTTTTATAACTTCCCTCACTTTCAGTTGATAAAGTTGCATGTTCATGGGAGTGTTTTTATCTCAAGTGTTTCCTTATTTATGTTACTTTTGATTCAATCACTTGAGCTTTTATTCTTATATTTATTATTGATAATTGTTGCAAAAATCTTCTGTTGAGGTTAGTACGAGATAGTCGTGAAGTGAAATACTTTCATGGGATGTGAGTACAAGTGAATAGTATTAAGGGGTGGGTGTGTCAGCTTAGTAAAACCTTGGGTAAAACTATTATATCACAGTAAAAGTTAATTAAGATGGGTGAGGACCTCGCAAACGTAGGTCAGATATGTCAAACTATGTTATCAAATTTCGATTTATTAGTTACATGTTTAATTTTTTTGTCTGCATTTTAAATTTGAAAAATTAACAGTTGTTAACATAGTTGTTTTTTGTTGGCCAACCAACAGAAACAATTCAACGCAATTACAGTAAAACAAGATTTTTGCAAATCTACATCCTTCAAGAATTTCAATTGATATGAGAGCTTGGTTCGCCTAATCAGCACTTGGTGCGTCAAGTTGGTGTAGATAAGTGTTTCACAATCATGATTACTAGAGAAGGTGCATCAATCACTAGGCTACTGTTACTAGATGGTTCTAATTACCTTGCTTAGAAATCAAGAATGAAAGTATTTATTCAAACTCAAGGAACCAAAGTATGGACATCGGTTATAATGGCTAGACACATCCAATGATAATTGATAAAAAGGATGAAGCAGTATTTAAAGATCCATCTGAATGGAAAAGAGTTGAAGAAGACGAAGTGCTTGGTAATTCTCAAGCAATGCATGCAATCTTCAGTGCAATAGATGAGGGTCATTTCAGTATGATATTAGCCTATGAATCAATAAAAGAATAGTGGGACACTCTGGAAACAATACATGTGGTATCAAAATCAGTGATAACTTCGAAACTGCAGATGTTGGGCACTAGATTTGAAGAGCCTAAGATGGAGGAAAGCGATACTATTGGAGACTTTCATGAAAAGCTACATGATATTGCCAACCAAGCACATCAATTTCGGAAGAAGTATTTAAATCTAAAACTTATTAAGAAAACATTAAGATCATTGCCTCTCAGATTCATACTAAAAAATTGTAGTCATTGAAGAAGTTCATGACATTAATGAGTTATCTTTGGATAAAGTAATTGAGATTCTCACAAATTTTTAGATGAACTTTTTGAGAGATAGAACAAAGGGTTAACTTTGTAAGCTAAAGTTGCTAAATCCATGATTGATTTAGGAGATCACTATGATGAAAATGATGATGTGGTGTTCCTAATAAGAAATTTCAGCAAGGTGCTAAAGAAGATGAAGAAAGATAGATCTAAGTTCAGATAGAATGCTGGAAGTTCGTCCAACAATAACTTTAAACAACAAACAAAAGCAAAGAAGATACAATATTATAAGTGTCAAGGTTTTGGACATATGCAAGTAGAATGTACTAACACTCTTAAAAGGAGAAAAGGGAAGTCTTACACCAACACTTGGAGTGAAAACGAATGTGAAAGTAAGTAAGGAAGAGAATAAGAAATTATAAGTAATCATGTTGCGTTGATTGCTTTAAACAACAAAAGTCCAGTTGCTTTCTTTGTAGCAACCAGTAAAGAAACTGAAGTCGAAAGCATAGATGTTCATGTTCTAAACTTAAATTTAGATTGTGACAACGATGAAAGTAACTCAGAATTTAAAAAGGAAAACATCTGCAAGGTCTATGAATTAATGTATGCCAAATGAGTGAAAACGTGTAAGCAAAATGATAAGCTAAAGAAGGAGAATTCAACCATGAAGGATTTCATTTGAGATCTATAGAGGAAGTTGTTGTCAACAATAGAAGAACTTGATGAAACAATGATAAAGCTGGTCAATATGGAAAAATGAATAAGAATGTTGAATGGTCGTACTGAAAAGCTAGAACAATTGCTAAAAATTGGTAAAAACAAAGAGAACTTTCAATATATTGGTTATAAAGGTGAATGTTCTCAAGTGGATAATGAGCAAAATGGTGAAATTAGATTTGTAAAGGAAGCAAGATTAAGTAACCAAAGAGAAATAAAAAAAAGAAGCAGAAAGTTTGTTCCTACGTGTCACTTTTGTGGTGTAAAATGTCACATAAGGCCAAATTGTAACAAGCTACTGCAAATGTTATTCCATAATGCTCAAAACAGAAAATTTAGATGTTCTTGGAAGAACCTTCAACAGGAGAAGCCACCAAAGGAGATTTGGATTAGAAAGAACCATCCACAAGCACTTGTGGCTCTTAAATCAATGTGCGGTGCTTCTTAAAATAAATGGTATTTTTATAGTAGATGTTCTCGACATATGAAAGGTGAAATAAACTACTTGATAGATTATCAAAGTTTTATGAATGACCACATTACTTTTGGTGATAGAAAGAAAGCCACGGTTATTGGGAAATGAACTTTTTGCATGGATAAACTGCTACACTTCAAAATTGTGCTTCATGTGGATGGTTAAAAGCTAACTTGGTAAGTATTAGTCAACGTTGTAATGATGGATTGCTAGTTAAATTTACCAATGATGAATGTACGGTGTTAACCAAAAAAGGAGAATGTTTAGTAAGTGGTAGAAGATTGACAGATAATTGCTACATATTGCAGGCTATTACTTCTTGCATATGATAATATGACTCTATAGCAGCAAATGATTGATAAGGTGGTGGAAGAAAACCTTTAAAATCAGCCTCACACATAAAAACAGAGACATAAGGGAGTTAGTACTAGAAACTGCCTAGATCCATAGTTAGTTATTACTAGAAAAGAAACCAACTAGACAGAGGACCAGTTGGTTGCTTCTAAGAAAGAAACCAACCAGGCATTTGATGACATAAATAATGTGACATGGAATAAGGCCAATTTTGAATTTCTTTGAGGGGCATTAAGACTATATTCTTTACATTTTTGAAGTATATTGACGTTATTTATTTAAGAAAAAGGAGTTTAAAGAAGTTAACATCAAGACTTTTTGATTTATGAATTTTCTAAGGTTCAGTTGATTGGTGTATGTTTGGCTTTTTCTTACTTGTTGAATAGTATATTTTATGTGAAAATGAGGCTCTGCTTGATGATGTGGGAGTTTTGCTTTTGGATTTTGATTTATGCAGTTACGTCAATAAAACGTTGATGTTTGGTTCGAGATATGTAGGAAGTTTTGGATTTTTCAAGCTTTATCCTAGTTTCTCTTTATATCGTGGGTTGTATGAGTTTGACCAATATGATTTCATTGAGAATTTGCTTAAAACTAGTGGGATGAAATGAAAAACTTGAATGATCATATTTATGGGATGAGCATAGTTTCACATTTGACCAATTAAAGAAGCTTATAATAATATATGTTTCACATTTGGCCAGTACATAAAACATGTATCACTAGTTCCACCAGTGTATTATGCTGACTTCGTTGCTTATAGAGGAAGACTGTATCATGAGGTAGTTGAGGGTAAGTCTCCATCTTCAGCATCTTCATCATCGTTAGCCACTTCATATCCTTGGTAAATACTAGCGATAGGATACTCTTGTTTTAACTAGGTTTGTTCTTAATAATTCTATAAATTTAGCTAAGTATAAATAATTTAATTTGGATGTTTTGTTGACTGAGGGGAATTTGTTACATGCTTCTTTATTGCCATAACATTTTAATGTTGAGTTGGTGTGAGAATTTTACTGCAATTTGGATAAAGGTGCTTTGGATGATACAACTTTATGCTTTCATATGATTTATGTGAGGGAGAAATTAATTAAGTTTGGTTTTGATTCGTTGAATGCATTTTTGAGGTTTATGAATTTAATGGGGATTAGTCTTATAAGGATGGAATTGAATTGGGTAATGATATATTGGCATGTGCATCGACTGGTAGTAAATTGTCATCTTGGCCTTCTACTGCTGCACTATGTGCTTATGATTCTTCCGCTGCACCTATTGTTAATTGCTACACTATGTGCTTATAATTCTTCTTTTGCACCTACCATTGGTTTTTATACCTCCTTATTCGGCGAGATTGATCGCATTAAAGACATTCTTCATTTTGACATTGGTTTGTCTCAAGGGGGAGATATGATTGTTTATTGTCATATGTTATTTTGTGCTTTATTGGTGACTGTTGCATGTGAACCTGACAATTGTTATTGAACTTAGATATTAGTTAGAACTTGATATTCTATTAAGGGGGAGTGTCTAATTATCTTATTGAGTGAGAGTTCTTATATGTGACAAATAATGTCAAAAAGAGGAGATTGTTAAGATATCTTATCAATTATTTTGGGCACTATTTGTAATTGGATATATTTGAAATATCATTATAATAAGAAATTTACTTTGTGTGGGGTTCTTGAAGATAAGATAGTGTGAAAGATAAAATCCTAGAGAAGATAGGATTTATTATAGATAAGATCACCATGTTTATTGAAGATAATATGTAACAGAATTTTTAGTGATTTGAAGTATTTTTGGTGATTTGAGTTATCTTTAGCAGCTGCATTTTTCGATCATTTGTTGTTGTATTTCTCTACATAATGTGAATGATTTAGACTATTGCATTATCGTTTTTGTGAGGAAAAAATGAGCAGAATATTTGTAAAGTATGCAACTGCATTTTTGTGATGTTTTGGCAGTAAAACATTTATTCAATTGATGACTTCTTGAAGTTGCTATGTGTGGACTATTCACTGATTATTTCCAAATGTTCACAACATATGTTGTTTTACAACTTCGCAAACTTTCAATTGACGAAGTTGCATAATTAACGAAGTATTGTTATCCCAAGCATTTCCTTTTTTAAGTCACATTTGGTTCAATCACTTAGTTTTTATCCTATCTTTATTGTCGATCATTATTGCAAAAATTCTCTATTTAGGTTAGCACGAGATGATCATATTATTAGAAATGAAATAATTTTACGAGGTGTAAGTACTAGTGAATGTAAACAATCTAGAAGGGGGTTGAATAGATCTTTAAACTTTTTTTTTAAATCTACAATAAAATCAGAAGTTAATTCACACAAAACAATTTAAACAAATTTAAATGTTAAGAATAGGGAAGAAGA
>JANSVA010000218.1:8382754-8397816 GCA_025504915.1 Erythroxylum reticulatum | reverse complement strand
TGATATTATTCATACTCAATCATTTTATTCCCATTTTATAATATAGGTCCAACTTATCTATAATGAATGATAATATTTTTTCTATCCTAATATGGTATTGAATAGATAAAGTACTAGTATAATTTATATTGAAATAGGGTATTATTTGTACTCAATGATGATACTCTCATTTTTTCACTAAAGCTAGTATTATTATTGTGTCATAGTAATATTTGTATATAACTACGATAAGAATGTATTGAGTCTTGATATATTTTATATTGAGGTATGATATTCTTTTCATTCAATCAACATATTCTCATTTAAAATTTGTCTTGTTTATCTATAATGAATTATAATATTTTTGTACATAAACGTGATATTGGATAAAATAGAAATAGTATAATTTGTCTTTAGGCGGAGTATAGTTTGTACTCATGAATAGTATTCCCATTTTAAAACTGTATTTGATACTTATTTTTAATAATCGATGGTACCTTTTATACATTATGCTAGTATTACATGTATTGAATCCTTCTATAGTTTGTGTAAACATGAAATTGCTTCTACTGGGCCATGGTACTCCAATATGTAAGTGAAACTGTTATTTGAAATCATTGGTGATACTTGTCCTATATATGCATGGTCTAAAATGCGATGAGGCAAGACATGTTGCTGATTGTGATAGTTTCTAGTAGAATACTCATATATCAATACATAGTACATACTGAATCAACACGTCAAAATAGTTCAACGCTCTGATAAAGACCATCGTCTTCTTTATTCTTGTTTTGAAACTCTTCTTCTCTTTTTCCCAAAGAAACAATAAATACTGATAACAAACAATAACATATGACAACGTCAAAATATACAAACAATTTCTTTTTGTTATAATAATGAATTTATCTTTCCTTTTTTTTTCTATACAGTAAAACAAAATTTAACATTATTAATTTTAATTTTAGGTAACAATATAATATACAGTTTTTGTATATTAAACTTTGTTGACATTGATTAAACACTACAAAAGTGCAGACATTTAACATCGATCATCAACAAAATTCTCTGTTAAGAAGACAATTTTATGTATTCATCCCGTAACCTCTGTTCTGGGTATTAAGTAATAGAAACGCAGACTTCTTGTAGTTTCCTGAAGTTGGGGGGCATTAATGCATGTTTGCAGGTAATATCCACTTATTTGTTCAAATCATCCCAACACAAGCCGTCGAATGCAAGCTGGGAAGATTTTGGCTGTAGGGTAAGTTAAATCAAAGAATTTTAATTTGTAATCTGCAGTTTAATTGCTTGTGTATTGAATTTCACGACCGTCCTCCAATTAGTAGTTTCCTATCTTCTTTTGTTTTGTTGCTATCCAAAGAGAGAAATGGTTTCATTATCTTTGTCTATTACCTGACTGTACTGCAGCTGTTGCCGCCCTCTTCCAGATTTTACCTACTTTCGTAAACGCTCTTTACGCCTTTCAATATATGCGGTGATACTGCCAAATGCCTAGCTTTAAGTTGTCAAACATACAATCCTTTGCCTTCTTCTGCAAATAGACAAATACCAACCGTAACTTTGTGTCTTGTCGTTGGAACTTGGGACTCTTACAATTCCACTCTTT
Organism: Erythroxylum reticulatum; assembly: GCA_025504915.1. Classification (NCBI taxonomy): domain Eukaryota; kingdom Viridiplantae; phylum Streptophyta; class Magnoliopsida; order Malpighiales; family Erythroxylaceae; genus Erythroxylum; species Erythroxylum reticulatum. The sequence goes on along the minus strand of JANSVA010000218.1, from coordinate 8,396,213 downwards.
TTAGGAATCGGTTATTGGCCCGACCGGTATTTTCCAATGGCCTAATGACCGCAGTATTAACGTGGGAAACATCTAACCCATCATTTAATTTCAAAATTCACATGTTACAGATTCTTCAGCATTCCTCCAGAGCTTGAACTACAGATGCTAATGAAATCTCGTAAAATAACTTGAGATTAGAAAGTGCCAACAACCACATTGAAAGAATTATTTTCTCAAAACGTTTTTTTTTAAATAAATAAAAATCATTTCCATAAATATATCCTATTTCACCTCTCAACGCTTTTTTAAAGTGAAGAGTTTCCAAATGTGTGCATTTTTAATTTTTTTTTAAAAAAAACTCATGAATCTACTCTCGAAGGTTCAACCCCAATTCCGGAGGTGTGGGCGTATTTATCACTTTCATATGCCTCCAAGTTCAAACCTGATTTCGGTTTTGTGAAAGAATATGGATGATAAGGGCAGGATTGTACACATCATGGTGCCACGAGATTAGATTCTCTCATAATGCAAATTAATGAATTACATGAGGAAGTTCGAAGTCAGTGGACCAATGATATTGATTTACCACCTTTCTTATGAATTCTAACGACACTTAAATGACAATAAATGCAATTAAAAAATAATATTTTAAGATGCAACTCTTTGAATTTATAAAGTTAGTTAATACATAAACCTAAAATTATTAGCTTCTCAAATTAATCACTATCAAACACACAATCTGTCAAAATGAGATTCTCAAAAATAGTAAAAGTTTCTACCGGATGTATGAAACTAACAGGAAAGTATACACGATAGATTATCTTACAAAATACAAACAACAAAAATACCAAAGTTAAGCTGGACATTTAAGTTAAAATAATAATATGAAAGGACAGAAATTTACTTTCTACAGTGTGTCGTTTATTATTAACTTCTTCTATATTAAAATTGTATTTTATGCATCTTTACCATAAAATAAATTAACAATTCGTTGAAGAAATTTAATTGCTTAAATTATAATTAATCTTCTTTTCATGTTTTAGGTTCTCAATTTTCATCCTTAGTGTCTCATTTAAGTCCTTATTGCATTGATCACAAACGTTTTCCCTTCTAATTAAGGCTGGTGACATTACTTTTATTTCCTCTAGAACAAGCAAATATCAAGGACAGAATGCCGCAGCTGCACCTGGAATATCTTGTTTGGTTTACTTGCAGTTTCTTGATTTTGATTATAATTTTAAAAAATAAACAAAACTATGCTTTTGTTAAATTTCTGTTCTCAATTTTCGCTTATAACTTTCCTGATTTTATCACTTAGGGGAAACATAAAAAATACCTTAGTTATCAATAACTAATAAAAATTGTAGTCGTTCAATTTTTATTCTAAGAAATTGAAAAAAAATACCTTAGTTATCAATAACTTATAAAAATTATAGTCGTTCAATTTTTATTATAAGAAATTGTTTAACAATTTTAAAGTTACAAATATTCTTAGAATAAAAAAATCTTAAAATGTTTTCAAAATAAAATATCTTAGTTATAGGTATTTCAATAATAACAATTACTTTAAAACTAAAAAAGTTTCTAAAATTAAAAAGTTTTCATTTAATAAAATTTTATAATTTATTTAAATTGCAAGTAATAAGTTTATCCTATTAAAAAACACAAATCAAGCCAGTTCGAGTTCCGGTACTTTAAAAGACTGGATAGGCCCTAAGCTACCTAAGAGACTTCATGCATGTACTAACACTTATATCTTCGAAAACAAGATTCCTAAGCCCGATGATAGGACATCAATTCCCCTCACCTTTCAACATATCCGAGACCAACTGACCTAGCACTGTTAGACCCTCAAATACTGCTACTCAAATAATCAATCATTCATCCCAAAAGAGAAATAGACCAATAACTTCCCTTCATGCAGGATTGTGTAATATTAATGGAAGGATCATACAAATATGACAGCTCAAAGAAAAAAGTTCCACTTATCTGGTATATTCCATGCTCAGAGTGCCATAGATGATAGGACTAAATGTTTGATCATGTTAGCACCGTTCCTATTACACATGCTATCGATTACGCCAACCAGAAACAGTTTTTAATGTCAGAGAATTAGAGGCTGCTTCTAACCTGCATCATATGCAGAAATCGATCATTAAAAGTTCCATCACAGAGAAACAGACAGATAAAAAGAAACTGCATGAAGAGTCATAAGTGAATGAGAAGGAGCACTTTGATATTTCTTCAATGGCCTTCATAACTTCCGCGGAATTTGTTTCCAACACTTGACCTCCAAAAATTATCTCATCTAAAATAGTATGTAGCTGCAAAAAAAAAACAAAAAAAGGGCAGCTTAGGTACCTTAAATACATGCATCACCTACCAGCATACATAAGTTTTAGACGAGATAAAATAGCCAGAGTCACTGTGGACGATAAATGCAGCAATGGCCAGTTGTGGTGTTAAGCTCACCAGAAAAGAGTGAAATCATGATTCATGTAGTTTATCGCCACATTTGAATGACCTCATTTACATATATGATTTCTCATGCACTCTATAGATATATACCTTATTGTAATTGAATACTATGTCAAGCTCACACACGTCTGTGAAGCATTTGTCCAGTGTCTCCACAAAGACTGATTTCACAAGGAAGCACGTCAGAACTAGAAAAAGATAGGTGTCAAAGATATTTATATATTTAATACCCTACGGTGTCTCTATACGGTTAATCATTAAGTATTTTAAAGCAGCCACTGTTGTCATTAAATCTTTCAACTGATCTTCCGTTTGATCAAAAGGCACTACCAAAGTCAAGAGACATGCCTCAAATTTTCTCACAAAAATATATCCTACACTTTCAAGGGAGCGCTCCAATACAGATGTTGCATGAATCTTCAAATAGTCCTTGAGGATTAGTACAGTGGTCAAAGGATCCTATAGCTAGGAAAGTATATGTCCTCCAACCACCATAAGATTCTCTAGATTGAAAAGCTTCTTAAAGAGTTCACTCGAAGTTTATGCCATATTAACGAGAGAAGCACCGCTAACCAGAAATTATGATTGCATTCTGATTCTGCTAGTGATCAAATCAGAATGCGAATTAAAGATCCATAATATTTCCTTAGAAGGAAAATAGAAACTTCCTTTAGCTGCCAGTAGCTAGAAATTAAGTTTCCAAAATGTCACCTATATCTTCTACTTTGAATTACATACTCAGTAAATGACCTTGAATGAGATCAAGCATGGCGAGCTCGTTTTCACAACTATCGAACACAAACACAAAATACAGAGTGGCGTAGGGTTTATAAGCGATGCGGCTATCCTGCCAAACAGATTTAGGAAAAGAATAACAAAAAAGTTAATCATATCTCAAGAAACTCATAATATTTTCACCCAAAAAGAAAAAACAAGAACAAGTAGATTTAAGTTTTAAAAAAAATGCTTAAAGTACAAACCGGACCAAAGATCGAATCCGCATCAATGAAATTGCTTGCACTCTCCGCCCTACTACAAAGCACTTCACAGAAACTCAATAATCGGGATCGCAAATGGTTTATTAACAAAAACTGAGACATCTCAGGCAAGATCATCAATCGTTAATAGTTATCGATTACCTCCATAAACGCTGCGAATGAGCTCCCGCTGCTTCTCCACAGTCTGAATTCAAAAGTTTCAACTATATTGTTAGGATCGAAATGGAAAACGAATCAACGATCAGTGTATGCAGGTGGAGAGAGAAGATTATTCACCAGAAAATCGTAGAATTTCGCGAGGCGAGGCTTGCCTTGTGTGTTTATAATCATCACAGCTTTTATCATCTTTTCTCCCTCTCCCACTGGATGCCAAAATTTGATTCCGGAAGAATCCTTTAACAAAGACAAAACAGTATTTAAATGACCGTTTAGGAAATCATCTTAGCTTTCGCGTCCCAATTTATTTTAAAATTACATTTTCCACCCTAAAAAGTTGCATTTTGCTTTCTAGTCCACACTAACGGAGTATAAACTAAAAATTCATATACGATAACAGTACTTCAAGTACATGTTGGATCTAGAAAAGTATTTTAAAACGGAGGACTCTGACTTTAAATATTTACCATTTGTGGTGAAAATGCCCTAGGTCGGGCTTTGTGTCAATACAGCTCCGAAGCGAAAGGACAGATATTCGGCGTGGACGGCGCATGATATGGCTACACCTCAGCAACAACCAGACGACGAGGAGGATGACATAGACTTGATCAAAATACTTTTACCAGACAACCATGGAAATGGTTTAACTGTTAGGCTAGCTAATGGAGTAGAGAGGCAACAAGTTCTGCAGCAATATGACCTCCCTTCAATTAAGTCAATGGTGGTGATCAGACAGCTCCCTTCCCAGGGCCTTTCATTCCAGCTATGGCCGGCGGCGAACACCCTCGTCTCGCTTTTTGAGCAACACCATCGCCAACTGGAGACCAGTCCTCTTTCACAGACACTCGCCGCCTTTTCCAAATCCGGCGGCGGACATCTAAAAGTGCTAGAGCTAGGCTCCGGCACTGGACTCGTCGGAATAGCGGCCGCGGCGATCCTCGGTGCCAATGTGACGGTGACGGACCTACCGCGCGTCATTACGAACCTCCAGTTCAACGTTGACGCCAATGCCGGTTTATTGACGCTACATGGCGGTACAGTCCACGTGGCGGCGCTTCGGTGGGGAGACACAGGTGACGTGGAGGCGGTTGGGCGGGAATTCGATATCGTGGTCGCGTCGGATGTTGTGTACCACGAGCATCTGTTTGAGCCTCTACTACAAACTCTGCGGTTATTGATGGGCTTGGATGAGAAAATGGTGTTTGTTATGGCCCATTTGAGGAGGTGGAAGAAGGATTCTGTGTTCTTCAAGAGAGCTAGAAAGCTTTTCGATGTTGAGGTGATTCACGTGGATAACCCGCAAGTGGGGTCCAGGCTAGGAGTTGTTGTTTACCGTTTTCTTCTCAAGGGTAGCAAGGTGGTAGTGGTTGACAAGAAGTGATCGTGTGTTGGTGTCGTGCTAAAAATTGAAATTTCACTGAACTAGTCTTCTCACTTGTGTTCACTGTTCATCTTTCTATTGCTAAAAATGGAAATTCATGGAGGATTGTGAAAACAAACTTATAACTGCATAATATTATCTATGATCAGACAAATGAATTACATACTAACACCACTGTATAACGAAATTTGTGTTTCTTTACTACTTTTACAACAGAGGGAGAACTTTCCATGTAGCTCCAACAAAACACTTGTCACACGCACTCATTGTACGTAAATTTGATCTCGAGCTCTTCAAAAATGCAAGCTGAACTATAAGAAGAATCAGAACAAGCAACGGTTCGCAAAACACGCATAGAGGACCTAAGCTGAGGAATAACCTTTCCATCCCAAACTGGTGCAAGAAAACTGCAATTATGTAGAAGAATAATGCATATCTATATTCCCCCCTACAAAAAATCCCAACTCATCGTTTTCTAAGTGGTGAGCCTTTAGCCACAGCTTTCATACTTTGTGAATCCCTAAAGCAAACGAAGTGCACTAGGGTTTTGCCATTCGGATAGACTGCAAAAACACTCGTCCCAATTTTCTTGTGGCATAACGAGCACATACTATCACTGGTAATCTTCACAACTGCTTTCCTTTGATTGTATAATTCATCTTTCACCTGTTCCACATAACTGCTTGTTTAAATAATGAAAGAGGCGACAGATTTAACATAATGAAAGAGGCGAGAGATGTAAGTACAAAATTAATTTGAAAATGGCCGAGACACGAGTGCAAAAGCAAAAACTTGTGAAAGTGACTTGGAAAACAGTTGGGATTACGGAAGCATTTGGTGGAGCAGATAGTACACCTAGAATAATTAACATGCAGAGACTTGGAACAAAATTGACAGCTGAACACCTGGGCCTTGTTTGCTTTTGAAAAAAAGAACTTACCCAAAGAGGTGTCAATCCATGAAATTGAGTACACTAGGGCAACTGTTACAATATCTATTATGAGCGCAAGTTTGTTTAGAACATGTTATGCAAAGTAGATGATGCAGGTTGATTGTTAAGAGCTCGCCTCTAGAAATGTTTCAGTGAAGCTGTCCTGCTATTCAATGCCGTGCACAGGTTATAGATTGGGTATAAATCAAACTTGACCTCTACAACAGAAATTGTTAGAACTGCAAACTAATAGGTCCAATCCATCATCTCAAGCAAATATAGATCCTCAGTCTAGTCAAATAGCTTCTGTGGTCTAAAATCAAACATCATATCCTAACTATGTTGCCTTGTTCACAAATCCCAGTCAAATTTATGCACACTATAGCACCCACCTGCAGATTTTCGCTCTCCCTCAAGCTCTTGATCACTGACAGGTTCCGGTATGCTTCACTGGATTTTCTTAGAAGAGGTCCAAGAAATGGTAACAAGTTCTACAAAAAGAAAGATGGAAAAATAATACATATTATAGTGCCAGTAAAGCAAATGTATCAGATATTGCACGAAATTAAAGAAGAGATATGTCAGTAGGCCTTTAATCTATTTATTAGTAGATATATCCACCTTGAAAGCATAGTTCTCAGGTAATTATATCTATCTTCAAAAGTGGAGGTATTCAAATTCCCGAAGCTCAATTAAAAAAATTCAATACATAAATGACTTGTGCAAGGACTAATTCAAGTAAATACACAATGACCATGTCCTCATAGTTCACTCAGCTTCTACTCAACTAATACTACTAAAGCCATATATTCTACAGTTTCATACCTGCAATTTAGTTTCACGAGGTAAAAGTTTGAGGGCCTGTGCTCCATTGATTCTGTCCCATCTTCTGCTTAAAATATCAAGGACCTCATCCAGCATAAAAGTTGAAGCTTCTTCATCATCAAAATCATCTGCATCAACATCGCTCCTGCTACTGTCAGTGCTATTAGGACTGAATCGCATTTCTTCTGCACCCTCTATTGCAGCAATTTTCTTATTTGCACGACCCCCTTTAGATTTAGCAGAAGTAGAACTAACCCTCAGTAGGCTTGTATTCGGAGAGGATATTAAATTAGTAATTCGCTTCTCAAAATTCTTATTCGTCTTCCTGGGATTCAGATAGATTTGAAGAAGAGTGAGATATATATTGGCAGAAGATTTTACAGAAGAATGGTGTCCAGACTCGTAAACCCGGTCACAATAACCTAATGCGAGATCAGGTACATGAAGCTGTAAGGAGGAAATAAAATTTTGTCAACTTCCATGGATCAACTAAGGAGACAGGCTAACACATTATATTCCGTCAGATTTGGTGCCTTATGTGGCTTAACATTTTGACTAAAGGTGAAATAGAAACATAGACCTTTCAGCCTCATAGAAAGTTTCCTTGCAATTGATATCATTTCATTCAGCCTCTCATTATTCCTAGAAAACAAACATCATCTGTTTATCTTATCAAAGAATACCTTGTGGACATAGAGAGATAACGCAAGCTCATGTTGATTCATTTTTCCCAATAGAAGTGCACGTTCTTCATATAGTGCATCTGCTGGAAGGCGCTTTACCAAAGCCTCAGGGTTATATCCTGATATGCTCTCCAAAGCAGACAATAACTTCCTCCTTGTTGGGGAATAAGTTTTCTCATCCCATTTCTGTTGAGAACTCAAGTCCGAATGCCAATCAAGCACTTCGGAGAGATATATTTGTATCTGCCACCAACATAGTTTTAGATACAGTTACTCATAATAAATTTAACAGCATAACTTCAGAAACCTTAATGGGCTAATAGCCCAATATACTCTGCAAATATAACATGAAAAGAGTTTGTGCGCAGAGTCTTAAATTACAAGATTATTACCATTTCATTTTGAAGGTTCCCAGAGATCCCATTTTCATTCATTGCAAGCATCAGTTCTAAATATCTTCCCTGCAAGTTTGGAGCATGCTGCTTCAAATAAGAGTTCACCAAGTCTGCAGGAATATTTCCAGATAAAAAAAGCTCAATAGCTTGTGTTGGACAGCTTTCAAGAATAAGCATTGAGAACTCCAGGACAAGCATGGGATCGGTCCCGCAGAGAGGCTACACAAGGCAATCCATAAAAAAACTCATTAAGGTATACAAGATTGAGTGTCGATATGTATAACTATTTATTCAAGAGGGCATTTGGAACATTCTTTTTTATCATTAATAGAACGCAAACCTTACTTTACTCCTGCAAATGGTGGTAAAAAGCAGTGACAAATTTAATATAAATATGTTATGAAACTCAAATTGTGAACCATAAAAGAATTCACGTCACAGAGTAAATGCTGGATAAATGAGGAATTGGCATCCCTCTCAATTAGAGCTGATAACAATATCCAATTTGTTTTTCTATTCCAAAAAGTGAAATAGTGCTGGTAAGTGGTATCCATTAGCAAAGCATGCAATGCTAAGTCAGCAATAGTTTGAACATCATCCTTCTCAAGAACCACAAAGAGTCAGATTCTAGAATGTGATTATTCTTTTATTCTTCTTTTCTTACTAGTTACATGTTGGTTTAGAAAAATTAAGCATGAAAGAAAAGAAACAAAAAAGAAAAGAAAGCATACCTTGAGATATTCAATGACAGACTCGGGCCCAAACTTTGGGTTAAGCTCAGCCTTGGATTGGTTTGATCTCGACTCTTCAACTAGTTTATGCAGGAGCGTGAGTGCTTCTCGGTGCATCGAATTGCACTTATAAAGTTCCAATAATGCAGTATGATGATTCCTTTTCTGAAGGATCTCCTCACAGATTTTTAGGTCACAGTAATTAAGACCTTTCAGCAAATCCAAAGCTGCTGAAGACTGTCCAGTAAGAAGATGGGCCTGAAGGAGAGCTGTATCCAGTACTGCAGCCATTTCCCTAGCACCTGAGTTAACAGTAATGTTACCACGCCCCTGAAGGGCCAAAGATAAATGAGTTCCTTAAATAGAGGTGGGTAAGTGGCCATAGCACAGAGGTTAAGTTAATCTGCATGTTAGTTCAAAAATAAAGGTATGTAAGGCTTAGTATGCCATGAAATGCATTGTTCTGATAAATTGGACTCTTGAACACTTCAGGAATCACATGCAAACAAAAATAAGACAGATAAATACCAACGATACCCATGTGCACAATCAGAAATCGTCTAACACATCCTAGCATAAAAGGAGGACTAATGCAAACAACCTCCTAAGGAAGGATTTACACCCATATATACAAGTTTCCATCTACATAGGGAGCTTACGAACAGCAAAGTCCCACAAAAAATTAATGAGTAAAAAATGAGGAGCATACCTTATTAGTTTTCTTAAACCTACTTGAGTCATACGGTCCGAAGTTATCTCCAAAAGCATCTAAAACAACCTCTTCTGTTCCTTCAGCAGTGGCCTTTTCAATTATATTATATCTCTTCTTTTGCAAGTACTTAATGAGAGCCATGAGAGTATTATGGCTTATCTTCTTGGACTCAAGCTCTGTATGTTCATTCAGTTCCAATAGCTGCGAGGGAGGTGATGATTCCATATCATCTGACAATCCAGATGAGCCCCGTGAGAGATATGAAGCATCTGAAGAAATGTCCATCAGCTTCTCTGGTTCAGGAACCATAAATGTTTTTGGAAGAACAATAGACGGGTACAAAGAAAGCACATAAGTGATATCAACTTGAGATGCTAAAAAGTGTTCCATAGCCTCCTCATAGCTCCCATTATCAAAAAGATAATGGGCATATCTGCAAGAGAAGAACATGTCAGCAAAAAAGTTCATCCAAAAAGGTCAATCATGATCTTCGTAAATATCCTAACGTAATGGTCATATTAAATTCTGGGACTAAGTTTTACCAAATGCAAACAGGCCCACAAAATAAAGAGAGATGATAATCTAACCAGATCATATACATGTTTTTATGGTTGAGCTAGGCTTCCATGGACAAAAATTTTGATTAAATTTAAGAAAATCTCTAGCAGTAATCACTGCTCCACAGAAAATATATAACCTTATATGAATTGACTGCTCCTTGGCAGCTCGAAGGCTAGAATCTTCTGAAGGAAGTAGCTTGCACAAACCTAAGGCCTCCTCGAAATTGCCAGATGCTGTTAACTGGACAATCTGAAATATAATTAAGGCCTTTAATTCCATGGTGTAATATCTTTACAATCTTCTCCATGTTTGAACCAACAGGAAAAGAACAGGTTCAAGAAAAGAGAAATGGGAAATAATTAAACTAAGCAAAACGGTTTAAGGATTGAAAAAAAATCTTAGAACGGTCCAATCTTTAACTGGGGCATATATATAAGTTGAGGAGAGAAGTGAAGGAAAACAAATAAACATTATGAGAATACCTGGGCACCAAGAGGAACAGGAAAGAGACCATATGCAGAATTGTCCAATGCAACAACTACTGCATTGTTGCTTTGACTAAGATGACGAATGTTTGGAAGAACAATAGTCTGTATCAGTGGATATGGTACACGTAGAGACCGAATCTGCAGAACATGAGTAGCACAATTAAGCAAACAAACTAACCAAGAAGGAGAAAGAGATTTCATCCAGTCCATAATTGTTCTACCTCAACACGCCTCGGAAGCAAAGCTATTGCATAAGGCTTCCGAATGACAACAACAGAGGGGGCCTCTGACCAACAAATCCTCTCTGCTTGAAGAAGCTTCCCATTTTGATCAACAAAGACCCCAATGTTCTCCTAAATTCAGAAGAAAAAGTTCAAGTTGGATTTCATTCTCTTTCATGATAATAACAAATGAAGTGTTACAAGCTTAAATCAGAACAAACTGGAACAAGCCAGGACAAGTTATGAGTATTGATCAAAAAGTTAAAATGATGCAGAACTTTTGAGAATCTCAGCTAGAAATGTTTCAATGCATGTTTGGCTATAAGATGCATCTATTCGCAACAATGACAAGATTAAAATCCGAGTTCTACCATTAGAAAGAGTCTAATCAAAATTAAACAGAAGAAGTAAGCTACACAATGTCCTCAACTAACAAGCAAAAATAAGAGATGAATATTAAAACAAGCAAAACCGAATAGTGAGTACCTTTCCAAGAAGAAGTTCCCCAGAAGGAAGGGACACAACTAAAGGAGAGGCGAGTCTCCCAGAAGGAAACACCTCAGTCAATGCACCATTTGTAGAGTTCAGTATCACATATTCCTTTCTAATTCCCAAACATATGTTTTCACCGCACCAAGACATGGATTTCACCATATCTGGTACACTAAATTCCTTCACCTCCACGAATCCTCGTCCTCCTGAAATATAGTTTATTCACTAATAACAACATAACTCTTAACACCTAAAAACTTACCCAAACAATTCGAAACTTCTAGTATAAGATAACAAAATCCCGGGAATAGAAAGGAAGTAACCAATTCAAGTAATTACCATCGTGCCTAAAGATACAAACTCTCTTTTGTCTCGCGAAGCACAAAAACCCCCTTCTATCATCCCACGAGAACACATTAGCACCTTTCGCTTTGGTGATCACAGCAAGAGTCTCCAAATTCGGCAGCCTATGGAAGGCAATGGATTCAGAGAGGGAGAGAAGCAGTTCTCGTGAGACAAGAACCTCCATTGATAAGATAGCTTTCTTTGAGAACCCTGTGACGGTTCTTTCAAGCTCGTAACTCTCCTTTCGCAGCTCCTGAACGTGACCATGGTAGTCGGAGATCGGAGCTCGGTCGGAGACAGAGGACTCCGGTCCGTAAATTCTGAGAGCTCCATCGGAGCATCCGAGCAGAAGATTCGATCCGTAGGATGCAATTGCATCGATCTTGGTGGGACAGTTTGCGAGGAGCTGGAAGGAATCGTAGGCACTATGCACCATTATTGTTCCGGTTTTTGATCATTTCTCGTGTTCATGGAGCTTTTTCATCTCTCGTCAAATAGTTTGAGCGAGCTACGTCGTTTTGATAGGTATTGCTTTTTTGGGTGAAGTGTCACGCAGGTATTAGCTCTTTGCTTTGACCTTCACATTTAATATTTATTTTAAGTAAATAATATTTATTGACCTTAAAATTCTTCATGATTCTAATTATTTATTAATTTTTATATTTTCAATTATCCTTAGTCTGAGCATGATGGGCAAATTGTAACTTGATAATTTTTTTAGTAATAAACAGTTGTGCTCGATGTTTTCTAATTTTGATTTTGCAGGATATTTTTTCTATTAATTATGCTTATGTGTACATCATTTTCACGATGTCTCTTGTAATATGCTTAATTTTGATGCCATGTCATCCATGGCAATTACCTATAAATGGTTATGATAAAATAATTTTGATCTAATTTAATTTATTCAATTCAACTCAAAATTAATGGATTTAATTTGAATTACATAAAATTTGAGTTTAACTCAAATGTTCAAAAAAAAATCAAATTTTAGGATAGGTTTAGGTTAAGATTAGATTCTATGATATAATTAGTAAGTTTTATTCTTCACTTATTTGATGGACATTTTTGGTTTTTTTCCTTAAATATTCTTGACTTTTCTACTTCTTTTCAATCTTTGGTCTCTTTAAGTTCTTTCTTTGGCCTCTTCCAATTCTTTGGTCTCTTCAATTTTCTTCTCTTCTCTTTTTTTTTCCCCCACTTACGGGTGTTGTATTATCTTATTAATTTTATATAAGTTATATGCACTGTTCACTTTGAATCTTTATTCCTTGCCTACTGCTTCTAAGTTTTCATAGCAATTGTTTCTATCCTCTATTGTTATTTTAAGTGACAATGAACTTCTATAATACTTTAATCAACTTTGGTTTGACAACTTTTAGATGGGTATTTGACTTTTGAGTTTTAAATTAATCCTTAATTTATTCCTTAAATTCTTTCAGATTTTCTACCTTTACTTTTAAGCTTTCAAACATTTTCTTCCAAAATTTAGGCCTTTAGTCTCGGGCAGATCATCAGTTCAACAATTCATAATTTAAAGTTCAATTTTTGTTGAGGTGGTCATTAACATCAGGGATTCAATGATGGAAGAGACTGGAGAGGAATTTTGGGTTAGATTGGTTGGATGGAATAAAGTTAGGTCAGGTTTTGAGTAGCCTAAAACTTGATCAAGTTTGGCTTTAAGCAGCATAAGTCAAACTCGATTAAAATTTAGGTCGAACTTCGAGTCTCTCCCTTAAAACAAGTTTGGGTCAACTATAAGCTCAACCCATTATCATCAGTTGCTTAGTACTCTATATCTGACATAAGTCCTTAATGTCGATTTTGTGTGGGCTAGAAGTTAGTCAACAAAAAAAAAAAACCAACAAGAACACAAATGATCTTGTCTTGTAACCATTTTATATACCAAAATAGCACATAATTAAAGCATATGAACCATTGTACCTAAAAGTTGGTCTCTAAACCAAATAGAAGGTCTCACGACTATGTCTCCTTCCTTACAGACGACTATGTCTCCTTCCTTACAGCTATGCACCTTCCTCATGGTTGTGTCTCCTTTACAGCAAATGAGATGCACTCC
>JANSVA010000218.1:8363472-8376609 GCA_025504915.1 Erythroxylum reticulatum | reverse complement strand
CACTCCTTAAACATTCAGTTACCAATTTGGTTGTATTAAACTCCCAAATCTCAACTCAAATGACTCATCACATACAATAAATTCTCATCCTTACTATAGTTGTTCTGTATATACATCCTATGCAATATCACCACTTATAATGATCATATTTCTTAACTCCGATGTCCAAAAATTTCATACTTCATACCATTGGAAAGCTAAGAGGACAATCTACAACTTCTAAGAAGATAACTTTACCTCATTCATCCCAGATTAATACAATTTTTCCTTGAAGTTAGAACACATATTTTGACACTTATGAAAGGTTTGAAATGCAATATACCAATTTGGAGAATCATAAGCAAAACATAATCATATTTCATTAATACATCCAAATACAATTTATACAAGCTTCCATTACAATTCTACATACACATCACTAACTTAGTACAAAAGTCTATAACTAGCTTGGAGTTTCCGATGCCTTGCAACGATTGCTAACTATCTTGTTTTGCACCTGAGGAGGGAATAGTGGGATGAGCTACATAGCTCAGTGGCTAATATATTTATAGCCATTAGCAATTGACCACAAATTCAAGTGTATGTATATGTATATCTAGTAATTTAAGCATTCTCAATCTATTCTAGCAATTCAAGCATTAATCAATTTATCTCAAAACTCATAACACAACATAGACTTCAGCCATTAAACATAACACTCAAATGCATCATACTTGACAATTCAAAGATGCAATGTACCAACAATTGGCTTGAAGGTTCCATGGAAATAGAATGGAGAAATTGAAGTTTACACTATGAATAAAATGAGTCCATTTTTGGAACTCATATGCCATAAGCAGGCACCCGAGAGAAGGCTCTTATCAATGTGCACGTGATGAACAGAATGGTCCCACTCTCGCCCAAATAAAAGCACATAATCATGCTCAAAATCATTTTATCATATGCTCATACTTTCATGCTTTTTCTTCTTTTCGTTTATACAAAATGTTATAACCTTTTTCAAGGTATAACATAATCATCAATCATCAAGCAATTTCCATCATTCATAAACAAGTCAAATTCAAGCAATCCACATATACACATAGGTAAGAATTTGGTCAATTTCACAACAACCATAAATACATTACCCACCAAATTTCGCTTGTAAAAATCCAACTCAAGGTTGTCTTTTCTTTTGCTCTTGGGTAGGATTCTCTTGGTTTCCTAAAACAACCAAGGTTTCATTTAAAACAACATTCCAATAAAATTCATAAACTTCAATAATCACAAAAATGAAATAAACACAAATTAAGCTCAAAACTAACCTACCCATAGTCCATCTAGGTTAGAAAACCCAAGACCTAGTTTAGAAACCCTAATAATCAAATGGGTTCCTTCTTCCTCTTCTTCTAACACGAACCTTTCTCTCTCCAATCCCTTCATTCTCAACGCAACCCATTTTTTCAATAAAGCAAGAAGAAAAGATGATCAACTTACCTTAATAAGCTTGATTTCTCTTCTGCCCACATTTTCTTCTTCTTTTCTAGCTTCTCTCACGGCCTTCTTCTTCCCTTCTTCTTCTCTAACGTTTTTTCTCTCTTTTCTCTTCTCTTCTATGACTCTCTCTTCTCTTCTTCTAAATTTTAAGACAACTTTTATCCTTAGTCTCCCAATTATGCCCTCATCAGTTAATACAATGTCCATTTACCCTTTCTTTTATCTTTATCTACTAACTCCTTAAGCTAACTTAATTCTAACATTCTCATATTAATTCTAACTTAATTCTATTATTTCCATCTAATTCTAATATCTATTCATGCTTACTAAATTTAATGACCCAATTTTTAAAATAAATAAATAAACAAACAAATCGTAATTAAATAATTAAACAAATAAATTGATAATAATTGAAATAAATTTTAGGGTCCAACAATTCTCCCCCTAAAAGAATTTCGTCCTCGAAATTCTTACCTGAGTCCACAAAGAGATGTAGATACTTCTCCTTTATTGCTTTCAAAGGCTCCCATGTTGCCTTTTCCGTCAAATGGTTCTTCCATAAGACTTTAACTAGCTTCACAATCTTGTTTCTCAAAACGTTTTCCTTCGAATATAGGATCTCCACCAGTTGCTCCTCATACGTCAAATCCTCCATTAATTGGACCTCTGAAGGTTGAACTATATGTGAAGGATCTGATTGGTATTTCTCAACATCGATACATGTAAGACATTATGAATCTTAGACAATTTCAGTGGTAAAGCTAACTTATAGGCTAAAAGTCCAATCTTTTTAATGATCTCATAAGGGCCTATGTATCTTAGACTAAGCTTGCCCTTCTTACAAAACCTCAAAATCTCTTTCCATAGAGAAGCTCTAAGAAACACTTTGTCTCAAACTTTAAATTCCATCTCTTTTCTATGTGCATCCGCATAGCTCTTCATTTTGTCTTGAGCTGCTTTAATTCTCTGTTTCACCAATTTAATCTTATTAACCATAACTTGCACCAACTTAGGCCTTAAAATCCTCCTTTTACCTTCCTCATCCCAACAAATAGGAGTTCTACACTTTGTACCATACAAAGCTTCATAAGGTGCCCTCTGAATTCCCAAGTGATAGGAATTATTATAGGCGAATTCAATTAGAGGCAGATGATCATCTCATGTGCCTTTGAAATCCATAACACAAGCTCTCAATATTACCTCCAAAGTTCGGATTGTTCTCTCCTATCGTCAATCAGTCTGTGGATGGAAAGTCGTACTAAAGTTTAACTTAGTTCCCAAAGCCTCCTGTAAGCTTTCCCAAAATCTGGAGGTTAACCTGGGATCTCTATTCGAGACTATCGAACTTAGAATCCTATGAAGTCTGATTATCTCATTTATATATTTCTTAGCCAAAGCATTCAAAAAGTCTATCTGTTTAATTGGTAAGAAATGTACTGACTTAGTTAGCCTATCAACAATCACCCATATTGCATCATGCTTCCTGATAGTTCTTGGCAATCCCATTAATAAATTTATTGTAATCTTCTCCCATTTTCATTCAGGAATCAAAAAAAGTTTAAGCTTACTGATAAGCGCTTGATGTTCTGCTTTAATTTGCTGACACACTAAGCATCTCTTAACATACTCTGCAACATCTTTCTTCATTCATTTCCACTAAAAGTGTTCTTTTAAATCTCTATACATTCTCGTACTTCCTGGATGCATTGCATAAGGCGCATTGTGTGCCTCATCAAGAATCTCATTTTTCAACTTTTTCATATTAGGAAAACATAGCCTATTACCTACCACCATCAATCCATCTTCCCTTATCTCTATTTCAGAAGGTTTACCATTTTTAATCTCTTCTCTAATCTTATTCAAATACTCATCCTGTTCTTGCAATTCCTTGATCTTCTCATTCAACACTGGCCTTACTCTAAAATTAGCCAATACACAACCGAATTCAGCTTGTCTCAATGTCACCCTAAATTTGGCTAATTCCTTCAACAAAGGAATTAGCCATAGTTGATTTTCTACTCAGTGCATCCGCTACTACATTAGCTTTCCCTAGATGATATTCTATCATCAAGTCGTAATTTTTTAGTAGCTCTAACCATCTTTTCTGTCTCAAATTCAACTCTTTCTGGCTCATCAAATACTTAAGACTCTTGTGGTCTGTAAACACCCTGGTGGTGAGTTCGTATAAGTAGTGTCTTCATATTTTTAATGCGAAGATTATAGCAGCTAACTCCAAGTCATGCGTAGGATAATTCATTTCATAAAGTTTCAATTACCTAGAAGCATAGGCAATCACTTTATCTCCTTGCATCAACAGTCACCCTAATCCCTTTCTCGAGGCATTACTATACACTATGTATCCATCACCATTAGAAGGCAAAGTCAAAATTGGTGCAGTTGTGAGCCTATTCTTCAATTCCTAAAAACTGGTCTGGCACTCCTGTGTCCATACAAACTTCTGATTCTTCCTTTTCAATTTAGAAAGTGGAGCTGCTATCATAGAAAAGCCCTCCACAAACCTTCTGTAATACCCAGCTAAGCCCAAGAAACTTCTAACTTCTGCTACATTCTTAGGTAAGTCCCATTTCACAACCATTTCTATCTTCTTTGGATCCAAATGTATTCCTTGCTCCGAAATCACGTGTCCAAGAAATACCACTTCCTTTAGCTAAAATTCGCATTTGTCGAATTTGGCATATAACTCGTTCTTTCTCAATGTCTCCAAAACAATTCTCAAATGCTCTTCATGCTCCTTGTCACTGTTATAATAAACCAATATTTCATCAATAAAGACTATGACAAATCGGTCCAAGAAAGACTTAAAGACTCTATTCATTAGCTCCATGAAAGCTACAGGTGCATTCGTTAATCCAAAAGGTACAACTAAAAACTCAAAATGGCCATATCGTGTTCTAAAAGTAGTCTTTAACACATCAGACTCCTTTATCTTCAATTGGTGATAACCCGATCTCAAATCTATCTTGGAGAAGACCCTTGTCTCTTGCAATTGATCAAACAAATCATTTATGTGTGGAAGCAAATACCTATTATTAATAGTGACATTATTGAGCTTCCGGTAGTCCATACACATTCTTAATGATCTGTCTTTCTTCTTCACGAAAAAGACTGGAGCTCCCCAAGGAAAAGAGTTAGGACTAATGTACCCCTTCTCTAATAACTTTTCCAATTGGTCCTTATGCTCCTTCAATTCTGCCGGAGTCATTCTATAAGGCAAAATTGATATTGGTTCCCTATCCGAAAGAAGCTCAATGGGAAACTCAATTTTTCTAGAGGATGGTATTCCTAGTAATTCCTTAGAAAAAACATCCGAAAATTTCATGACCACAGGAATATCTTCTAACTTTCCTCTATCTACTTTCGTGTCTACCATATAGGCCAAAAATGCTTCACACCCTTTCCTTATCATCTTCTTTGTTGTCAGAGTCGAAAAAATTCTAGGCGGACTTGCTTTCTTGTCCCCTATAAACACTACCGTTCTACCCTCATTCAATTCAAACTCCACTATCTTTTGCTAAATATACACCTCAGGCAGGTACTTCTTCTTATAAGCAGCTAAGAAGTCTTTCCATGCCAACACCGATGGTCTCATCTGACATTCTAGCACAATTTCCAACAAATGTAGAGTATCTCCTTGTAGCAAGCTTGTAGCGCACACAACTTTCTCATCATCCTCATAATCAGTATGATCTAATATCCTTTCAGTCTTTCTCAACCAAGTCTCGAATTCTTCTGGATCTGTTGTTCCATAGAAATCCACTGCCTTATACTTCCTGAGCTTATCAAATTGTTTCCCCTTTTTAGCTGGGGCCGGAGCAGAAGATTGCAACATCTGGCCCATGACCTGAGCAAATGCTTGAAACATCCCCGGATCCAATGGAGTAGGCATTTGTTCCTGGAGAAGAGGAGACTCCCGCGTCTTTGATCGAACAAGCTCACTACCTTGCCCTATAGAAGCCTCAGCATTTCCTAGGGCTACAGACTCATCAGTACTCTTCTCTCTTGGTGGAGGGTCAGGTGCAATAGATCCTTGCAGAACTCCTCGTGTCCTTTTACAAAGTGGCATCTTACTCCTTCAATTGAAACATTAACGATTAGTTTACACTTTATTTTAATCCTATTTCCTACATTTACGTATGATATGCATGTGACTTAAGGCAATCAATCAATTTATAATACAAACATTTATCACATATCACAATAATGCATAGCACAATGTATTCTAACCCTAGGACTCTTTAAAGCCTAAGCTCTGATACCACAAGATGTTAGACCCCATTTTTAGAGCCCAACTATCTGGATTTATCGTAAGACATGAGCGTATTATCCTATAAGGTTATTTCAATGGGATCTCCTTGGCCAACATCAGTTTATCCTCATTCTCATAACATCTCAAACCACAAGGAGCAAGCCCACACCAATCAAATACCCAAATCACCACTTGATAGTTATAGCTCCATGTCTCTAGTTTATTTTGAAACAAGAATCATCTCATTCGGAGCTCTACTGATCAAGATATGATTAAAATACCAAAGTATGTTCATAACCTAGTCATGCTCTCCTAACCGATCCCTCACTTTCTTTTCATCAATCTTTTTCAAATCAAGACTGAAGGCTATCAATTTTTATGAAGAGATACAAAAATAAGTTAGGAATATATTAGTTTAAGAATCACTTCATTTAGAGATCGGATGATGAGGTTATAGCCAAAAGAATCAAATATGTCCTCAATCATATTGTACCTATCTTGGGATAAGTGGCATAACTTTCACTAGATATATCGTATTGTGGTCATTTTAAATCAGTTTCGAAGAAGACTTAGAGATCTACAACTTTTGTGAAGAATATAAAGAGAGAATTTTCCATATAAAGGGTCAAAATCTCGAATTTTCAAAAGTGTAGATGGATCAGACGAAGTGATTCAGTCTAAGATGAATCAGACGAAGGGATTCAGTCTAAGATGAATAAAACAAAGAGACTCAGTCTAAGATGAACCTGACGAAGGGATTTAGTCTAAGATGAAGTAGGCAAAGGGATTCAGTCTAAGATGAATCTGACGAAGGGGCTCAGTCTAAGATGAATCAGACGAAGGGACTCAATTTAAGATCAATCAGACGTAAGGATTCAGTTTCAGATGAATCAAACGAAGGGATTTCTACAAGGTCTTCCTCACATCACTAAAAGTTTTAAATCACTAACTACACTCTCCAAAGCATCTCCAATGGTTCCTACATCCATTCTAACATCACTTTTACTCATAATCTTCCCAAATTCACTTCTTCTAATGCAATATCACTCCTTAAACATTTAGTTACCAATTTGGTTGTATTAAACTCCCAAATCTCAACTCAAATGAATCATCACATGCAACAAATTCTCATCCGTGCTATAGTTGTTCTGTATCTACATTTTATGCAGCATCGCCACTTATAATGATCATATTTCTTAACTCCGATGTCTAAAAATTTCATACTTCATACCATTAGAAAGCTAAGAGGACAATCTACAACTTCTAAGAAGATAACTTTACCTCATTCAGCCCAAATTAATATAGTTTTCCCATTGAAGTCAGAACACATATTTTGACACCTATGAAACATTTGAAATGCAATATACCAATTTGGAGAATCACAGGCAAAACATAATCATATTTCATTAATAAATCTAAACAGAGTTTATACAAGCTTCCATTATAAATCTACATACACATCACTAACTTAAAACTAAAAACAAAAGGATGCTCAGTGTTGATATGCCTATAAAGCTATCCAAAATGTTCACTAACTTAGTACAAAAGTCTCTAATTATCTTGGAGTTTCTAGTTCCTTGCAAAGATTGCTAATCGTCTCGTCATGCACCTGAGGAGGGAATAGTGAGGTGAGCTACATAGCTCAGTGGCTAATATATTTATAGCCATTGGCAATTGACCACAAATTCAAACGTATTTACATATATATCTAGCAATTCAAGCATTCTCAATCTATTATAGCAATTCAATCATTAATCAATTTAGCTCAAAACTCATAACATATAACATAGACTTCAGCCATTAAACATAACACTCAAATGCATCATACTTGACAATTCAAAGATGCAATGTACCAACAATTGACTCGAGAGTTCCATGGAAATAGAATGGAGAAACCGAAGTTTACACCATGAATAGAATGAGTCCATTTTTAAACTCATATGCCACAAGCAGGCAGCCAAGAAGGTTCTTGTCAATGTCCACGTGACGAATAGAATGGGCCCACTCTCGCCCAAATAAAAGCACATAATCATGCTCAAAATCATTTTATCATATGCTTATACTTTCATGCTTTTTCTTCTTTTCGTTTATACAAAATGTCATAATCTTTTTCAAGGTATAACATAATCATCAATCATCAAGCAATTTCCATCATTCACAAACAAGTCAAATTCAAGCAATCAACATATACACATAGGTAAGAATTTGGTCAATTTCACAACAACCATAAATACATTACCCACCTAATTTTGCTTGCAAAAATCTAACTCAAGGTTGTCTTTCCTCTTCCTCTTGGGTAGGATTCTCTTGGTTTCCTAAAATAACCAAGGTTTCATTCAAAACAACATTCTAATAAAATTCATAAACTTAAACAATCACAAAAATGCAATAAACACAAATTAAGCTCAAACCTAACGTACCTATAGTCCATCTAGGTTAGAAAACCTAAGACCTAGTTTAAAAACCCTAGGAATCAAATGGGTTCCTTCTTCCTCTTCGTCCAACACAAACCCTTCTCTCTCCAATCCCTTCATTCTCATCGCAACCTATTTTTTCAATAAAGCAAGAAGAAAAGATGATCAACTTACCTTAACATGCTTGATTTCTCTTCTTCCCACGTTTTCTTCTTCTTCTTTAGCTTCTCTCACGACCTACTTCTTCCCTTCTTCTTCTCTCACGTTTTTTCTCTCTTTTCTCTTCTCTTCTATGAGTCTCTCTTCTCTTGTTCTAAATTTTAAGACAACTTTTATCCTTGGTCTCCTAATTACTCCCTCATCATTTAATACAATGTCCATTTACCCCTTCTTTTGTCTTTATCTACTAACTCCTTAAGCTAACTTAATTCTAACATTCCCATATTAATTCTAACTTAATTATAATCTTTCCATCTAATTCTAATCTATATTCATGCTTACTAAATTTAATGACCCAATTCTAAAAATAAATAAATAAACAAACAAATCTTAATTAAATAACTAAACAAATAAATTGATAATAATTGAAAAAAATTTCGGGATCCAACAATAAAATATATAATTTGTTTTTAACAATTAATCATTTCTTAATTGATGTAATAGTTATATGAGATATGACTAATATATATGTTATCTGTATAATTTAGGAAAAATATATAAATTAACCCTTAAAACTTTCATAAAATTTTATATAGGCACGTACCTTTCCAGAGTTTATAAATTAAGCATTAACATTAATATCCATTTATAGAATAAGCACATTTGCACGAAGCTTAATAATGGACTCTTTAAGGTTCTTCTTACTATATGAATAAGTCATTATTCTTATTGTACATCAACTATGAAATCATTAATAAAATTTACCTTTAAGGGTTATTTCATAAATAGATATTAACATAAAAAGTAACTTATAAATATAAAAACCTTAAGGGCTTAAAAGAAGTTATAACTTATTGACACTACAATTCCATTTGAGCTAATAGGATTATATTATGACAATAATAGTGTCATCGCATAGGTAAAGGAACTAAGATCTTATTTATAGTCCAAATATATATTTAAGAAGTTTAATTTAATTAAAAAGATATTAGAGCAAAAATAAATTATATTAAAGCAAGTGCCTCCTAAAGAGAATCTTGGAGATCTTATCGTTAAATAATTGTCTTAAAAGAGCGATGATCCTGAAGTAAATCACACATTAATATAGAATTCACATACAATATACGAGATACATAAGAAGGGGGGTTGAATTATGTATTCTTTCCGTGAATACAAAAACTTTAATATATCTTGTTAAGAACTTTTCCAACTATTAAAAGAATACCACAAAAGTTATACAAAAATAGTTACGTAGTTAAATCGCAAATAACTTCTATATACTTGTCTAAAAACAAAATAAAATAAAGTGAAAGGTTAGAAGATAGACGCTGCGATTTTTATACTGGTTCACCCCAAACCATAGGCTATATCCAATCCTTAGAGTTCGTCTAAGATTTCACTATACTTCAATAATTTTACAATTATTCTTTCTTCCCTTTCAGAGCCTCTTCAGGTCTCTTACATAAAGTATTCTTTCTGCTATTTTGGCCTCTCCAGGCTCTTAGCCTTTTCTTTCTCTCACTAGAAAGCTATTGTGAGCTTTTAGTTACAGTAGAGTTTGTTCTCTTGTATCGCACTTTTGAATACATAATTTTTCTTTGTAAGTAAACACTTGAAAGCTAAAAAGATTGTTCAGTCTTTGACTACGACTAGTATTTATAGCCTAAGTCTCCAATTGCTTCTTGATTCTTGATAACTGCTTTTTGCTTCTTGTAGAACTCGTTATTCACTTGAGTTCTGTAACTAACTCCAACTGACTAACTGTCCGACGTACTAGAGTATCTTCATCTTTGTATCGTCTGTGTTTTCCTCTTCTTCTGTGTTTTCTACTTCTTCTGTGTTTTCCACTTCTTCTGTGTTTTGCACTTCTTCTATGTTTTCACTTCTTCTGAGTTTTGCACTTCTTCTATGTTCTCCACTTCTTCTGTGTTTTCCCTTCTTCTGTGTTTTCACTTCTTTTGTGTTTTCTGCTTTTTCTGTGTTTTCCACTTCTTCTGTGTTTTCCGCTTCTTTTGTATTTTCTGCTTCTTCTGTATTTTCACTTCTTCTGTGTTTTCACTTCTTCTGTATTTTCCGCTTCTTCTGTGTTTTCACTTCTTCTGTGTTTTCTGCACACTTAACACACTTATCAAAATAGTTCATTTATTTCTAATATTATTATTATTTGATTGTCACCAAAATTAATAATCGTGAAGTCCTCTTGACTTACAAGATCCATATAAGGATGAATATGATATTAAATGTGAAGGAGATTGACTTTAGTGCAAGAGAGATGTTACTAATTTATGCCTTTGCATCCAATCATTTGATTGATTTTATATTTGACATTATTAATTTATTTAATAAATAAATTATTTATCTTTGTATATTTTGTTAATTATATTTAATACTTAATATTAAAGACAAAATTCATAAAATAATTACTATGTATTAAAATTATGATGAGATTATAATTAAGAGACTTAAATTCAACTAAGTACTATTTATAAACTATTCATAATTATAGTTCCATCAAGGCGAGATATTGATGAAATAATAAAACTTGTACACATTATATTTCTTTCTTATGAAGAAATTAATTGATTTCATATATTAAATTATGAAAATATTTAAACAAATATGTGAGTATTTATTTAAAAATAAGTTTAAAAAATTGGTTCGATAATGAAGATGCCAAATGGAAAATTACTTTTAGTAGATTCGTCGATATGATATTTTTATAAAAACTTAAGATTATCAAAGTATCTCATGTAAAAATTACTATATTTTGATGCTATATATGATCCATTTTGTTTAAAATAGCATAATCAATAGCACTTAGAATATAGTGTAAACTATACGGAGATAGTTAACTAAGTTAATAAAAGATTTGCTACCCTAAATTAATTAGGAAGAATCATCTCTGTCCTTGATTAGTAATAATTTAAAAATTCTCTAGCTAAAGTCAATTGAAATTTAAAAAGTTTCATGGAATATTAATTATAATTTAATTAATAATTTGCAAGAATGAATATGATTATATTTAAATAAAATAGACACTAATTTTAAGTATATTAATTATATTTAATATTAAATAGTAAAGACAAAATTCATTGAATAATTATTTTGTAGTTAAAATTATGATGAGATCATAATTAAGATATTTAAATTGTAATTATGTATTGTTCCTAGTTATAGTCCCATTAAATATATATTGATATAATAGTTGAATTACCATATGTTATGATTCTTTCGTATTAAAAAAGTAATTAATCTCATAAATTAAAACCTAGAGATGTTTAAACAAATATGTAGATCCCTATTAGAGAATAAGTTCACTAAATTAGCCCAATAATAAATATCTCGAATAATCATTATTTATATGTTTGTGAATATCCTTATTATGATGGTTGTATAAATAATCAATTCACTTAAGATTAGCAAAGCATATCATATGAATTATGATGTTTTGATACTACATATGACCTATTTTAGTTAGAGTAGTACAATTGATAGTAGTTGATATATCATAAACTATACAGAGATAGTTAGTTAAGTCAATAAAAGATACACTCCTATTGATTGTTTTTACAACTAACCTAGAATTTTAGCATGCCGGGGAGGAATTCCTTAAAAATGTGCGTGAATTCTAAATAAAGACGTAGGTGGTCTTTAAAGACTTATCGAATAAATTTCCAAGTTATCAAACTGTTAAAAAGTATTGAAATAAAATTTCAGTTGAAAGATAATTTTATTTAAGTAAAGGATAAGTACAAAATATAAAGAAAATCGAAATAATGATAGGTTATGTGTGTTTTAGTAGTCTAATTGATGCCTTTTCTCTTTTTCTCTTTTTGGTGTCTTTATATATCTTTATAGATGTAACTTGAAATATCCTGTCCCCATATTAAGGGTTACAACCTCGATTTCAATAATGAAGAGAATAGCAATGTGAGAGTTAGGAAAATAAACATTTCATGCTCAGCAGAATGTCAACATACATGCATGTGAATTGAATCTTGGAACACATGAAAATAATTATACATGCACTAATTGACATTTCGAGTCTATTGAATAATAATAGGATAGATTGAGGATTGTGGTTATAGTGAATGAGTAGAATGAAATGGAGTAGAAAGACTAGAAATAAAATTTAAGTGTTGAATTTAGTGAAGGAAAATACGTTGGAGAAGTTTACTGAGAATATTCAGTATGAGAGTTTTTGATAATAGAGTAGAAAGTTATGGTCTTTATAAGGGGGAGATGTCCAGGAGCATAGATTTATTGTTTGTAAAGACGTATCGTCTGTGATGATGTCATTCGTCTTAAGAGATGCATCGTCTGTGATGACGTCACATCGTCTGTGAAAACGTCATATCGTCTTAAGAGTTGCATCGTCTTAAGTTAATTTTGCTTCGTCTTAAGTTGACTCCGCTTCATCTTAAGAGTTGCATCTTCTTAAGATGACTTTGCTTAGTCTTAAGTTGACTTTTGCTTCGTCTGTCCTTATTGCTTCGTCTTCTTATTGCATTCGTCTGCTTTGCCATTCTCCTGCTTATTGCATTCGTCTACTTTTCTATTTGTCTACTTATTGCATTCATCTGTGTTGCCATTCGTCTGCTTATTGCATTCGTCTGCTTTGCCATTCGTCTGCCCTTATTGCTTCGTCTGCTTTTGCATTCGTCTGCTCTTTGCATTCGTTTGCTTTTTCAAATCATATGCTTTCCATTCCTCTGCTTTTGCATTCGTCTGCTTTTTTGAATCGTCTACTTTTGCATTCATCTACGTTCTGCTTATGTGACCAAAACTTCTTCTTCTATATACTATTCATTTTGTATCGTC
>JANSVA010000218.1:8341265-8363372 GCA_025504915.1 Erythroxylum reticulatum | reverse complement strand
AGTTCAAAGAACTGATGAGTGATTAAGTTATGAAATGAGAATGTGTATAAGATATGAAGTTCGTTAAAGTACCCGAGGTTGTCATTGAGCATGTATTGTACATAGTCCATTTATACATTTGTGCATAAATAAATGATTATACATGTCCATCATTTCTCAACTATCCTGCCTCCCACATTTTGGACTTTCTTACTATTTCTTGTGTCTAAGAATTCTCTGGGAAATATAATTAACTCTTGAAACTTATGATAACTGGGCTTTTTCACTTTTGGTCCAAATGGGCCAAATTCCTCTTAGTTTATTAACAACTGTCCTACCCCCTCCCCCTATATATATAAGGTGATACGACCAAACATATGGTACTACTCTTAGACTTCTATAAAATAAATATAAGGATATCATTAAGTTCATTGATATGGACCACTTTTTTACGAAATGCAGGAATCAAAGAGAATTTAGCTAGAAGAAGAGGCCTAGAAATGTCATCAGGATGATCTTTGTACAACCCTTAACTAAAAGGAATCCTTAGTTAAAAGGAAAATTTAGGCACAACGATTATATCAAGATTCCTTTGTGCTTATATCTCTTAAGTCCTTGTCCATTATAGAAGCTAAAAGATTTGCTCTATTTGAATTTCAAACTCTTACTACTCTCTTAAGGTTTGAACATTTTACTATAAATTCTTCTAATTGCACACCATTTACTACCTTAAACTCTAAGTAATCTATGTCTTTTTTACTAGCTCCAATTTTTCTTTCCCCTAATCTTTACACATTCCCACAAAATCCATTGAACTTTCCTTGCACTATGGCCTCTGCATATCACACATCTTCTTTCTCCTCTACCAACGCTGCTAAATTGAATGCTACTAATGTAAGCCTTCAACTTCTCTCTGTTTTATATTCAAGAATTTCATTATTTTCCTTAATTTAATTGTTTATACAGGCGATAAAACTTGAAATAATCTCTATTCTATTGAACCTTTCCCATTTTTATTCAAGTAAGGTAGGAAACTCTTAAAGCCTAGATCATCTTTTTGGGCTTTCTTTTAATTCTATGATCAAAATCATTTTTACAACATGTTATGGGGAATTCCACATTTTAACTATAAGCAAGGATTACCTTTGACTATTGAAGTCCCTCCGTCTACTAAATCTCCTCACCCATGACCTAGGAGAAGTGACTAAATCAGCTTCTCATTGGAATTTTCTTTATTTTAAGCCTTAATATCTCTGAAGCCATAGCCAAAGACTGTGGATTAGTGGGTTACATGGGTATAAATGTTATACCCCTTTTACCATTCTACTTAAAAGAGGCAATGACTTCTCTAATTAATAGCTTTGTTTAAGAACTCACTGGAGTACTAACCTAATTTAATATTTGTTGTCTTCAAATTCTAGAAACCTTTTTCTAACTTTTTATTTTTTTCTTTTAGGCATGCCTTTATTTCACTAAAAAATTTTCTCTTTCTGACTCGTTTACTTATTGTTGGGGAGGACTTTATGTGTTTGGTTAGGAAACTTCTGGTTTAGGCCTTAGTGCCTTTAAATGTTTCTTTTACTATAGACTGGTTAATAGTTGTGTTTCTTTTATGAATCCCATCTCTAAAGAAGAATATATAAAGTTTATTTGGGTTTGATGAATTCTTCTACCCCATAAACAATAAACCAAGTCTAGAATTCCTCCCCTTTTGCAGAGCAGCAGCCTCTACTAGAATTTTTCATATTGGTTCCATCTTTTAGGATTCCTATATAGGAATATGGGAAGGTGACTATCTAATCGCTCTATTTAGAGGTTTAATTTATAAGTATAGTTTGCTAACTCTAGAAATTTACCTATTTTCCAAATCTTAAGGACAAATAAGGCATTCCTTCTACAGACCCTAGATTCTTGAATTTTCTTCACCTTTGTCTGTCAACAAGCTTATGTAGCAAATTTGCTAAAGATATCTTTAGTTTTCCATTGTCTTGAAGGTCTAGGTTAATCAACCGACTCAACCATTTTGAGGACTTCTCTAAAAGACCTTATTGACTAGAAATTTTCAAGCTTTTAATTCTTCTTATTTGATTATTTATCAAAAACTCCTCCTCTATTACACCAACTAGAGAGTTTTTGTAGTGGGTAATGACAAGGCTTTGAAGCCTGACCCTTCTATTATAATATTAGGCTTTGAGGTTTATTTACCTTATCTCTAGAGATGGTAGCTTAGTCTTTTCCTAAGAATTCCCCCTATTATCCATCTTCAAAGTAAGTGCTATTAATGATAAGTTCAAGTAGGAAATCTTTGAACAATATCATACTCTAAAGTACAAGATTTCCAAGGTAAGTGTTGCTGATGTAGAGGCTTACTGTTCTAGGTGGCATAAGAGCTACTAATAATTAGTTATTCATTCAAATTCTGCCATCCTCAAAGGTACTTCTTATTGCTTTGGTATTTTAGAAATAATTTAATTTTTATCTCTATCATAAGCTTTTACTGCTTTAAATTTCAAAATTCTAAATGCCAAAGGTAAAGAAGAGGGAAATACTACTTCTCATAAAAAAGCATGGCTACAAACCCTATCATTAAGAAGAAGTTTAAAGAGAAGCCTCCATCTACTTCGAGCTTTAAAAAGGCTAAGATAGTTTTAAAATCATCTCATTCCACCACTAAGTTACTTGAAGAAGCTTGAACCACTAATCCAATTATTAAAGAGATTGCCCCTATAAAATAGACTTTTTCCACCCCTGAAAAGATTATAAAAGACATCAATGATGGTAACTCATTTTTCCTAACTTTTTTTTTACTTTATTCTCACCATAATTTTATATAATTGATTTTTTTTCACAGATTACTTGGTGTCAAACCCACCACCTCCTGCCCTTTCCCATGAACTTGCATTTGGGGTAATCAAAAGCTCTTTTGAGCCAAAAACTATTGAAATCACTTTTTTAGAGGTAAAGTAAGAATTCCCTTCATTCTTACAAAAAATCTTTTAGACTTTTTATAATTCATTCCATATTTTGTACGCACGAGATGTTTGGACAATGCAATAACCTCAGAAGAAGCCTTTGATCTAAGTTTCTTAAATATGTCACTTGAAATTCCTTCCCTTATTATGTCATCAATTAATTATGAGAAGTTGACAAGAATCAAAGAGTCTCTAAAACTTATAATGCAACAGGAACTCCAATTTTTTTACTGAGTTTCAACATAACTCCTTTTTTAGCATGATGAACTATATTGGTTAGTAACCTAATTGTTTGTTATTGAAGGACTTATGAACAAAATTGAAAAGGTATTTTACTCTTTTAAGAAGTCCTATCTTGACTACTTTTTATTATAAGAGACTAAGTCTCTCAAGAAAACAATAAGAGGATTATGAGACAGAATAAGCCAAAGCCCAAAATATCTCAACAAAAATTCAAGAGTTCAAGAAAGAATGTAATTCCCTAGAGGATCAGGTTGCAAAAAACAAAAGAGCCATTGAGGTACTTTGACAAAAATAAGAGACTCTAAAATAAGATGCTAACTAGCTTAATCAGGAATTTAATGAGTTCAAACAAATGGCTAAAGAGCTAGGAAATCACTAATACGGTAAAAGGAAGAAGTCGACCGTTGGAAGCAATAAGTCTAACAGGCAAAGGAAGATCAAATTTCCTATATCAAGCAGTAAGGCAAGATTTGGTCTTTTATCATAAATCAACTTTAAATTCTTTATATTTTGTGAACATTTTGTTGGTTATAGGTTGGTGTGTTTGAATATGGAGTTCTCATTTCTTTATAATAATTATTGTTTAGATGATTAATTTGGTTTTTTGTTATCTGATTTAGAGAATTCTATTCTTATTATTTTATTCATGATTTTTCATATAGAGTAGGAAAATAAGGTTTTAAATATTTACCATTAAGAAAATGTCTATATGGTTTACCTTTTAGGCTAGATCACTTACCTACCAAAACCCTATGAATTTAGAATGACCCATCCCAATAAGGGCACCACTTTCCCCACCCTTTGTCTTTCATTACAGGAGGAAAAATCAACTTCCACACTATATCAACTTCTTGGAATTCATAATTATGAACTCTTTTGTAGTAAGACTTTGCTACTTTCTCTTTTTATACAATCATGTTATTCAAGGCCTAGAGACAAACTTCATCTAGATTTATTAATTCCATCATCATTGCATCTAAATATTCAAACGTCTTTAAAGCATTATGTTTATCCACTTTTAGAGATGGAATTACTATTTCTATATGGAGAATAATATTATGGAAATAAGTCATAATAATTGGACTAATCCTTGTAGTAGCGTGTTTAAAGTATGATATGCCCTTAAAGTCTCAGATAAAATCCTATGCCACCCTTTGGGATTCTCCTCTAACATCTTTTCTAAGATTTCAATGAATACTTTTATTTGATGCCTCATGTTGCCCATTAGCTTGGGCATACTAAGGAGTCAAATTTAGTAATTGTATGCCATAATTTGTAGTAAAATATTTGACTTTATAGCCAGTAAACATAGTTCCTTAGTCAGTAATTATTGACTATAGAATCCCAAATTGATGAAGAATATATTCTTTAAAGAATTGCATTAAATCAACTTATTTGACCTTTTTTTATGTATTGAGCCACCACCTATTTAGTAAAATAATATGTTGTTAACAAGTAAAATCATCTTAATACCATACTAATGGCCTCCACATACCCCTTTATAAACTTGCTTTATTACTGTTAATAACTCGGACATCCTAAGCCATCTTGAAAGAAGTCCATCACTACTCGCTGAGATAAGCCCTTCAATCAATAAAAAATTTGAGTGCTTTTAAGCTAATTCTAAGAGGTATCTTCATATCGATGTTCTTTAAAAAGTTTTTAATTTATTCCCTCTAATCCTAAATGACTTCTTTATTAATGTTGAAGACATTTAATGAAATTCCCCTTTTATAGGTAGATGGATGACATTTTCTTTATATAACAACATATTTATGAATTAAATCCTTGAACATTCTTATCCCAAAAGCATTTTAAGAATGTTCATTCACCCCAATTCTCTCATCAAGGAATATGTTGGAATTCTACCTCATCAAATAATGTTAATAATTGAATAACAACTATATAATAAAGCGAACAAATGTATACTTACACATATATATTCTCCTACCATTTGCCGCAATATTAGCTGGGAATATCCTATAATGAGAACTTCTTTAACTCTAAAATCTACCAGAGTTCCAACCTAATTATTAGAACCTTATACTCAGCCTAATTATTGGTACATAGGAAGTCAATCTTAAGAGAAAGAAAAGTTTTTGTTCCATTTGGTAAGTAATAAAAAGCCCAATGCCAGTTGACTTCTCTATGCTATAACCATCGAATTTTAACTCTTAAAGCTTCTTTTCATAGGAAACCACTAAATGCTCCATGTCCTCTTAAATTTCTACTATTTGATGGCTTGCCAATACTTGTCCCTTTACTAGTTTCTAAGGATAATATATCAAGTTAAAATTTATAAGTCATAAGTCACTTTCCAATGTTCCTTGAAATGACTAGTTTATTCAGCTTATATTTCATCAAATCGATTTACAAAACCACATATACCCTATTTTGAAACAAATATTGCCTTAATTTTAAACAAGAAAAATAGAACACCAATCATAATTTCATGATAGGAATTTACTTCCTTTATATTGGCATCAACATTTTACTCAAATAGTAAACAATCTACTCATGGCCCGCCTTATTATTTTGAGCTAGTAGCAACCGATAAATTTATCTATGGTAGAAATGTATAATTTCAAAGGTATTCCCCTTTATGGTAATATCATTACTGAGGCTGAACTAGTTATTCCATCATCTTATCAAATACCATTTAATGTTTTTCTTCCCATCAGAATTCCTTTAAAATTTTCAACTTTAAGAGATCTGAGAATTCTTTCATTTTATCAACCAAATTAGTAATAACCTCTTCTGACATAATTTATCTAGCCTAAAAACTTTCAAGTTTCGTCTTATTTTAAGGTGGTTTTGCTTCAAGAACTGCTTTCACCTTATTTTTGTCTAGTTCATTCCCTTTTGATGGACCAAGAACCCCAAGAATTTTCCTACTTTACCTCTAGAAATGCACTTTAAGGGATGTAACTTCATCTTATGTGTTCTCATCCTTTGGAAAGCTTCCCTTAAATTCTAGATATAATCTATACTTTTTTTTATTTAACAACAATATCATCTGTATAAACTTCTAATGTATGGCATATTAGATGATGAATCAAAGCATTCATAGCTCCTAATAAGTGACTTCCACATTCTTTAAGCCAAAAGGCATCATAAACCATTCAAATGTTCCTATTGATCCAGACATCTGAAGGTTATTATAGGGATATCATCCTCAACTATAAGAATCTTATTGTAACAAAAAAAAACAATTCATAAAAGAAAATAAGGAATGTTTAATTGTTGCATCAATTAAATAATTAAAAATTGGCATCGTGTACACATTTTTGGGAGCATAACATTCAAATCCCTAAAGTCAACACACACTCTTAACTTGCAATTTTTCTTTATAAACAGAACCTCCTTCAGTCTATTAGCAAGAACCATGGTAGTTTTTTTACCAACTTTTCTGACTCTAATGAAGAAAAAGGGTACCATGTTAGTTATTTTTACCAAAAATTTTTAATTTGATCTTATCTTTTCTTCATCCTTATGTTTTGAACGTTCTCCTCAAAATAACTTTCAAAGTTGAATTGGCTTCACTTGATTATTATATAACTTTGTCTCTACCATATATACTTTAAAACAAAAAGGATGAGAATATGCCCACACAATTTCCACTTCGTTTTCTCTTAACAAAAGCAGAAGCTGATGGAGAGACGAAGGAATGTATAAATTAGAGTGAATCAAATCTCTTCCTAGTAGAATTTGATAGTTTGCATGTATGTCTATAATAAAGAAGGTTGCCAACGAGGAATTCTCCCATATTATGATACTTGCTGGAAGAATTCCCCCTGTCTTAGTAGTCTCACCCGTAAATGAGACAATACAAACTTCAATTAGGATCATGTCCATATCATTTTTTACCTAAAACTTCCATCATTTTGGTCAACATAATATTTATAGTTGACCTATTATTAACCAAAACTCTTGAGGTTGATCTACAATTAGTATGGACTTTGATGTACAAGGGTCTCATATGTTGAGCTACATTATTAGTCGTTTCTCTAGCACTAATTTTTACTTATGGACAATATAGATATTTTGCATTCTATTTTCTCATGCCACGATTCAACTTTCTTCCCATAAGTTTTGCTAAATGAGGTAAGAAGCTTTATAAAAGAAACGACATGAGACAACTGAATAGGAATTTCCCTTACTATGAAGAATTCACTGGGATCTTCATCTTGACTTTTAGACTAGGGTGATTTCCTATAAAATCTAGGATTGCGTCTTTCCTTTATTTATTTTGTCTTTTAATGATAACTTTACATGCTCTTTTCTGTTCTTTGGGTCTGAATACTTTCCTCAAAAGGAATAAGTCTTCTAAAAGGTGACTTCCTTAAGATGAACTTCCTAAAAGGTGATGGATAATCCCTTTCTAATTGGCAACAACTCTCTATCGTTGAGGCCTTCTCTTTTGAGTTTTAATTAATGGTGTTGGATTTTTCAAATGCCTCAGTTGATGCCATTGATAGGATGGAGACACCCAAGTTAGTACTCTGAGCTAAACATCATGCTTTTATTTGAAATTTTGAGTGAATTATGTCTTGTGATTATGTCCTGTAATCTCTACTTTTTGTTGGATTCTTAGAATCATTTAATTCTCACATTTAGCATTAGCATCCAAATTATAGTTATGCATGAAAACATCAGTACCTAAATTTATGGCTAATGCTAAATGATCTTCTACAACCTTCAACTTCTTCTTAACATCTAGCTAAAGCTGTAAATCAAACTCAATGGCTTTAACAATTACAATAGGTGGAAATGGATCTTCATCTATCAATATAGCCTTATCAACTTTAGCAAACAAAAAAAAAATGGATCCGATCTTGAGCAACATTCTTCAATCTCCAGCATGCAATTGATAGGTAACTTTAAGTATATGATACTTGTAATTTTCCTTCTCCCGAATTTCCTCTTTTATAGGTATATTATCTTATGGTGGTAAGGTAATGAAATTTTCCTGTAGTAAAAAATCAAAGATTTCTTACATTTTGGAGGTGTCTGATGTATTCAGACTGAGTAGTCAGTGTCTAGATCTACCTTTTGGCTTCAAGGGATTTTCACTCCATAGTAAGAAAAACATAAGTTTTAAGGATATTGACTTCAACCATTGGTGAGCCAAACGGATTTATTTTTATATAATAAATGTTATGAATTCTTTTTTCACACGCCCTTCTTCTCTAAGAAGTTCTTTATAGTCATATACTTATGTTGCTAATTCATAAAAATCATGGAATTCTATACCTTAAATTTTTTCGAATTTTAATATCTAGACCCCTCTTAGTTAACTCATATATTCGATCTTTAAAAGTACAATTTGATATCGACTGCTCATTTTCTTAAATTGAGTGATGAATATGATTACATTCTCACCACTTTTCTAAGTCACTCTAAATAATTCGGCTATATTGACTTCAGGTTTAGTATGAGAAAATTGACTATGAAACAATCTTTCCATTTTTGTCCATAACATGACAGAATTCTTGGACAACAAAGTATACTAAAAGAAGGCCATGCCTATCAACGAGTTTGGAAGCAAACTAATGTTGAAATTATTAAAGTTATCGTAATTAGCCAATTCACTATACTAAATAGTGAACATGATAACGCATTTAATAGTTGACTGGCTATCTTCTTGGAAAATAAATTAAATTCAAGAATTCTTTATCCATGGGGATAAGAATTCTCATGGTCTATATGCTCCAGATAAGGCTTATAAAATTCTGAGTTGCCAATCTATCTCAACTATGCTCATCTAGTTCTTTAACAAATTCTCTAATGACTTCTATATCAACTTAAAGTCTTATTTGTGGAGGAGTAATAATGGGAACAAGATTATGATTTATAGCCAAAAGGTTGCCCTCTAAGTCATAATTTGGTCCATTAGCCTTAGCTTCAAAACCAAACCCCTATCTTTCAGGAGCTTGAGGCTTAACCACTTGTCAACCATTTTTAGGATTAATGTGCACAGGTGCAATAGGAATATCTTCTCTTTTATAAGGAGGAATATACCTTTCTTCTATGGAGAAAAAAGCTAGAGGATGACTACACTCACCAACTTCAATTGTATTTACTACAAGAGCCCTTTGAAAAATTGTCTTGCTAGAGAAGAAGAATTTTGCCTAACAACTTCCTCTAAAGTGGAAGATAGTTTATCCATCTTCTCCATCAGTATTTTCATTACTTCAGCCATAAAGGTTGAATTGGAATTTAACTTTAAAATATTATTTGCGTAAACAACATCATTTCTTGTTAATAGCTAAGTTGATTTCAAAGCCTTGTCAGTTGGAGACTTGGTTGAAGGTGATGTTGCCTTCTTAAGATTTTCAATTATTTGAGATACAAAACCTTTATTCTTTACTATAGTAAGGACTTTTTTCTCCGGGACTAAAGGTATAGCAATTTTTTTCCATTCCTTATATGGGGCATCATGGTCCCACCGGGCATACCAAATTATTGATCACTTTATGACTAATCTGGAATTTGAGTGTGTCAGGGACAAATTCTCCTAAAAGTGTACTTGATTTTTAAACAATGATATAGGTGCGCTTTAGACAGCTTAAAGAACATATTTCTAAGTAACCAAACTACTAAAAAGTATTGAAATAAAATTTAAGTTAAAAGGATAAGTTTAAGTATATGATAAGTACAAAATGTAAGAAAAGGTTGA
This sequence comes from Erythroxylum reticulatum, assembly GCA_025504915.1. Lineage (NCBI taxonomy): Eukaryota > Viridiplantae > Streptophyta > Magnoliopsida > Malpighiales > Erythroxylaceae > Erythroxylum > Erythroxylum reticulatum. Next base: position 8,353,499 of record JANSVA010000218.1, on the reverse strand, counting down.
AACAATGATATGTTTTGCATGTTTGAGTAGTCTAATTGATGCTTTTTCTCTTTTTCTCTTACCGATGTCTTTATACATCTTCATAAATGTAAATGCCTCGATCAACTATGATGTAATTTCTCAACTTCAAACTTCTCTTGCATCAAGTCGATATTTTGACTAGCTGCCCATTGCATATTCATCATGTCTCAATTGTCTTGCCTCCTATGTTTTAAACTTTTTAAACTAATTCTTGTGTCTAAGAATTCTTCAGGCAATCTAATTAACTTATAAAACTTATGATAATTGAGTCTTTTTACTCTTGGGACAAATGATTATTGTGGGGCTATCTCTAAAATGATTGTGATTTTTTTTTTACTTTTCCTTATTAGTAATGGTTTAAAAATTATCTTACTAAAGTAAATTGAGATTTGAAAAGGTATTTTCAAATATCAATTATAAATTAATTACTAATTTACAAAATTAAACATAATTTAATTTTAACATAATAGAAATTAATTTTATTTTGTATGTCCAATTAAATCATTTGATGAAGAAATGATTAAAATATACATTATAACTATATATGAATATGTTAAGTCAAATCATTTTCATATTCCTATATTTGGACATTCATAACATCAATCTTAATTTATAATTACAAATTATTTAATTAAAAATTATCTAATTACAATTATGAATTATAATTATTATTGATAAATTATTATCAACATATTAAGAAACTAATTATTCACACACATAAAGCAATTAAAGATAGAATTTTAATTAAAATAAATTGAACTTAATTATAAAATTTTAAAAACTTGAAGGATCAAATATATAAGTCTGATTATATTAAAATTAAACTCTAATTATTAACTAGATTTGGTAAACTTTAGTTTTCCCTATAAGAGGGGGAAAAGATGATAATAGAATTATCACTCTTGTCTAATCTTCTTTAACACTTAGAATTTTCTTGCTTTCTTTGTTCTAAGCATATTACTAAAAGTTGAACAATTAAATAACTTGTTGTTAGTTTCTTGATGAAGGACTAAAATATTTTGTAAGATATCCGAATTAGATTTATGTTAAACTTTTTAATATTTTATTTTATATTAAGTTAATTTATTAAAATAATTATCTGTTAACTTCTTATTTTCTAATTTTATTTCCAGTTGTTCTATTAAAATAATCATTCCATAAATTATAAAAACTATTTTACGGGTTGGCGGTGGTAAATGAAAAATTCGGTCACTTATTTGACATGATTTAATGACTAATCAACTTGCCTGGATAGAGCGTAAGATGGTTTACATACTAGCATTTCAATGACACTTAGTCTGTTGTTATCATGGGTCAATCTCTAGACATCGTTGGTGCGATTCCTTTAGCTGATTACATTTCAGTGTTGGATGTCAGCTCAAGAATGACGCCATCGATTGATGGTCGGAAGTTTACTAAATCAAGGTTTGAAATGCATGCGCTGTTCGATCAGCAACTAAATCAGACAGCGACATTTGGTAGCTGTTTAGCTCACCTTGTCGAAAATCAGTATTTTCGATACAGAAGTTTACACGCCAAAATGGCCTAGCAGCATGATTTTAAAATCTACAAGTTCCAGTATTTCATACATCCTGTGCTACTCCGCATGGAACCGCGGGAAACCACGATCCCTCCCACTAATTCAGTTGATATTCCGCACCACTTGAAATCCATGACAACCATGCATTGAACATCAATCTCGGATTGTGATCTATCAGAACCTGATTGTAGTAAAAATGGATCTTAAACTTATCAATGTGCTAAGAGGAATCACTAATGCAGTAATTGATTTAAAGAAATGAGATTGATAGAAAATGAGATACTGTTTCCTCCGTACTTGTTTCCGCAGAAAGTAAATGGAGCTCATGTTGATGGTTTCAAGACATCTCCAATCCTTCACCTAGAAAAAATTACAGACTTTGGAGCTATAACATTTAAATTCATTACAATCTTAATTTTTCATGACATCTGAAAATAGGAATGAATAGTATAAACTAATGATGATTAAGTTGCATTATATCAAACATCGTTTTTAATGTTTACAGGAGCTTGGATAATAAACTTAAATGCTAGTTGTTTACATTGGTGTACTTGGTGAGCTAAAAGCAGATTCTAACATCAGGACGCAGTTCAATTAGATTGGTGCTCCAAGTGCTGAGAATGGCCATCAACAATGTGGTCAGTTTTTTCGTCAAATCCCCAAAACTTGGAAGTCTTTATATCGTCCTGAGCCATTAACCGTGAGAACTCCTCGTGATCATACTTTAGTGTAGCCTGTCCTCCGAATTCGCTTGGGAGGTTGTCGATGTCAAAGTAAGATTTCATGAGCTCAACGCTTTCCTTGTTTTTTGGGTACACAAACTTCACCTTATGAAAGGTTCTTGGATCCAGGAAATACTTGATTGCCTGCAAATGAAAACGAAAGATTAGAAGACTCACACTGTGCATAATCTTGCAAGAAATTTACATGAGCACAAACCTTCCAAAAAACCTCGAAAATCCTAGGAGGATTGTAAAGAAATGCAACATTGAGCCTCTCAGGATAGTGGTTCTGCAGAATGTAACTGATATCACGGGCCACTTTAACAGGTATGTTGGTGTTTAATGTCCAGCCACTGAAGTCTATCAACCATGACATCTGTTCTTGACCATCGCCGAGATTAAGGATACTATTTTCGATAAGGTAGATCAAATGGGGAATAGTGTTTTCTGTGCAGGCAGCTTTCTGGCATAGAAAATCGATGTTACGGGGAGAGAGACAACCATCAAAATAATAATAGGAACATAAGCATCTAGGTGGTTTGTTTCAGACCTGCAATCCCGGCCTCATTATTAGCACAGTCCTGCCATATCGATCACAAAAATTTGCTCTGGAGACTTTACCGCACTCTCCTTCCTTTGCAACTTCATGCTGGAGAATTGACTTCTCTATTTTGTTAAATAAATCGACCGAGTAGAATATGAAGATATAGGATAACCTTTTAAATGAAAATTGCAAGTAGAGATATGCATAACGAAAAAGTCCTGAACTGGCCGATATTAGTCTCCCAGCCCGTGCTAGGCATTTGGCCAAATCGTCGTGAGAAAGATTGCTTTTAAATTTAAATCCCACTAACAGAGGGAAGGTACTTCTCTATTATTTCTTTAAATTTAGCTCAACTCTCTGAACCAGAAGGTGGATTACTTGGATTGAAGTGATACTTTACCAAAAATAAAACGAAGGAAAAAGATTATTGTCATACCCAGCGGATTTCTTCAGGCTTGAAAGTGGCCCTCCATTTGAGTGTCTCTTCCAACATTTTCTTTGCTTTGTCAACATTCCAGTTCCGGGCTTCCAGGTATCTTCTCAAGCAAGCATCGGTGGAATATTTCAAGCTGCGTCCTGACAGGGGTCCGATGGCGGACTTCAGCTCACTAACCTGAAAGTCTTACAAGAAGCATTTAGTGCCCTTTCTCCATAGTTCGAGTTAAGCGGCAGTGAAATTGAAACAATCAGAATCTTTCTTTTTTCTTTTAATTTTGTAGGCTGCAGTTGAAACAGAGTGAGGTCTAATTGAGAGTGGTTACTTTCTATATCCATTTTCTTACCACCTTTGCATCTCGCTCAATGTGTTCGTCCTCTCCATGGTTTTGCGATTTCTTTCTTCTAAGAAACATGTTTGACTGCTGTTTGTCAAACGGGAAAATTCAAGACGCTTTGTAGGAAATACCTGTTACCCTGTAAATCCAGAGAGAATTGAGCTTGTAAGTTGAAATCATTACAAGCAGAAATATTGAAAGAGCTAAAAGCAACGGAAAGACAGACGATCCCTGCCAAAAAATCTGCCAGATTGCAAATGCCCAAATGCAAAGGGCCCTATCTTGTTTGTGTTTACTGTTCCAGTACAAAAATTAAATGACTCAGACAGCAGAACTATTGGCCCAAGAACATGATTTTCTCTACCTCCATAACTAAGAAGAAACATGAACACATCGAAATTACTGATTAAAAAGTAATCTCTGTGACTTACGAAGTCAGGACAGAAAAGTCCAGGACTCTAGGAATCCTGATGTCTGACCAAGTATCAAGGACTTTTTTTTTTTTTTCCTTTTTACATTTAGTTCTGGAAACATAACTGAAGGACAGATAAAAACCTGAAAGAAGTAGACAGCTAATGACAGGGTGACAGATAAAAACCTGAAAGAAGCACACAGCTAATGACAGGGTATATAGGTGATGAAGTCTAAAATGAACCCATCAGCTCCTTCAAACTAAACCAGTGTTTGCAGCTTCAACTACTCCTAAACAAAAGATGTAGAAGAAGCTCCTTAGTCCCGAGTCGACAGATCCAGGCTATAATTTTAGTTTAAATGTTCTTACCCTTTTCTTTTGTTATTAAAAGAAAAGGAAACAACAAAAATATATCTAGACTGCCAAAGCTGACCAAAAGGCAGAAGCAGCAGAGAGAATGGAGAGAAGTTTCTTGCTACAACTGCTTTTCTGCCAACTATACGAGAGAGCTTTGGCTAGTCATAAATTTAGGAATTATTATATTATGCTATATTATTATTTCAGTATACATATTAGAAAAGGATAAAAGCACTACTTTTTAATTATTAAATTGCATCATTTACATAATAAGAGTAAGATGAGTGTTGGTTTAAACCGAGAAAATAAGAATATGAATAAAAATTAATATAATAAAGAAAAAGAATTGATATAATTATTATAATTATGATAGTGAAGATAATTGAATATTATCATTCTCATATTATAATGGTTGGTTTATTGAAAATATTAAATATTAAAATTTTTAGAAATAAAAATGAATTAAAATTTGATTTTATATCAAATTTTAATATATTTTAATTAATTATATTTAATTGTTAAAAATATAATTAATTAATTATATATAATTAATTAATTATGTATATATAATTAATTAATTAATTATATATAATTAATTAAAAGAAGATGTATGTAACCGCGTGACAACCATTATCTTCTGATACATGAAAGGTACGGACGATTCTTCAAATTAGCCCTATAATCATAATATTAAACCACCCAACTGTATTATTCTATACAAATTGATTCAATCCCAAGCATCCCTACATTTTCAATATGAAGACGAGAGGCTGATGCATTGACCTTTGAACTGTATGCATGGAATTGGAAAGTCTAAAACAAATTAGGCCCTGTTCTGGAAAGTCTAAAACAAAGTAGGCCCTTTTCGTCGGAACAGATCTTCTATTGTCGGTGATCTAAACCTCCGTTCATAAGCTCATCTATCCATTTATTGTTTTATCGGATAGATGAAAATATTTGGACACAAGAAGAAGAGATCCGCTCCCTTTTGGTCACTCTCTCTTTCTTTTTATAGTAAAGTTGTAATTATTTACAAATATATTGTCTTTGAATGTTACAATATCGAACCTAATATTAAATTAGATTCTCATACAAGATCAATATCGAATATCGTTTCGAGCAATTTTTTAAATTTGTATAATAGTTCTTAATTTTTTTAAATTATAAAATAATCATTAAATATTTTGTTGTATAATTTAAACCAACTTGTCTAAAAAAATCATAATAATAAAAATTTAAAATAACAACAATTTATTTATTTTCTTAATATTATCTTCACATATTTCACATGTAAATAATAAATACAATTAATATGAAAAATATTATTTTATCATCATAGGAATATAAATTAAGAACAATACAAAGTATTTAAAATGTCATAAATTTATCATATAATAAATAATAATTACATTACAATATCAAATAAAAAGAAAAAATATTATCAATAATAAAACATAATTTCTATCTTAATAGTTAATTTCAATAATAAAAAATATATTTTATCTTAATATGTAATTGTTATTAATAATAAAATATTGTTATATTTATATTAACAATTTGTAAAAAAAATACAAAATTTGAGGCTAAATGCCCCTGATTTTGTTTTTAATTTTCAGTATATTGCTTGGTATTCTAAATATTATTGGTACCTGTCGGTATCAAGCGAAAAACGTCGATATATTGAAATATTTTATTTTGTACGATTTTCTAATCCGCACAATTAATACCGTCCAGTACTATCCCGTATATAACGGCATTTGTAGTTCTACAGCCATCATTTTTGAATTTCTAATAGTATTGGCCATGAATTCAACCAGCCAGTCTCTTTTGTGGACCAGATTCCTTAAATTTGAATGTAGTGGAAACGCTATTTATCTTGGACCAGATTCCTCCAATTTAGATGTACTGGAAACACTATTTATTTGGGACCATTATATTTTATATCAAATAATAACAAGTAACAAAAAAAAAAGAGAGAAGGGAAAGGAAATTTTATGGTATATGTTTTCCGACTTCAATAGCCACTAAAGTACCTTCCATGTTCTAGAAACGAAAAGACAGTGACCATTTTTTCGTTTCTCTTACTTTTCAGATACCAAAATTAGAAACAGAAGAGTTTTGTTTTCTTACTATACTGCATCGAATTTAGTATTAAATTAAGTTTTGGTACGATACTATATCAATACTGGATAGTATCAGATATTATTTCAGGTAATTTTTTATAAAATTATGAAATAGTCTCTCAAATTTTTAAAATTTGCAAAACAGTTTACTGTTTACATCAACCCTGTTTTTAAAAATCATAATAATGAACAATAATGACAATTAATATGAAATAACAAAAATTTTAAATATTTCACATATAATCACAATTAATATAAAAAAGACAATCATCATCATATAAATATAAAATTAAGAATAATACAAAATATTTAAAATATTATAATAATATAATTTCGTCATTTAATTAAAAAAATTATTCAAAACGTCAAATAAAAAGAACAATAAATATCCTTAAACAATTTACAAAAAGAGTTTATGACAAAAAACAATCAAGTAAAAGTTAAACCTGAAACAAAAACATTACAGTTACATTACATATATAGAATTGAACATAAACATCAAATACAAGTAAAATTAAAAGAAGAGGAAAAATAAAAACCTAAAACGAAATTCAATCGTCAACGGGAGGATACCCACTAGAGCTGCACTGATCCCAGTGATCATTTGATACAAAACCATCATCATTATCAATCAAATTTAATGCACCAAATGACATATCAATACTTTCCCATTTAAGATTATCTTCCAAATCCAAATCATTTACATCAACTAAATTCGGTTCTTTAGAAACACAATCCGCTAAAAGATCAATATTATCAATAGCAATTGAATCAATCGAAATACTTGTGCTATTAAGACTCCTAGTAAACAAATAAATTTAATTATTAGAAAATTATAAGAAATTATATCGAAATTAATAATGATAACAATGAAAATAACATACAATTCCCGAAGCTTTAAATTGTAACAAATAAAAACAAGTCATTCAACCTCTTATGCTCCAATCTATTCCTTTTCTTTTAGTGGATAAATTCAAATATGCTCTAGTTTTGTTCACAGCCTGTTGCACTCACACATTGACTTAAAATCTGAATCGTAAACCTATTCAATTTTGGAACACTATTTTCGAATTGATCTCACCAAGAAACTGTAAGTTATAAGATAACAAAAGTAGTGTTATAAAAAACTAAAATGATAATTAATTTTCAACAAATAAGAAAAAGGAAATAAGTAATATATGAAGAAAGTTTTTCTCTTTGTCGAGTAGCAATCGGCATTAAAGTTTTTCTCTTTGTCGAGTAGCAATCGACATTTTAAAATCCCTATAAGACAACTTGTAAAGCTCCATTTGTGAGCTTAAAAGATTTTGCATTACGTCAATGCTAACAATTATTGTAATTGTTAAAAACATTCCTCTATTAACTTCTGCTTGCTTTGTAAGATGTAATCTAAAAATACACACTAGGATTCAAAAATGTCCTAGCTGTAAATAATGAAGAAGAAAGTTGTCTTTCTCTTCTCTCATTAATGATTGAAAAATATGATGTGTATAAAGAAATTATATTTTTCATATTGGCCTTGATTGCTTCCGTCGCTCTCTCCATGACATCAAAGATATAACTCATTGTTGACTTTTCTTCACTATCAACTAAGCTAAGCACCCTCACCAAAGGCTCACAAACTCGGATAACAAATTGACATTGAGACTAAAATTCTCTATCTTTCAGTATAATATTACAAACCTCCTCTCTAGTATTAGACCTAGCATGCTGAGATGCAATCTACTTATCACTTGTAAACATTTGTCTTAACTCCTTCTTCATTGAAACAAAAGACTAAAGTGATAAGAAACAGGATGACATAAATTCCTACCATTGGTAAATTCCTTTCTCATCAAATTCAATACTCATGCACGATTATAAATGAACCTTGTCACTTTTTTAGCTTTCTAAATAGTTTCATCAACAAAGGAAAATACCTAGGATCCTCTATATTCTCCAGTATTAGGTCAATGCAATGTGCAATACAAAAGAGTCCAAAAAATTAGTTATACGTATTCTGCAACCTTTTTTCTACTGCTTTATAAGTGGAATCATTCTCAGTAATAAACTAAACAATATTTTATGGCCCTACTTTATTCAGAACTTCATCAAATATCCCAAACAAAGTCTCAACACTTCTAATAAGGCCAGATGCATCAATAGATTTCAAAAATATAGAGCCATTTAAAGAACAAACCAAAAAGTTTATAATAGGCTCTTGTATCCTATTTGTCCAACCATCACACATAATTGAACATCCATAAGTACCCCAATTCACTCTTCTTTCAGTCAAATAATTTCTAATTTCAAAAACAACACAACTCAAAAGTTTACCTCTTAAGTCATCAATCGAAGGACCTTTGTATCCTAGATCATAAGAGGCTATTGCATCCATCATAGGTTGATAATAATAAGACTGAGAAATATTAAATGACAAACCTGAATCATACCACCATCTAGCTACCGCCATATCGACATTGTGAATCGTATCTCTTGATTATATTGCACTACAAATTGAAGGTTGGGCTCCAGGAGTTGTTCGTGGTGCAAAAAAACTAATCACCTGCCTTCTCTTCCTCACATCATATTCTTCTTAAGGCTGCGATGGAACACTACCAGTACCACTACCATCACTACCACTACCACTTCCACCTTCAACATTTCCAAAATCACCATAGAAACTAGAAAACTAACTTCCACTATCAATTTTAAAATTCAATCTTTCCCTTCAATCTCTCTCATATTGATATTCATCAAGCAATATTTTCATCAGCCACTTCATATCATGACTTACTTTTTTATAGGGTTCCACATCTCCTTTAACCCTAGCTAAATATTTTTTCAATCGGGTGATTCCTCCACCTTTCAAATGCTTGTTACAAAATAAGCAAATAGTATGGTTCTTCATACCGGGAACTAATGCAGTATAAGCTCAAGTTAGATCATTGTATCTTCCTGAAGTGGGTTGATTAGGAGTACTTGGACTTTCTTTCTTTTATCTGTACACATAAAAATAAATAACACATAATTTCAATACATAATATGCATATCCATCTTATATAAGATAACTCATTCTGAATATTACATTACATATAATTCAATTTCATAGAACACAATTCACTATAAGTCAAAAGCTAACAAGTCAAAACATTCAACATATATAATAACACAAAAAATACATCAACAATTTCAATTTCCAATAATTTTCAATTCCAACAATTACAAAACATTCATAATTTCATTTTCAATTCTAACAATTTTCAACAATTTCCAATTCCAACAATCACAAAACATTCATAATTCCATTTCTATTTCTAATAATTTCCATTTCTAACAATCACAAAACATTCATAATTTCATTTCCATTCCTAACAATTTCAAATTCCAACAATCACAAAACAAACATCAACAATTGTCATTTCCAACAATCACAAAATAATCATAATTCCATTTCCATTTCCATTTCCTTCCATTTACAACAAGTTTTAATTCCAACAATCACAAAACATTCATAATTCCATTTCTATTTCCAATAATTTCCAATTCCAATAATCACAAAACAATCATAATTCTATTTTCATTTCCTTCCATTTACAACAATTTCTAATTCCAACAATCACAAAACATTCATAATTTTATTTCTATTTCTAACAATTTCTATCAATTTCCAATTCCAACGATCACAAAACAATCATAATTTCATTTCCATTTCCTTCCATTTACAACAATTTCCAATTCCAACAATCACAAAACATTCATAATTTCATTTCTATTTCTAACAATTTCTAATTCCAACGATCACAAAACAATCATAATTCAATTTCCATTTCCTTTCATTTACAACAATTTCTAATTCCAACAATCACAGAACAACATAACTCCATTTCCATTTCTATTCATAATTTCAATTGAATTTTCAAAAATTTCAAACAATTTCCAATTCTATTTCTAACAATTTTAATTCAAAGTTTCAAAAGTGAGAATTAAGTTGAAGGATATGGTATGATTTACATAATTGGAAAATAATGCATGACATATTTTGTACAATTGTTCATACACATATATTCGTAACATGATCATCAAGTTGAAAGATATATTCATAACATGAGATTAAGTTGAAGGATATAACTTCTTTGGAAATATTTTTTTTTTCTTATTTACAGCTTTGAATCTTCTTTTCATTTCTAACAAACCATAATGTTATACACACCATTTTATATTTCGTTCTTAAATGTATATGTTGCTTTTACAATTTTTAATTGACATTAATAATTGTAAGTATAAATGATTGCAATCTACATGTCTACAACATATTCACAATTTGACAACAAAAAGTTTTTTCGGATACATTTATTACATCACTATTTTATACTTTCACACATTACCAATTATAAATATTTATGATAGCCTACATATATATATATTACCAAATAATTAAAGTTCAACTTATTTTATACTCAATTAATTATTTACCAAAAACTAATACCCAAATAGGCAAATACTATCATTAATACAGCCAAATTATTATTAATTTCCAATTGCATAATTTTATACTCAACTAATTATTTACCTAAATTCAATACACAAATATTAAAAATAAATTATCATTTCATAAATATTAAGAATATGTCAATTAATGATTTAAGTTTTTATAATTTTACAAATTTTGATTATCAATTTTACAATTTCACATTTGATTATCAATTTCACATTTGATTATTAAATTTACATTTAGGTTTAAATGTTGATTATCAACTTCCAATTTTAATAATCAAGTAATCAACATTGTTAAACCGTGTGCATAATACATACATATCACCACCTAACCACCAACCTATTTTACAATTCCATTTCCAATTTCAATTCCAATTCCAATTTTTATACAGAAATGACAAAACCCAAATCAATAGCTGACGACATTCAACTTCAACAATTCCATTCCAAAGTCAAACCAATTCACATGCACACAAATCCAATACCGTGAGCAATTACATTCTAAAATAAAATCAATTCACATACATGCAAATCCAATACTGTGAGATGAGCAGGAAAATCATCATCTACCGAAAACATCCAACTCCCAAGTTTATCATCCAACAATGACAAAATCCAATTCCAATTCCAATCCAACACAATAAAATTTGTAATTAACTAGTAATAATTCGAAAACAGAAAACAACACACCCAAAAACAAATTGAAACTGTCAGGTCTTCGGTTGTTGGTTTGGGTTTTCGAGTTGTCCACGGGTCAGACGTGTCGGGGATGCGATGTATCGGTGTACCGGTGTGCCAGAGCTACGATGGCTACAATGTGTTGCAGTGGTGCGATGGTGCGTTGGGTCTTCGGGGGATGCCAAACACAAAGCCAAGATCGGACTTCGAGGAGGATGAGGGAAGGAGGAGAGAGTGAGACAGACACCGGGGAGGGTCGGAGGGGACAACTGGAGAAGACAGAAAGTGGCGGTAGCGGTGAGAGGAGCGCGGGAGTGAGAGACGAGACGACAACAAGAGTGAATGTGAGAGAGAGGCGAGAGTCGAGAGTGTGAGAGACTAAAAGCAGAGTCAGAAGGGAGGGGGGAGGTTTAGGGTTAAAATCCATATCTTCAAATCCTTCAGTTCAAACCACTTCTCATATGAGGAAGCTATGATCATATGCATGTTGGTTTATGCCCTACAGCTAATTGCTTTGGTTGTAATTTAGTGAAAATTATTTAAAAGGCATTCTTTATCTTGTACACGTTTAGATGTATATGATAAAGT
>JANSVA010000218.1:8221333-8252099 GCA_025504915.1 Erythroxylum reticulatum | reverse complement strand
AAATCTCAAAATAAACGTGAAAATGTGTTTGTGGGTGTTGTGAGAATTGTGTATAAAACATAAAAGTAAAAGGGACTAAAAAATAGGTTCATTAATTGATCTGAAAAATCTATCTGAAAAAGTACTTTTTTTAAAAGCTCCAAATTTGAGCTTCTCAAAAACTTGTATTTTAGCTTCCAGAAAAATCATTTATATGAAAAAAGTGCTTTTGGATTTTACAGCCAAATATTCAGTTTTCTTAAAAACAGCTTTTGCGGTGGAAAAAAGTGCTTATTCACCCTCCAAAAGCTGAACCAAACAGGTACTAAGATTACTTTGATATCTACCCAACATCCTTGCTACAAAACTGATGTCGGGTCTAGTATAAGTTTGTAGAAACATTAAACTACCCACAACATAAGCACATTGTTTCCATTTCCTTACGTTCCACATCATTCTTTGGAAACTTCATAAGACTAAACTTATCTCCCTTTTAAATAGGGACTACACCTATTGAGTGCTTACTTATGTTAAATTTCTCAAGAATTTTCTCAATATAGGCTTTCTAAGATAATCCTAGTAAACCTTCTGATCTCCTTTAGAATATCGAAATTCCAATCACATAGGATGCCTCTCCCATATTTTTTATTTCAAAATTCTTATAAAGAAATTCTTTAGTTTTATGCAACAAACCCAAGTCATTAGTAACAAGCAAAATGTCGTCAACATACAGAACTAGAAATATAAACTTCCTCTTACTAATCTTTTAGTAGATGCTTCCATCAATAGTAATTTCCTCAAAATTGAAAGAAGTAATGTTATATCGAACTTAATATACCATTTCCTAGAAGCTTGTTTAAGTCCATATATTGACTTCTTCAATCTAAACACCATAATTTTTTTACCTTCAATGGAAAAACATTCAAGTTAATCCATATAAACTTCTTCCTTAAGATCCCCATTCAGAAAGGTTATTTTCACGTCCATCTGATGTAGCTTTAAATCAAATTGAGTCACTAATGCTAAAATTATTCTCAATGAATCTTTCTTTGAGATAGTTGAAAAAGGCTTCTTATAATCAATGTCATCTTTCTGAGTGTAACCTTTGGCAACAAGTTTAGCTTTATATCTTTTAATATTGCCATTCGAGTTGCATTTGTTCTTAAAGACCCACTTACAGCAACTCGTTGAGAACCTTTTGGTAAGTCTATAAGATCCCACACATTATTTTGAGCCATTGATTTCAACTCTTCTTTCATAGCGTCAATCCATCTTTTAGACTTATCACTACCTATTGCTTGTGAAAATAAAATAAGATCATTATCAATGCCACAATCAAAATCTAACTCTTACAAATAAACCATATAATTATCAGAAATAGCCAACCTTCTAACCCTTGCAGGTTTATTTAAAGCTATACTAATTGGTTCATTTGCATGAGCTGCTCATAAGTTAGGTTCTTCCCGGGTTGCTTTTTCATTATCCAAATGTTGTTCTTGATTATTTTGATTTTCTAAAGCAAGAACAACATTTGTTATGGTTATGGGTTTAAGAACATTTATGGGTAATAGAACATCAACCCTATTTCATTAATATCCACAACTTGATTTTCAACACTCCCACTAACCTTACCATTCTCTAAAAATTTTGCATTGGCTGTTTCAACAATTTTAAAACTGTGGTTCAGACAATAATACCTATACCAATTGGGTTTTTCTAGGTAACCTATAAAGTAACCACTAACTGTTCAAGAATCCAATTTTCTTTCATATGGATTATAGATATGACAACCCTAAACATGCAGGTGTCTTAAACTTTGTTTCTTTCCAATCCATAACTCGAAAGGAGGTTTAGGAACTACCTTACTAGGAACCATATTTAATAAATACATAACAATTTTAAGTACATGCATCCACAAACTTTTGAGTAATAAAGAATTATTCATCATACTTCTAACCATATTCATTAATATTCTATTTCAGCTTTCTACTACACCATTTTGTTGCGGTGTGCCTAGTATAGTGTATTATGAACATCTATCATGACTTTCGAGGTACTTGGCATACAAACCAGGATACTGTCCAGATTCATCATATTTTCCATAATACTCACCACTTCAATCAAATCTTATAATTTTCACTTTTTTTAATCTAATTTCCTCTCATCCTCTTTTACAAACACCTTAAGGTTATTTATAGCTTGAGATTTTTCATGTAGCAAATAGATATATCCATATCGTGAAAAATCATTTACAAAGATGATGAAATATTTTCTCTATTAAAAGACAGAATGTCAAAAGGTCCACAAATATCAGTGTGTATTATTTCAAGAAGATGATTGTTTCTTGTGGCTCCTTTCTTACTATGTTTGGTTTGCTTACCTTTAATGCATTTCACACATAAGCCAAGATAAGAAAAATATAGATTCGGTAGAATCTCATTCTTTACTAATCTTTTTAATCTCTCTTTGGATATATGACCTAAATATCAAGTTTTAATGACCATCCATAAGCTTTTTATAACTAATAAAGGAATTATTCTTATACAAAATGAAACAATCATGTCCACTAACATCAAGTCTAGAAACAGAAATTAAATTTCTAGAAATTGAAAGTACATAAAGAGATTTCATTAGATCCAAGTGAAACCTAGTACCTAAAGTCAACCTGTAAGTTCCTACACCTTCAATTGGGGCCTTCATTTGTTTCCCTATAAATAGAAAGTTGCTAGTTGCGCTTATGGTTTGGATTGTAAAGAATCCCTAGATAATATTGGAAACATAAGTAGTGGCACTAGAATCAAACCACCAAGTATTAGAAGAAACTTCAGATAAGTTTGATTCAAAGCATACAAAAACATAATGTATACCTCTCTTTTCAAACCAAGCCTTTTGTTTTAAGAAATCTTTCTCATAATGTCCTTTTTTTTGCAGAAGTGACATTTATCTAACTTTTGTTCCTTCCTTTCACCATCAGTAACCTATGGAACTTTAACAGGTTCTTCCTTCTTAAAATTCTTAGCCTTTGGTTTAAGTTTCTTTCCATCTGTTTAACCCACTAGGTTAATAAAATGAACTCCTTGTTTCTTTAATCTCGTTTCCTTTTAAATAAACTTACCAGACAATTCATTAATATTCCACTTATCATTTAATATGTTAAAATTAATATGGAACAATTCATATTCAATAGGAAGTCAGTTCATGATAAACATACCCAGTATCTTAAGTCTTGTTGCGATATTCGTCATATCAAGGACATGTTGTATACTCTTTGATCCATCAATCTTCATGGTCATGAGTTCAGCCATAAGTGTCCCTGGAAGTGTCTTATCAGCAAAACGAAACTTATCTTCCACAAGCTTAAGAAAATTTTTAGCATTATGATTTTCAGTGCTAGGAAAAGTAGACTTAATGTTGCTAGCAATTTTCATTCACATAAAGTTCAAACATGACCTATTAGACCTTGCCCACACCTTATGGTGTGCCTTTTTAGCCTTTATACTGGTATCATTAAGGTCAACAGGCTTACCCTCTAATAGCGCCAAGTTAAGATCCAAAGCATCTAAATGTAAAGTGACTTGTTTGCTCCATTTAGAGAAATTCATACTAGTGAACAAGGTAACAAAAGAAGATTGAGGGTGAAGGCTAAGAATTGCAAATATATAAATGCTCACTAATTAACAGGTTCAGATAAGAAGTACATATATTAAATATATTGTAGGTTTCCTTTGGGTAACACAACAATACACATTATCACTATTTAAACTTTATAAGAAAATTAAATAAACTTCATCAAATACATTAAGCATCTTTGGATAACTGTATATATGTGACAAGAACATATCAATTTTCTTCTTTTTATTTATTAGTTATAGAACATTGATTTACCATTGGATAAAGTCATTAATTTTTATCAACTAATAATTTTTATATAATAGCATTTCATAAAATACATAAATTATATAATCATATATTTAAAATTAATTTGGCCATTTTGATGACTAAAAAATTAATTTTAACCATACTGCTATATCTATAAAATAATATATCTAATACCGAGGCATGATCAAAATCATGAAATTAATGGTTATTCAGATAAAAAATTTGAAACAGAGAAAATTCAGGAAGAAGATGGTCGGCGACAACAATTGTATGGACAATTAAAATCGAAGAGATTTTCTTAAGCCAAAGATTAAACAAAAAACCATAGAAATCTGTTCCTCTATTCTTAGAGTGGGAATAGAATAAATGGAACAGACGAGTTGCTCCCTATAAAAAGCAAAAGCAACGTGGTAAGTGTGTGGGTCGCACTTTCATTATTGCCAACCTTTTGTAACTCCTACATCACTCTCTATAAGATGGTAACATTGATTTACTTAAAGGCTTTAGAAATCAAAAACTTAATTGAAACCTTGACGAGAAACAGCATCAACAAACTTTCTGTTGTGTTTTCACAGCAATAAACATAGAAACAGTGAATCTTCCACATGGCTGCTCCACCAGTGAGAACTCACGCTTGAGCGATTACTTCATAAAACTTCTCCTGGTCGGGGATGGTGGTATATAAAGAAGCGTTAATACAAAAACAAAAATCATAAATTTTTTTCATAAACATCGTAATAGAACAATCATCGAATCAATAATCTAAGGATTATTACCTATATAAAATTTGTGCCTCCGACACTACATGTAAATTTTTCTATTCTTAATAATTAGATATTAGAGACATAAATCATACATAAATCATTCATGCGTATTTAAATCTTGAATATAATAATAACTAAATAAATGAAGCAAATAAATTAATTGTCTTGAGCGAGATTCGTCATTTTGTAGAGAGAGCTTTCAACAATCGCAATCTAGTTTCTCTCTCTTAATCCTCTTTCTATATCGAATAACTTAATAGATAGCCCAATATGTAAATACATTCGTTCTATTTGTTTTGTCTATACTTTATAGTTTATATATACTTTTTTGTTCATATCAAATCTTATATATCTATCAAATACTAAATTAATGGTCAAGATTTAATATACTGTTAAACCAAAAAAAAAACCGTACACCAAGTTTAATATGGGCTATAGAAAAATCAGGTCATATTTCTTATAACAACGACATGACCTTTCATAGCCAAAACCCTAACAAAACTTCGACAAGCCTGATGACAAGGAATTGATCCAATCCTTATTCTTCATAGACCTAGAAGGACATCATTTGAACAAAAATGTTAAGTTGAATAAAATAAGAGCTAAATAAAGATCCTATTTGGCAAACAGTGAATTATATTAGTTGTTAGCTGATTTTATCAGCGGTTAGTTGATATCTGATTATATCAGCTAATTTGACCAGCGAATAAAATCAGTCGTTTATTAAAGATGCTTAGTAAAATTAGTTATTTAGTATTAGCTGTTGATGTATAAAATGACTTATGAGGGCATAATTTAAAAAAATTATAAGAGCATAAATATTATATTTCTTAGTATTTCACTGAATATTCTTATAAGAATTTAGATTTAGATATTTAATTTTACAAAAATTAAGTTTATAACTTTAATAAAGACATAATAATAATAATAATAATCTAACGTTAAATTCTCTATTAATATGAATAATGTAGTGAGCTACGTCATATTAGTATTTTACATATAATATGTATGAATTTTATTATTTAATAAATTAAAATATTTATAATTATAGTATGACACAAATACGATATATAGTAGTTATATACTAAAAATATTAATTTGATGTGACTCTTTATGTTCAAAAACTTAATATTATGGTATTTTTAAATGTAAACTAATATTATAAAATTAAATAAAATTAAAAAGTTTAATTAACCCCTTTATTATATTATTCCAAACTTCACGACATAATTGTACGATAAAAAAAACTAACTTTGAAGACATATAGATCTCGTTTGGTTGGTGGGAAAGTAAAGTGAATTTGGAATGTGATTTCTTGGAAAATAAATCTATGGAAAGTAAAGATATTTACATGTTTAGATACTTATAAGAATTCTAATAAAAAATTTGAATTGATTCTTATTAGGATGTTTAGTATGCAACATTAGTTTATATAATGTAATTTAATTTGAACTTATTTTTCCAATTATATCCCTAAATGAAAATGAAAATTATTATTAAATGTTATATTACAAACAAAATCGAAAAAGCCGGGGCATCCTCTCTCGTATTGAAGAAGCTTGTGTCTTCAAATCTCGTCCCAAATCTTCCCCTGATTCATCCAATGGCTACTGCTCCCTCTATTTCTCGCTTTTTCAATACCAATGGTGTTTGCAAGAAAAATAAAAATGATCCTTAGTAAAGAAATGAACTTCAAAAAAGCTTCTTTCTAACTCATTTCTCTACCAAATATTGAACCTCAAACTCATCAGTATCATTAAATTCAACTCCTTACAGTGAAAAGTTGAAAAACCAAAACTCGAGAAAAAAAACCCATGTCCATAGCATAGTCAATCCAAAACCAATATAACCACAAACAGCGTCAATCTAAACAAAGTGAAGAATTTATTATATATTATGGTCACTTCTACTTCCAGAAAGACAAACAAGAGAATACACGATTCATGGGCTAAAACAATAAATGCATCGCAACGTATACTTCCAAAAAGTATTAAAAAAATCAACAAAATCCCATCAATCAGTATTAAGAAAAACAAAGAGTTACGAATAGTTTAACCAGAAAAAGTACTGCAAATTTTGATGGGTGCTTTGAGCTTCAGATTCGTAGCAAATCAAAATACCAAAAACCTCAAAATCACAAATCATACAAAACCGAAACTTTTTGTTTATAAAAAATCGCCGCTCAACAAAGCTTTGATTTGGACGAATAAGAAGAATCGACCAAACGAAAAGGACCCAAGAATTGAATTGAAGAGAGAAGAATTGAGCAAACGAAAACTACAGAAAAGTAAGAAGGAAAAAAAAAAGAAGAATATTTGAAGAGGTGGTCGTGTTTTTAGAAAGAAGAAGAAGAATATTTGAAGAGAAGAACAATCGAGCAAAAGATAGCAGAAGAAGAAGAATGTTGTGTTTTTAAAAAAGAGTTGTTGAAGAATAAGAATGTTAGAAGAGGAGGTAGTGTTCTAATAAAAGCGTTGTTTGAGAGTTGAGAGATTGAAGAAGGGTTAAATTGACCAGTATAATTTTTAGATTAAATTCATGAAGAAAGTAATCTAAATACTAAGGGGTGTTGGTATTTAGAATTCAAAAAAAGTGTCACTATTTTTCATAAATCAAGAAAGCTTTTACTTTCCTAACTACTCAAAAAATGAAACAAACGTAATACTTTAAATTTTGAGAAAAAGATCACATTCTCCAGCAACAATCCGTGCCAATCAAACGAGGCTATAGAGCAAAAGCAGAGAGTAAAGTAGAGAACAATACTGTCATTAAGCAAACAACTAACTCTAAAAGCTCCTCTTATGAAACTTTTATAAATCAGTTTATTGTGATTAAATAAACTAACCAATAAGTCTTTCACTAGAAACATCAATAACTTTTTTAAATGGTTAAAAAGTTAAATTTCAGTCCATAAGGTAAAAAATAGAACTATTTGCCAAATACCCCAAAGTCATTCTAGTCGAGCAGGATTCAGGAACTCAAGAAGCACCCAAAACTTCTCTGCAAACGAGGGATTTAACCCAACTGCAAAATATCAGGATAAATCGTTTAAAAGCAAAAGATTCACTTTCTATTGGAAAACGGTATATGGATATTTTATGAAATCAGAAATTGCAAAGAAACATTCAGAATTGCTATTTAAGCTTTAATTTTTCTGAGCCTGAAGCGGTTTTTATCCTTTTATTTTTCTTGATAACGAGTCTGAAGCAATCATTAACTCAGTGCAAGAGACTGACCGTATGATCCTATCAACTTTGAGAGACCATACATCTTTAATCTTATTACAATGTCTTTTAAGTTGGCTTAAACGGTAGACTCGTCATCGAATCTCCAACATTTGAAGTATTGGTTTTTTAATTTGGTTGTCTTGGATTAAACGCATGGTATGACTTCGAATCAACTGTTTCTCTAATTATTGAGTAATTTATAAATAATTGTTAGTAACTTATATTAACATATATTCACGTCAACTCTTCACTGTAATTATTCTTTATTTCCTTCTAAAATTATGTATATTAATACTATGAATTATTGTGTTGATTTGTTACTTTTGTTAGAAATATTTAGAGTGTATAAATAAATGGATGTATATCACATTATATATGTGCAAAAAAATGCAAAGAGTATTTCTACTTTTTTTTTCATTATCTACTTTTAGAATTGTGTACATGATAAATTTAATATTGATGCATTTAAGAGATAATCATTGCATGTTCTCCCTTAAAAAAAAAAAAGTCAGATACGTGATAACTATGACGCCATCAAATATACAAGTAATCTTATTACTATGCTCTTCAAGGAAGGCAATGGTTGATTTCCTGTCGAACTTGTAACGAGGTGATGTTTGAATTCAAAATAGATATAGTTATAATAACATAATGGAAGCACTGCTTTTGTTGAACCGTTCCATCAAAGGTTGGCTGCTTTACTTCGGAGGGTGTTAAGATAGACGTTAGAATTTGGTGGGAGGCAGTCACTTTGACTAATCGAGTAACCTACTCATCGCTTTTTCTTAAGGGTCCGTAGTTGTTAGAAAACAACCGACACAGTCCATTATTCATCACAGACAATAATCCTAAGTACTAGACAATAGGCTAATGCGTGTAAATCCACGCCATCCAGTTGGTGTGGGTAATTGGCTTCTTTTTCTTCCCCTGAAAGTGATGTTTATATCCGTTTTCATCTTGTTAGCTTTAGACTGAAATGTAAAACGAGGGCGAGATAAAAAGATATCATACCTTCAGTCCCACTGGTATTACTAACTCCATTTTCAACGTAAATAGGCGAAGACCTTACTTGTCGTTAACCCCTGGAATGCTCATGGTCAGTGACAGTGTTCAAAAGCGCACCCAGCTACAGGAATCGTCTTTCATGTCACTATTTTTAGCATCCAGAGCCCAACGTACAAAAAAGTGGATGACAGGGCAGATAATCAAAGGGCGTAGTTGGATTCTGTAGCAACTACCTGTTTTGATTTTTAAATTCAGTAAAAGAAATCTTTAATTGAACTTTTAAATTATATTTTTTGATTTTCCTTTCTTCTTATTTTCGTAATTAATAAAATTATAACCATTGACTTTTATTTTTGAACTTATCCAGGAAGACACGAAGTTTCGACTTACAAGTTCGATCATGGGACAATGTGTTGCTCTTAAATTATCGAGTTTTTTGGGAAGGACGATTGCCACCCTCAACTAGTGAATCATATATCATATTAATGGTATTGCTGACACAGACAAGGGAACGGCCACGAAAGCAAACAACAAATGGTTATATATAAAGACAAAATCCACAGTTTAACTATAGAATCTTGGAATATTAACATTTCCCGATGCTACAAGATCGTCAAAATGCCTTGCATTGCACTGCATACAACCAATTTATTGCATCCGCTTGTTTCTTATTATCAGATAATCTGCAAATGCCAATACTTAAAATTTAACGGCATTAATAGACACGGGCCTTAGGTGGGAATGATTCGATCTCATCATCTAAGGTGTTCATGTGAACTGGCCTGTAATCAAGACGAACTTTCTCGTTCTCCCAGTATCTGCAAAATGCAAGTGAAAATACTGAATCCAAAATTTACCAATCGGCAACAAACACAACACATAACACTTTAGGGAACACCCACAAGAATCAACTAGGTATCACTCATATTTCATCCCAAAAAGACTTACCCTAATGTGTGTTTCATCCAGTTCTCGTCATCTCTTTTCTGCAATAATTAACCATCTTATTTCGTAAATAAGATGAAAATAGGCAATAAAACAGAACAATCAACTGATAGCAGAACTAATACAAACCGTGAAGTCTTCGCGAGCATGTGCTCCTCTGCTTTCTTTACGGGCTTCGGCAGAATGCATAGTGATACATGCATTTATCAAAAGGTTTTCCAACTCAATTGTCTCGATCAAATCAGAGTTCCTACCATAATTCATCAAAATTTAAGCTTGAAGAAAATAATAATCCAATAATTTGATAACTTGACATTCTCACAAGTAGCACACCATATTAAACTTCGGTCTTTCAATTTTACATCATGAAAGCTCTTCCATGCCTTGTCAATCAGCTGGCATCCTAAACAAGTAGCAAAGACAGTGACAAGGACAAGTATAAATTAGATACAATCAATACAAATTGTTCATCATAACAGTTTATTAGATTTAGTCCATCTGGAAACACAGCAAAGATAACAATTATTGCCTTAGAATGTCAAGAATGTTCTATATTGCCTCCATGCTACTAAATACTTATTGGTCTGTAATAGAAAGGCAATCCCTTATTCAATACCCACCTGTCCCAATCTTCTGTCCAGCCAAATTAACCCAAAAACAAAAGAAAGAGAGAGAAAGCAAAGGATAATGGAGAAGAAAATTAGGCATACAATAATAATGAAAACCACATGGTTGTGATTTTGAGAATATGAAGTATAAGTGGCTGTAAGTTAGGGTACCTTCTTCCAATGTTTCCTGTGTACGGAACACAGCAGCATTATTTTGCATTACTTTCTGCATTTTCAATCGGATTTGTGATGTAGGCAATGATCCATTTGAATTTCTTAGTTTATCAAGCCAGGCAATTGTCTTCTCCCCAGCATCCTTTTCCAAAGGCTTCTGATTTTCTCCTGCAAGATAAGAAGCATTGGCTTTTCAATCATATTAAAGCAGTAAGGACTTTAACTGTCTATCAGTTAATATCATATAGATGTCTACAGCTGTTCTGATCAACTACGGATCAGGGCCTTCATTGCTCACACATAAATGGTAACTCTCAATTAGCCACAAGTAAACAATCAACTTGCCTGGTCTATGGATCTCTGCCACTCTATTAGCACAGGCTCGACCAAAAACTACAATGTCAAGAAGAGAATTTGCACCAAGGCGATTGGCACCATGAACTGATGCACAGGCTGCCTCACCAGCAGCCATAAGTCCAGGAACAACAGCATCTGGATCATTGCCTTTGACAGTAACTACCTGAACAATAATTTCAATATGAAATCAGAAAGCAAGATTCCTAGATTGTGCAATGAGTCGCTTGTATGGCATGAGCACCATGAAATGAGAAGAAAATTATACTCTATGGTCACCCAAAAGTAACTGCCTTGTCTAGTTGCTGTTTGTTTGTCAATTTCTTTGAAAAATAATCTTTTGAAAATTAGCCGAATATTCAATCACACTTTCACCATAGTAACCAAATATTCAATCACACGTTCACCATAGTAACGTATTAAGTGACATTTTAGCTTCCTATACTTGTTTTATGACAGTTAATCATGATAAAAGAACCCAGCATATGCAAAATCTTACCTCTCCATGATAATTTGTAGGAATTCCACCCATGTTGTAATGCACAGTAGGTAAGACAGGAATGGGTTCCTTTGTCACATCAACACCAGCAAAAATGGCAGCAGTTTCAGAGATACCAGGAAGCCTCTCCTTTAGTACTTCTGGTGGCAAGTGATTTAAATGTAAATATATGTGATCCTTCAAAGGTCCTGCAAGATATTAATAACTCAATCAAATCATAAAATGGGAGTGTTGAAGTAAAATTAGAAGGTACTGTTAACTTTATGTATAGCTCTTCTGTATTTTGTATAGTTACGTGTATTGTTTTGTTTTGTAAACAGACGTTAGCCTCTGTTTTTGTTTTCTAGTTGTTTGTATATAAGCAAAAACAGACTCAGCCCTTATTTAGCTTCTCTCTTCATTTACAGTGAAATCTTTCAGGTACAACCCTCTCAAATTTTGTGGATGGTGATAGCATTAGTAAGGACAAAATATATAGATAACTCTCATTACCTATCCTCATATACTAGCAAAACAAAATACTCTTCTGCATCATGCCAGAAACTATGTACAGTTCTGAGGAACTGCCGACACAATTTCTTCACAGGACCATTATTTAGCTCAAGGATTGGTGAATAAATAAATACTCATCTTCTAGTTACGTGAATTATAAATATGGGAACCAATCGTACCTACACCACGACCCTCCCGAATTTCTATTGTCATAGACCTGGAAACAACATCTCGTGAAGCAAGATCCTTTGCAGTAGGTGCATATCTTTCCATAAACCGTTCACCTTCACTATTCCTAAGAATACCACCTTCGCCACGAGATCCTACAAAAGCAGATAAAGATTTGGAATACAAATTTTTCTTATCACCTGAATCAAACTAACTTAAGTTGACCAGAAAAACAACTAAAGAGTTGCAACTCAGTATGGTCTAATCTGAACAGGACACCAAATGATCATATGGTTTGATTAGCATATAAGCAAAGTAGAAAACACCTATCAACTTCAAAAAGCTCTTACCTTCAGTAATGAGACATCCAGCACCATATATGCCAGTAGGATGGAATTGAACAAACTCAAGATCCTGGAGAAGATATTGTGTCCATAAATGTTGATGTATTTTTGTGTAAACAAGAATACAATTCCCTATAAACAATTCAGGATCAAGAAACAAAACCAACCTGGAGCGGAACCCCAGCCCTTGCAACCATAGCATTGCCATCTCCAGTGCATGTATGAGCAGAGGTTGCAGAAAAATATGCCCTGCCATAGCCCTGAAAGAAACAAACATGTAAAAGGCATAGACACACTAAAATCACACAATTTAATTCCAGTACTACTTGAAATAAAACACATCCATTACCAAAAAAAAAAAAAACTATACCCCTGTGGCCAGAATTGTTGAAGCAGCACGTATTCGATGTAATGTTCCATCCTCCATATTCATTGCAATTACTCCTTGGCAAGTACCTGAATATTGGATATCACGAATTTTTTCACATTCACAACTGTCTTCCAAAAACATCATTTGTAATGTAGAAGTAGATAACTGAGTTAATTTAGATTAGCATAAGTGGCCAGTAACCACACCATGTCTTGGATATGACTAGCTTACCATGATATGAACAATGAATACTGCAAGACAACTAGCTAGCAGACCCTAAAGTAAAGATCTGCATCTTACTAGAAGCTCAGAACAGGTAGATAAATGCTGTTAATTTGGATTAGCACAAGTGCCAGTAACCACGCCATCTCTTGGATACGACTGGCATAACATGACATGAACAATGAATACTGCTAGACAACTAAATAGCAGACCCTTAGAATGGAAAGATCTTCATCTCAGTAGAAACTCAACTGATGCACTAGTGAGTATATACTTTTGGCACATGGTGAAAGTAAACTATGTGGAGCAATTTCACAGCAAAAAAGTCTGAAAGCTTAAGTAGCCGTACTGTCCAATAGGAAATAGAAAATCCTCAAAACCTTTAACTTCTGCCTGCTAATATTTATATCTCTAGTGGGGCCATAACTTCCATCAATTAGAGTGAAGTACAAAAAAGATAACTGTCAAAAACAATTATAAGCTTCATTTGGAACATACCATCATTGTTCATCAGTAGATCCAAGGCAAAATATTCAACAAAGAACTGTGTATTATGTTTCATTGCTTGGCCATAGAGAGTATGTAGAAGAGCGTGGCCAGTTCTGTCAGCAGCACATGCACAACGATACGCTTGGCCACCTACGGCAATTGCAACCAAGAATCAAATACAGAAAATTACTGGTGGAAACTTATCATCTGATTATTTGATTTCCGAATTTAATGTATTAGTTCTTACCTTTTCCAAAATCTAGACTTTGACCACCAAATGCACGCTGATAAATTTTTCCGTCTTCTGTTCGAGAAAATGGTAACCCATAGTTCTCAAGTTCAATAACTGCTTTCGGTGCCTCCCTGCACATGTATTGTATAGCATCCTGATCACCTGTAGAAAAATCCTCAAGATTAATGCCCAAGCAATGAGTTGTGAGTCGTGACATTAAGAAAGAATAGTAATATGGTAAAATTGCAAACATGCAGCAGCATAATTTAAGTTGAGCTACATGGCCAATTAAGTGTTGTTCCAATGAAAGTAACACCTCCACATTATATCGTCACAACTACAGAAAGTTTAATGATTACAAACATCCAAGCAGTCATGTTGCTCTACTGCACAAGTTCAACAAGCATAGAATGCAATAAACCTTCTGTTAGATAGCCTATATGCTTTAGAATAACATGTCTTCAAAACACTAGGTAATATAGACCAGATAAGGAGCACATAATCCAAGAGCAGAACAAGAAGCACACCTAACCAGTCACTTCCTTTAACAGTGTCATACATATGCCACCTCCAATCATCTTCTGTCATATTTCCTAGAGCAGCATTAATACCACCCTGCCAGATACAGAATTGCATGTGAACAAAATTTCTATCCAAAGAAGATGGAAACTTGTAGGGTTCTCCTATCTGTTGAGCATTACACCAGTTATGTCTCCAATAACTACAAAAATTCAAAAGGCTGAATCGTTCACTACAAAGTTATACAGACACAATTATCATTCATAACCAGTTAATAATCATATTAGGCACAAAGGACAAACATGCTCAGGATTCCTATCAACAACACCCAATTGCTCCAAAATGAATTACTCCCGACAAAAATATTGCTTGAAAGAGAAAGATGACTCCAGCACATCAAGAACCTCAATGAATTTCTCAAAAGGATGTTTCTTTTACTTGTCACATTCATTCATTTCCCTTCTTTCAGGATCAAAATTCAATGCAAGTTTGGAAAATGTACATGCTATATTCATATGAAAAACAAATACTTGTAGCATCATTCGATCAAAATACTCCAATCTAACATGAAATATACCTGTGCTGCAACAGTATGAGAACGGGTTGGGAAAAGCTTGGTAATGCAAGCAGTTCTGAATCCATGTTCTGAGAGTCCAATGGCAGCCCTCAATCCAGCACCACCAGCTCCTACCACAACTGCATCATATGTATGATCAACGATCGTATATGAGGATCTCCCACCAGTCTGCCACAAAATCTTTGCAAACATCAATACCAAACACTGTTTGCAAAGGTAAACTATATTCTCAATTGGAAGTACAGGCAAAGTTATGCGCCCAGAAATATATGCTAACGGATTCAACAGAACAAACAAGAAATGGCGAAAAACAACACATAAAATATAATTAAGAGAAGAGCACAATGGTCCAACTTTACAAATCGAGAAAACAATGATAGGAAAAGTTTTCGCTGATACAAACTTCAACAATTTAGATACCATAGCAGTTTTTAGATATTTTTAAAACTTCCTTATTAATAGAGCCATTGACCTCAAACTGATACTTAGAACAAACTGTATCGACTTTGTTAAATTGAATATCTCCATTTTCTACATTAAAGAATCTAATTCGCTTTCTCAGCCTCCAAACAGAGATTTTTAGAAAATGAAAAACTGCGTGTGGACACATAACGGCAACTCCGACCTGAGCAACTAGCAATAGAAACGGCAAAAAATAGAAAAGCAAAGAAAAGCCACTGGTACCTGATAAGATCCTTTATTATAAAACAAAGAGAGAAATTATCAACTAGCAAGTGCTACTGCTACTTCAGAAAATTGGAAGAGAACACGAAATCTATTAAACCGATAACAATGTGAAAACGCAAACAGAAAATAGTAGAGTAACAAAAAAGAGGCTTACACTTACCGAATCGGTAGAGAAAAATCTGGAAATGTGAGATCTAACAGAGTCATTAGCGATCCATCTCTTGGAAGAAGAAGGAACACGGAGGCCACGAGCCACGCACCGCCACATCACTCTCGTCAACTCTCTATCTCTAGGCTTAGATAGTGGATTGGTTAATAAAGCGCTTATTTCAGGGAGAGAATCAGTTGTACGAAAAGCCAAAAAGGAGACCCAAAAAAAGTGTAGAATGGGCGAAACTGGGAGGTTTTATTGATCCGAAAGCCACCACGTTCCTGGGTTGGCGACCTAGAAATCAAATATGCTGATGCACACAAAGCACTTAGAATTGCCCCATGACAAACTACTAAAATGCCACTTTCTCTCTTTCTCTTTAAATAAAATCTCCATTAAAGTAGTCCTACCAACGCACGGGATTCAGGTCAAAGGAAGAGCATAAATACCCAAGAACGTAGGGTATGTTTGATTAAAAATAAGATTTTTTGAAACATAATGAAATGACATGAAATATAATGGAATGATGTAAATATATATAATATTAAAATATTATTATTTAAGAAGGATAAAAGAGTAATTTGAAAAAAATTACAATATAATATAGTGCAATTTTGTTTATTATTTTACATTTCACCGTAAACTCTTCAAAATATAACTTATGTTTACTCTTTAGGATAAAATAAGACGTACTATTAACCCTTCCTTTTTTTATTATATTATATTATAAACCCTCCTCTCAAACTATTAAATAATATTATAGTTAATTCCATTCTATTAATAACCATTCTCCCAAACTATTAAATAATATTATATTCCATTTTATTCTATTAATAACCATCCAACCAAATATAACCTTAGGGTAAAAGATAAAAACATCCCTTGTAGTTAGAGAAATTAAATAAAAAACTCTATGTAGTTTAAAATTCTTGAAAAAGGCTCCTCTTGTTTCACATTCATCGAAAAATTCCTTCCTGTTGACTTCCGTCAAAAACATTAACAGAAACTGTGGCATATCAATGTTAAGCCACGTAGACTAATCAAAACATGCCAATGTAGCAATATTAGGTCATGTATATCAATTATTTGACCCAAAAACCCAATCCACCTTAACTGACTCAACCTAACTAATTTAACTAATATTTCCAACCCACCTATTTGTTTCCTCCAAATTCCTAGACTAATAGACGAACCACATTCAAATTCAGACGATTCCAAGCAATGGTGAGAAATGTAAGTGGAAGTGGCAGCGACACCAGCAGTAGAGACACAGGCGATAGCAGAGATGGTAGGTAGTAAGGACGTAAGTAATAGACATAGAGGTAATTCTTGGTCCCTTTTCTTTTATGATTCCTTTCATTTGATAACTTCCAACTTCATCAACACCATATTCCCTTATATGGTATGCAACAAAAACTTGGTAAAATGGTATCATCACAAGTTGTTGAGTTAATTAGAATCCAAAATTAAGTTAACCAATAATAATTTCTTAATGTGATTAAAGCATTGGTGATTTCTACTTTCTTTGTCAAATTCGTGTAGTCTTCTCGCTTCTCTTACTATCTCTCTTTTAAGGCCTCTCTTTTTGCCAGGATTGTGTCTTTTTTATGTTTGAAGGAGTTCTTTATCTATATGAATAATAGCAGTGAAGTTATGGATGAATTGAATGCCAATAGTAGATATGTTTTGTTTTTAGTTGATGAGCCCAATGTAGAATTGGAGTTGGAGAATCTCTGTTTATTTAGGATTCGAGGGGACAATTTGGGATTCAAATGGTTACGGAGGAGTTGCAAAAATCTCAAGAAATTGAAATTATTATATTCAGGTTGAGATCGTTTAGTGCTTTATTATGTTCTTATTTAGTATGGCCAAGTTAAATTGTGTTAGGCACTGAAAGCTTCAGTTATCCATGTCTTCTTAGTGATACTAATTAGTCTAGTGAATATTTACACTCTTCTCTATTGATGTTCTTGCATTTTAAAGTTTATTTTTTTTCCTATTTCTCTTAATAGGTGGAGTAGTTCTTAAGTTGTGAGATTACATTTGAATATTTTTTTACTTTTATTTGCATGTCATTTTTTTAATTCTTATCTTATTTTCTTAATTGTTTCTTTTTCTGTATATCATGAAATAGTTCTCCTTGATTTATGATTTTACCTCTCGTCAATGTCAATTTATGTTCATCTTTCACTCTCATATAATATATCATGATTTGTGGAATTATCTCCTGTGACATACTATTATATATGCTTGAGGAGTTGTATCTAAATTTTTATATATGATTATATTCAACAAATGACTTTTTTAAAATTTTAAAGAGCATTAATGTTGTCTTTCAAAATGTCTTAAATGAGTCAATTGAAAAAAAATTTTAAGTCATTGTTACTCTACTATAATTTAGACCCTCATTTTTGCATGTCATGTTAAGAATGAAAAACTAAAAGCCAAAAGATACATAAAAGAATTATATGGAAAGAAGCAAGAGATTTGCATTTTAGATTTGTGACTATTTGTGTCTAAAATTTTTGTCAAGTCCACCATATTAACCAAGTCCTTCAAATTATATTCTTTCACTGATTTCAACATCGATCTTGTAGGCAGAGTTCAATATAATTTGATCCCATGTATGAAATTTGTTTGTTTGCTCTTTCCTGGTAGGTTGATCATGTCCTACATTATTAAATTGTCTTTCACTCTTATATATTGTAACATGATATGAATATTATTAACTATACTAAAATATAGTAAGATCTTAACATAGTATAACAATTAGCAAATGAACCTAATATAGCTTAAGGTGTCTAACCAACAAGGATGAAAATGATTATAACATAATATTTCATGAATATTACACTGACTAATTATCGGTGGTTAAACTTATTTTTTATTTCCTTGAAGTAATTAGCTTGGACAAATTGTTATATAAAGATACAACTAGAAGAGGGAACGAACAAAATTTTATAAAACATAAAGCTTACTTTCATTTAGATGCTTAGAATATGGTGTATGTAGGCTCTTCTATTATTTCAAGCTTTATAAAATATGTTTTTGAGTATGTAGACTCTTTCATTATCTTAAGCTTTTATAATATGTTTGTGTATGTAGGCTCTTTCATTATTTCATAAAATTGATGCTTATGAGTTAGGGTTTGAAATAAACCTTAGGAAAATGAATCCTAAAAGAGATGGGGTTGAAAAATTTATGAAAGGTACATATGTTTTATTTCCTAGAATTAAAGAACATGTTTTAATTAATACTTCATAACTTATTTTTTTGTTTGTTTATCTTTCTTATGTGCTAGATCTTAGATTGAGTTTCAGTTTTGGTATAGTGGGACCTTCAAATTTACCCTAACCATGCACTATGAAGGAGGAGAAATGTACAATTTTGGAGTAAAGCCGGATTATTTGACCATGTTTCAATTCATATACATAGCAAGGAACTTGCACTATAAAGAGGATGGAGTTTTTAGTTATAATTTTTATAATGAGTCTTTTGAGGATGGAATTAGATAATTAAGAAACAATGATGACATAATCATTATGATTAATGTAATTAAAATGCTATGAGATTGTGGAGGATTTTTTTTTGATAATGTTGTGTATCCCTTATTAAGAGATAAGAAAAGGTGTTTAAAAGATGGTGAACTAGTTGATTGTAAGGTCATTAAGGTTGATCAACCTACTTATAGGCAGGGAGAATAGCCTAACATCAATAAGTGAAATGAAGGAGAATTTAGTGAATTTGATGATCTAGCATTTGAGGGTGAGGAAGGAAGTTAGTGACTCTGGTGATTCCAATTCAGCTAATTATGATGATAGATTTGATGAGGGAGATGATGAAGAGGCTGTGAAAAAGACTGTTTATGATGGTGTAAAAGAAGCACAACAAACAATATACTAGATATAGAATATAGATACAAATTAAGTATATGAAGATTCTAATGAGCTTCGGAGCATGGATGCCAATTTAGATGAAGAAGGGAGACGAAGGCCTAGTTTTAATGTATATAATGATATGCTAAGGCCAATTGATTTAAAGGTTGTTATTTAATTCAATGAAAGCATTTAAGCAAGCTCTAGTGCAATATACTATTAAAAAGGTTTTTTATTATATATCTATCAATAATGAGAGTTATAAAGTAACTACTATATGTAAGAATGGTTATGGATGGAGAATAAATGCTTCTCTAATATAACATGGAACAACATTTCAATCTAACCATGAGTGTGGTAGAAAATACTAGGATAAAAAATGTAAGGTTCTATGGATTGCAAAGAAATATCTCTCATATTTTAAAGATTCTCTTACTTAAGAAGTTAAAAAGCATAAAGGTGCATTTTTAAGGGACTTTAATGACAAGATTACATATAAAAAGGCATACAAAGCGAAGAACTTTGCATTAGAGCTTTTGGTGGGTGCAAAAGGGAAGTAATTTCAAAATTTAAGGAGCTATAGGTTAGTTATATTAAAGTATAATTTGGGTAATACTTTCATAATCAAGTATCCACAAGATAGTTTTGATTCCATGTGTGTGTGTGTGTGTGTGTGTGTGAGTGAGTGTGAGTGCGTGTGTGTATCTATATGTTTGTGTGTGTGTGTGTGTGTGTGTATGTGTGCGTGTGTGTGTGTGCATGCGTGCTTGTAGAAAGGGTTGGCTAGTTATAGGACTATAATATGTGTCGATGATTGTCACTTGAAGAGCAAGCATGGAGGGCAATTGCTTTTGGCCAATAGATTGGATGTAAATAACAACATTTTTTTGATCATGTGGGCTGTGATTAGAATAAATAGTCAAATATCATGAAAATAGTTTCTTGAATGTTTAAAAAAAGACATCGAACATTATTAGGATCATAATTAGGTTTTCATTTCTGATAGACAAAAAGTTAAATTTTGTTATTGGTTTTTCTTTTTATCTTATAAACAGTCATTTATAGTTAACATACCTTGTTGATTAATGGAATCAGGGTGTAAAACATGTGTTCAATGTTGATATGGTTAGTGTTAAACATAGATATTGTGTAAGACATATATATGCTAACCTTTAAGCCGAATTTAAGACTACAAAGGTTATAAAAAATATAGTGTGGTGTGCGGGCTAAAGAATATACCTTCAATGAATTCGAAAGGTATATGATTGTTTAATTTTGGATAACACTTGAACTTCAATATATATGGTTATTTAAGTTATATTAGAGTTCATTTTTTCCTTAAACAGGTACATAAAGCAATTAGAAGGTATTGACAAGTTGATCTGTGATTAATTGGACAACATACCAACCTGTAGATGGTATAGGCACATTCATAGTGTAGAGCTTACATGTAACATATTGCCGAACAATCATTATGAAAGCTTTAATGCTTACATCAAGTATGCTAGGGACAAACTGATCATCATAATGCTTGAGATGATTAGAAGAGTAACGATGAAGAGATTTAATAAGAAAAGGAGGAGATATAGAAACTTAATGAATATATTTGTCCTAAGATCTAGAAAACCCTTGAAGAAGTTTAAACTTTCCAGTAAATAGACATCATACTTTAGTGGTGGGAGATTGTTTAAAGTGGAGCATATGAATTTTGACCAACATATTGTTAATTTAGTCAACATGAGTTGCATATGCAGTGGGTGGTATTTAAGTGGAATTTCCTGTCAACATTTTTATATTGCAATCAGACACAATGGTGCCAAACTATAAGATTATATAAACTTGATGTATAGTAAGGAAAGATTTAAAGTTGTTTACACATATCAAAATTTTCCAACTCCTTGTAAGGATTTCTGGTCGACCCTATCAAGTTTCATGATTCTAAAAGCCTGTTACCATAATACATGAGAAGGGTTAAAAGACAAAAGAAATCAAAGTGCAAGGAGGTAGGAGAGGAGCAGAACTAAAGTTATTTGGAAAGGACTTCAGATGTCATACAAAATATGCAAGCAATATGGTCACAATTCAAGAACATGTTCTAATTAAATACATGACAGTTAAGCCATCCAATATATGGGCATTGAGACTACATACTCATGTATATGGAGCTTATTTTGGATATAGATATGCTCATATATCTGGAGCTTATTTTGTACTTTTGGATATACTCGTGTATACGAAGGCTAAGTTTTTTTTTTATGATGTTTATTCTGGATCTTTATTTTTATATATAGATCTTATTTAGATGATGAATTATGGTGTATATATATATATATGCTTTAAACAATATATATGTTTATATATGGAAATTATAGTTGTTTACTTTATGTCATACTTGTCTAACTTATTAATGATTTTTATTTTACAATCTTACTTCTTATATGCTTATTGTGGTGATAAAGATATCATTTCATATTACTTTGTTTTTAGATTTTTGCTTATCCTTAATTGGTGATAAAGAACTTCGTAGCCCTTTCCAAATAAGATAATACTAATACATTAATACGCAAAAATATTTAATATTAATCAATACATTAATAGGATAAATGTATTTCTTGTAACAAGTACATTGCTAAGTAAAATCCAATAATTATAATAAATGTGATCCAACAACATATTAATAGCCTCCTTAACAATAAGTCATCTTGTCGATTCTTTAATTTGACGTTGATCTCTTGAAGTTAATTGTGTGCAAAAGTTAAAGTAAAAAGGCAAATGTTGAGGATATATGTTGGCGCAAGAAGGTAAAGATGCCCATCACTTCCATAGAAGTTGGATCTTAAGTATTCTTAACCTATTAAGTGATTGGATATGATCCCAATGCAAGAAGGTTAGATGATTCAAGCTGAATAATATAAAATGATGCAAGTAGTCACACATTCAAGCTAAATAATATAAAATAATTCAAGCTAAATAAA
The DNA here is from genome assembly GCA_025504915.1 of Erythroxylum reticulatum. Lineage (NCBI taxonomy): Eukaryota > Viridiplantae > Streptophyta > Magnoliopsida > Malpighiales > Erythroxylaceae > Erythroxylum > Erythroxylum reticulatum. The sequence goes on along the minus strand of JANSVA010000218.1, from coordinate 8,229,564 downwards.
TGGTATACTTATCCAAAACAAGATTATTTACCAATAACTAATGTACTTAGTTGAAAATGGAACATAAAAGACTCTTTGCCAAAAATTCAAGTTACCCTAATTCATATTCTCAGGAATCAGGAAGGAAAGAATTAAGAATACACATCAAACTTATTTTTACACTGATTTAGGAAAGAATCAAGCATTAAGCTTGAAGGAATCAACATAAAGTAAATGCTTGAGAGTGAGACGGTGACAGAAATTAAACAATGACCAAATAAAAACCAAAATTGCTTATCAAAACACTGTAGGATGAGTAAGTTGCATCCTTATCAAATAAATATAAGGTAAGGTTTGTTGTTGCAATTTCAAACAACAACTAACAACAAAGCCAACATAAAATCAAAAAGGAATAAATAAAATTATTGTTTCCCTTGCTCACTAACTTAAAGAGAGCCTACTGAAAAATGGAAAATATGTACATTCTTTTTCATCCTCTTTCTGTTCAACTAAACAAGTGACCTATTCAATTGGAACATGAAACTTTCCCTTCTTAAATAATGAATTATGATTCATACATCAACCTCGATCAACTTATTGGATGCACATATCCTTAAGCTTCTAAAATCTTGCTTTCCTAAACTTACATGCTCATATCCTGAAACCCATTGATCATCACATTATATGTAATCATATTAAGGTAAACCAAAGATGTTTCTACCAACCTCTTTCACATCTCATTCCCCTTAACATATTCCGCTCTTGTAAAAAAACCTGTCAATCATCATATTATAATACGCTATGTCAGATACCATACTTTTACTGGCATTTCTTCAAACACCTCTAATGCATCCACCATACACCCACTTTTCACCATCCCATTAATCATAGTACTATAACTATAAACATCAAGCCTCAAATCTTTCTCCCACAACCACCTCAACAACCCTTTTGCTTTATCAAATTGCTTCTTCATATACATAATCTTAATCAAAACATTATAAGTTTGTAATTTCAGAGACATACCCACATTTTCAAAATAACTAAAAAAACAATTCAGGGCTTCCCCATCAATTATACTCCCAAAAATGTTAAGCAAACTGTTGAATGACCTACCACCTATGTTCCTATCGCTTCTGTCGTCACCGCTTCCACCTACGTCCCTCATCGTTGCCTAGAATTGTCTAAGTTTAAATATGGTTCATCTGTTTAGTTTAGCGATTTAGGGGAAATAGACTATTGGGTTGGACATATTAGTTAGACAGATTGGGTTGAGTTAGGACGATTTGGCTATGTTTCGTTAGACGTAAAGTTTTTAATAGAATGGAATAATTTATAATGGAATGCAATGTAAATAGATGTAATAATAAAAAATTATTGTTTGGGAGGGATGAAAAGATTCATAATGTAATATAGTAAAATGTTGTTTGGAAAAAGGAATTATAATGTAATATAGTGAAATGTTATTTATCATTTTATATTTCATCTTAAACCATTTCATATTTTTATAGTTTAAAATAATATGAGATGTAATATGAAACCCTTTTCTTTTATCTCATTCCATTTCATTTTTATATAAACTCTCCTCTCAAATGATGGAATAATATTATATTCCATCTTATTCCATTAATAAACCGTCAACCAAAATAACCTTAAGGCGGGATGGAATTTTGGGTCAAATAATTAGAACATGTGGTCTAACATTCTCACGTTAGCATATTTTAGTTATGCAACTTAGCTTAACATTGCCACATTACATATTCTGTTAATTTTTGTAACGACGATTTTTCTGGTGAATGTGAAATAAGTGGGATTTTTTTCCCAAAAATTCTAGACTATAAAATTTTTATCAAAATTTTCTTAAGTATAAGGGATATTTTTAATTTTTTAGCCCCGAGAACTAATTATAATTTGTGTTCTGCATCAACAGAGCTCTCCCAGCAAATCATTGTTCGGGTGAGAGAACGTGGAGAGGCAGATGCAACCCCTCGTGGCATGAAGCATTAGGTTCTTTTGGTTGACGCAGACTTGAGAGAGGACCAAGCAAAGGAATTGGACAAAGGAACAAGCCACGTTGCCTGAGCCCTCACCAATGAACTCCGTGCCATTACTTTCTATGCACAATCGCTTAAATTAAAGCCAACTTTGTAAATCAAAAGAGTAAGAAACTGTTGCACGTCTACACCCCGAATTCCTTTCAACCGGCATAATGTGTTTTTAACGATAAGAAACGAATCTAATTGACTGTGTAAAGTTGAATTGATTCAAAACCTTAAAATGGATCATTTTCATCCATTATAATTACATGAAAAAATATGTTTTTAATTATTAAACATCGAATGAAGAAGAATTTTTATTTTTTATTGACACCTTCCCTCCCTCTAATCGTAAGAATTCAAGTTCGAGTATATATGGATGAGAAATGCCCTATCCTATCCTATCCGTACATAATGCAGCCCAAGAGCTAACATATCTGGTTCTCAAACGACCCTTTGCTTCTTTGATACTTGGAACCGTTTCATATCATCAATCTGATCTGGCCGAAGTTAAAAGTCCATGTCAGAGGCGTCTAAGGAAAGGCTCAATGTTGTGCCACCTAGGTAATTCGAGCTCTTATTATAGGGCCGAGTAGCTGATTCTGTTTACTTAACATCATCATCAATCCTTATAGATCTATGCAATTTGTCTCTTGTGTTGTGCTCAGCACTTTTTACGAAGTCTCCAAACCAAACCCCCCTGTCATGAGAGCATCATTTGTTAGACATGATAATGAATCAAGCTGAGTAAGTTAAGAGAAAGTTTGAGCTCAATTTCAATATGTTTAAATGATATTACTTTTAATATAATTAGTTAATAAAAATTAGATTTTAAAATTATTTTTAAGTTCAAAATTTGATGAACATGAATTTAATTCATTAACTTCAAATTGTACTAAATTAAACCAAACCTTTCTGCCATCTTTACCGTTCTCTGTATAAATGTTTGGTTGATGTCCTTTTAGATAGTAAAAATAGTTTTTGTTCTTTTCATGGGGACAAAAAGCCACAATGTGCAAGCTCCCCAAGCCGTATGACGAGACCATTCATAACAGATACAAGTCGCACATATCTATGAATCATTGTTAGCAAATAACAAAAACTTAACCACCTTGGAAAAGGAAAGTAGACCGAACAAAGAGCAGAAGCAAAGTCAAGGTAGGACATCATGCATGCACGGTTGGCTCTACCACACAATCTCATATAAGGCATCCATTCCTCCTGAATCATGATCTTATCTAAACTTGGCACGAGCTTAACATGAGAAACTCCAGCTGAATATTGGTGTTGAGATCTCATATCATGCGTTAAATTTTTATAATTTTTAATATTAAACTAATTTTGATTAGATAACATATTTAATTTTAAAATAAGATACAAAATTTATTTTGTTTTCTTTAGCACTTCTCTAATTCATAAAATTTATGAAAATTACCATAATAATACAAATATCCAATCCCTAGCCTTATATATGTACAAATAAATCAAACAATGTAAACAAAGGATTGTGAGAAGTGCTAACTCTTTTAAAGCTTACGAATTTATAATAGAGGTAAAAAAATTTGATCATTTTATTAGATTATAATATAAATTAAATTAAGTTATAATTATAATTATAATTATAATTATAATTTATTTCATTAGATATTAATTAAGTCCAAATGAGATTCGATATCTAATATTGGTTCTTATTTTTCAAATATCTTATATCTAATCTTAAAATTTTTCAAATTTTACAGTCAAGTTTAACTTCATTAAATTATTTTTTTTACTCTTCAATCATTTTTTATATGTGACTCGTTAAGTTCTTAAATATATTATCAATAAACATAAATCATAATACTAAATTTTATTTAAGATTAAATAAATTAAACTCTTTTAATTTATATTTAATTCTCTAATTAAACAAATTTATATTAATAAATCAAAATTGACATTTAGCAACATATTATAACCACATAAATATTATAAATGTCGAAGTGATTTTGACTAACTTTTTTGTATATAATTTTTTTGTATAATTCAATTCTTTCATTATAATATTTTGATTAGACATAGAGTATAAAATTAATGTATTTTGTATTTGACTTTAATGGTATTAATTCTCTGGTATTAATAACCGATTCTTTTAACGACGTTGAAAAACTATTTTCAAAGTGTCATTCTACCTTGGTTAAAGATTTTTTTAAATCAACATTGATTGAAAAAAGGAGTATTCTCCCTAATTTCTTTAAGATTAGCAATAATATGTTAATCATTCAACAATCTTGATATAGTTTATGTCATATCCAATAATTACTTGTCAAGTTGCTCTTGATTAGAATAGGTCATAATTAGTCTCAAAATGTAACATTCCTTTTATAAGATAATTTGATAATCTTAAGTCAAAGAATCAATTATACAATCATCACAATAAGTATTTTCATAAATACACGAGTAATGTTTTAAATGGAATTCTCATATCAGATTAGTTTAGTGAACTTATTCTCTAACAAGTATACATTTATTAAAGTATCTCTATACTTTATTGTATGAGATTGACTATTTTCTTGATAAAGATAAAATATAATGTGTTTTTAAGTTTTTTATATTCAATCTTAATAAAGCAACGATTACTAATACTTTAGACAATAAATGAATGCAATATGAATCTTATAATTATAATATGATTATAATTTCATTTGCAAAGTATATTTATCATAATAACTATATTATATGTGTTATCTAATTCAATAAACATATATAAGATAAAGAATGCATTTAATTAATTATGTCACAAAATATACAACCATTGGGTATAAGATAAACTAATAATCTCCCATTTGTATAAAGTCAATCGATCTTATATCATCACTATATGACAGTTATGCTACTACTTTGAAAGTGATTAAGTGAGAGAATTCTATAAGATTCTGTATAGTAAACACTTACTTAAATCTTATAACTTTCCTAAATACACTTGGATTCTTGAGCCTAATGATTCTAATGTTTCATAATATAATATCATCTGAACAATGTAAGGAATTATACTAAGTATTAAAAAAATTCTTAATCCAAATAATCATTTTTCTTTAAATAAAAAATGTATTATTACTTAATTAACAATTGATGTTATATTAAAGTCTTATTTTTGTTCTTGTCAAACTAATAAAATCTATGTGACTTTAAATTTAGATATAAACTCACATATAAAATAAGAAATATCTTTAATCTTTCATAAGTATCAGATATCTTAAATGCTAAACATCTTTATCATCTTAGCTACACAATTGAACCAGAATAGATATGCAACTTTTGCATATATTTCTATAGATCTTTATTTCTTTAATTTAAGTCGATACTCTTTTATAACCAATATAAAGTTGTTCTTAGACTATTATATCTACAATATTTGAACATATGAATTGTCGTTATCTATAAACAATATATTATTATATAATCCCACTAATGAGTGTAATTATATTCCTACTAACCGTTTTATAAACATGATAAATTAACAATCATCTTCAAAACAAATTCATTGTATTCATCATTAAAGTTAAAATTTTTAATGCTTTGACTATAAATAAAATGTATTAGGAAACAACACTATTTTGATATAGATGTTTTATTATAAGATTTGAACTCTTCCAAACTCGATCTTACTCTCACTGCTCATCTTAAGAACTATTTTCTTATAAGTATGCATTGATGTAAATATTATGTTTAAACAGCTTACAGGATTATATGCAACCCCGTTAGATTTCTTGTAACTTTCTCTTATCTAATTTAGCAAAAGGGTTACTTTTGACCTTTAGTTTTTCACCAATAGACAATTTAAGCCTTAACATTATAGAGATAACAATTATAATCCTAATATTTAGAAATTGTTAAAATTTGCCCTCCTCCATTCTAATCTTAATTTTTAATCATTTTTATTATTTTTGTAGGCCCATGTATCATGTCATTTGTTGATGTGACAATGTGGGACACAATTTTAAATAAAATATATAAAACTTAAAATTATTGTCAAATTAAAATTATTGTCAAATGTGGGACCACCGTTTTAATTAAACCTTAAACTTAATTTAAATATTTGTGTTTTGTTTAACTTTTGTCTGAAATCCCTCTACCCTCCCTCATCGTTGGGGGGTTTAACTAAAAGGTTAGCGGCAACCAGAGGACAAATTTCCTACTGGAATAAATTTGGTCCCGTATAAGTATATTGTTTGCAAGCAAGGAACCCCTTACATGGATGAAGCTGTGGGCATAAATTCAAACTCTCCTCGTACAGCCATGCTTGTTATCTCTGAATTTATTGGCTGCTCACCTTCTTTAGGTGGAGCAGCTAGGGTAAATCCTTGGGACATTAATGTTGTAACTGATGCCTTAACATATATAGATGACATGAGAAACATCATCGTTACATAAGTACCCACTATGTGGCTTATGGGGCTCCCAGTTTTATCAAAATTTGGAGAGAGCATGCCAAGATCATAACAACAGAAAGTGCTGGGGAATTGGTTTTGGTCTGAATTTCAGTATAGTGGCTCTATCTCCTAGCTTTCGAAGGTTATCTCTTAATCATATTGTCTCGACTTATAGAAGGATCCACAATCTTCTATTATCAAAAGCCCCAGCCCTGAAGTTATCTCTGATCTGCAAACTCTCTCTAAGGATCCCAAGAACACTATCTTTATTGTGAGTGGTAGAGGGAGAAGTTCTCTAAGTGAGTGGCTTGGTTTACATGACATGCTTGGAATTGCAGCTGAGCATGGGCACTTCATAAGGTAATGCCCGTAATGTGGTTTAAATTGGTAGTCTGGAGAGGGGATGATCAGTAGGATGATAATGTCTGAGGATTTTTTTTTCTCTTCTTAGGTGGAATAAGACTTCTGGGAAATCTGTCCTCTGACTTGTTGGAGGATGACGATGGAGCGTCGGAGGAATTAGGAACAAGGGGTAAACAAAACGCACATCTTTCCTCGTTTTATTTACACGTGTAAATTAGGTTTAAGGTTTAATTTAAAAGGTGGGGCCTACACTAAATAATAAATTTAGATTTTCATATATTTTATTTAAAAATTAGGTCTCACATTGCCCGTCACCAAATGACTTGGCATATATGGCCACAAAAATAATAAAAATTGATTAAAAATTTTTAAATTAACGCGAATCTGACACTTAACTGAGAAGGTTAAATTTTTCGTTAAGATAAGGTCAAAATTTCAAATTTTTTAAATGTTAGGGTTATAATTGTTCTCGTTGAAAAGTTAAAAATTATAGTTAAAATTGTCAAATTGGTGAAAATATTAGGGTCAAAAGTGACCCTTTTGCTTATCTAATTTATTTATAAACTTGCAAGATATATACTTTAACTAAGCATCACATCCTTTAATCATTAACTTTGACTTCTTTAGAGTCTTATAATTCCATATCTTATATGTAATCTTACTAATTAATTTGGATGGAACTATGAAAAGGTTAGTTGTTATTTAAGGTATTACCCTAGAAGAAATAAATATTACATGACATAATATCACATATTGTAAATTTCCTCCTCCTAAATTTATATTGTAATGAACTTTAGATATGGAGACATTTGCAAGAGAATCTCATCCCCTATAGACATTTATATAATTTTTAATATAAGAGTCACTATATGTTCTTATCAAAGTGTTTTAGAATTCTATACGCCTAATTTGTACATAGATTTAAATACTTTGAACTTTAAACTTTTAAATTTTAAATTATTATTTCATTAATACTCATGACCCTATCATAAGTCATTAATACATTTAATGAAATATAATTGTTCATCCTTTTATTATTATTACATCTTATATATGTATATGTATATGTATATATATACTTATTCCCATTAGACATCAAAAAATTTTTTAATATAAGAGTCACTACATCGTTCTTATCAAAGTGTTTTAGAATTCTATACGCCTAATTTGTACTTAGATTTAAATACTTTGAACTTTAAACTTTAAACTTTTAAATTTTAAATTTTTATTTCATTAATACACATGACCCTATCATAAGTCATTAGTACGTTTAATGAAATATATGTTGGACCCCGAAATTTTTCTTAGAAGATTTGAAATAGTAAATGAGAAGTGTGATAGATTCATGTTTTGTTTTGGTGTTTTAATAGATAAGAGACTATGAAATGGGAAGAATTTGAGTGAAAGTGAAGTTGAAATTGTGTAGTAAGTTGATAAAGAATAT